>PVJL010001186.1:0-288768 GCA_004026885.1 Lyroderma lyra | reverse complement strand
GGGTGAGCAGGTAAACCAGTTTGCCTGGAATAGAAATCTGCAGACTGTAGAACACAAATGGAAGAAGAAACTATCTTTAGGGCTAGAATGTGGAGAATCTTGAATATCATGGAATTTAGATTTCTACTTGCAAAGCAGCAGGGCGTCCTGGAAGCTTTTTGAGCAGAAGAAGAGTAAATCAAAGTAGTTCTTTAATTAAAGAGATGAATTCAATGGCAGAGCACACGATTGGGTAAAGCAGGAGAGAAGAATGAGGAAGACCAGATGGGATGGAAAGAAAAAAGAAGTCGTTTTTTTTCTTTAGGAGACTTTCTATCTTTTTTCTTTCCATCCCCTCTGCTCTCCCTAACATGCTTAGGTCCCAAAACAAGACTTCATTGTTTTTCTACACATACCCCACCTCTGTGGTGGGGCTACCATGTAAGTCGTCGCTTTGACTAAAGGAAAAAATGGACTTAGAGCAAGTGGTTGGTTTAGAGAAACAACTGGTTTGAGTGATTTCCTTCACACTGTATGTGGCTGAGCTGGGTTGGGGTTCATGGGTTAGTTTGTCTTTCATAGACACGGTGTTGTAGGCACATCTTTGAGAATCAAGTTAGGCCAGCACACGTTGGTTCTGTACTCACACTGGGAGGATAAAAGGAGCCCATTAACTCCAGGGGCTTATGTTGTAATCCAGGACACAAGAAAAATATATGACAGCTAATACAGCACCCATGACACAAACATTGTCACCATCGAAATGACAGTGACAGTTCTCAGTGCTTAGGGAAGGAGGGTGAGGGACAGTGGTGCATGAAGAACGTTTAGCACCAATCTTGTTTTTGCCCTGAAGGCTGTCACAGAATCTAGTCAAACTTCAAAAACCCCTTGTAGTATTTTACACATTTCCTTCTTTTTCTACCCAACACGCTTTGAAGCACAAATCACCAAATGAACATTTATTTGGCTGGTAGTTTGGAAATACAGTTGACTCTCCATTAACCGATACCCAGGTCAGATAAATGTCATCTTAATTCTTTGATTTTTTTGCCAGTTGCTTGAGAGTGCCAGTTGCTTTAGTTCTGGTTAACGGAGAGCCTCCTGTATCTGAAACCCACTGGCAACAACTGCTTTATAGATCTCTTTAACCACATCAAGTCATCTGGAGAAATCACGTTTAAATATACACAGGGCTAATAAACTGTTCATTTTATTTTTGCAGAAACTGAGCAGGCGAAAGACTATGCAGCACATTTTATGAGTAATTTATACCTAGGACCTGTATGTGTGATCTGAGACGTTGAGGCATAACTTGTGTATCTCTCCTACCATAGATAGTAGTCTCCACGAGCATCGGACAGGATTTGAAAAGCTACCATAATCAGACCATTAGGTAAGTGCGATCTTTCTTTTATTCAAATTTTTGCCGGGTGAGGGTTAAAGAAGCCTCATGCCCTAGCCTAGCCCTCCTCGATTAGCTTTGCCAAGCATGGGCCAGTCTGCCCTGCAGCTAGCCTTTGCCTTTTTCTGCCTTTTTACCGCCCACAAACTCTCCTCATTTCTTCTACAACCTTTTTCCTAAGCACAAGAAACTAGTTCTCTTTCCAGATCTCATTGTAAATTCTTCCTTTCGTGGCACTTTATATAATTCATCTTCTTTGAAAATTATCTTCTACGAAGGAATCTGAAAAATAAATCAAAGCATTAATGTTGTTTATTGAGAACGGTTGGTAACTTTGGCCTAGTGTAAAACATAAAAGCAGACAGTCTCTATATTTATGTTTATAATCTAAATTTGAAATGTATGCAACTATTGATATTAGTGTAACTTTTCATCTTTATAGAATTGTTCCTCTACTCCAGAAACTGAGACTTGGGTCCCTTGCCTTGTATTTCATAAGTTTTTACATTTGCTTCTCTATCCCTGTGCAATAGCAGGGAGTTCTTTAGGAACTCAGAATATAGATTGATAACATATATAATACATATGTAATCATGTGCGTATGTGTGTGTGTGTGTGTAAATCTAAAGAACAGAAACAAAAATTAGCAGTTTTGTATCTATAATTAAACAAACCGTATCAGGACTGTTGGGCACCGTGGCTGGGTGTGTGTGGTGGTGGGGTGGGGTGGGGGGGTCATTCCATCATGCTTTAGTCATGTGACTACACCACGCTCAGAGCTGCCTTTCCAAACAGACTCTATTCACTCAGGGTCCCCACACAACCCGCATTTTCTTGAAAACCAGTTATTACAGAAAGGAACGTAAACAGGGGACGAAGCAGGCGAATGAAAGGGCCTACGCCCTACCCCTTCCCAACCCCCCACCCCCACCCCCGACCCTGGCCACTTCTGTGTACATTTAAGTCAAGCTGATTTCTTTTAGGCCTTGGGCTCATAGAGCAATTCTTATTTTCATGGCCAATTAAAGGATTAGCGTTACAGAGGAAGGCTAAGGTAGTGTTAGTCCATAGCCCACAAAGAAAAGGTCAGTGGTGACTGGATAGCTGGATCGTAGCCTAGACGCCGAGGCCCACGACCAAAAGTCTGCTAGTGCACCCGTGGACTTGAACCAATCACAATGAAGTTGACAGAGAGGCATTTTTGGTGTCTAACAGGTGGCCGTGGGCCCTTCTCTGGAGAGTTCAAGGACAGGAAGGCCTGAGGGTTGGTTCACTTGGGAGCAGCAGATGATGGTGGCTCCTTTGGAAATCCCTTCTAGTGCCCTGTGCCACCAAGGGGGGCCCAGAAATTAAGGGTTTGTGCTTCATGAGGATACTGAACTCTAAAATAGTACCTTCCCCCTGCTCCGCGGACCCCCAGCCCCAACCGCAGGACAATTGTGACAGCCGATAGGGTCTTTTTCAGTTTTTATGGAAGGGTTTCCTGTCCTCTTACATCCCAGAAATCCAGGGGCTGACACGAGTGCATCGTGGACGAAGAGATCCCAGTATGACCCAGGGCTGGGACCACGATGAGGACAGAGAGGCGAAAACAAAACAAAACTCGGTCATGTCTTAGTTTCCTGGAGCTCCCAGAACCAAGTGCCTCAGACTGAGTGGCTCAAACAACCAAAATGCATTGCCTCCTAGTTGGAGAGGTCTGAGATCCAGGTGTGGGCAGGGCCACGCTCCTCTGAAGGCTCTACGGGAGGGTCTGTTCTAGGCCTCTCTGCAGCTTCTGATGGCTCCCTCGGCTTGGGGCAGCGAAACTCCAGTCTTCACACGGCGTTTCCCTGTGCAAGTGTCTGTCTCGGTCCAAATTCCCTTTGACTGTAAGGACACCAGTCCATTGGATTAAGGGCCCCCTCCTCCAGTATCTGCAATGACTCTATTTCCAAATAAGGTCTCATCCTGAGGTACTGGGGGGAGGGGACACAATTCACCCTGTAACAGTAATCGTGATAAATGACATTTAACAGAGTATTTTTAAAAATCAAAATTCACGTAAAGAATCCACGATGAACGCAATATGAAAATGTTAAGGAAAGGCAAAATCATACGGTCACATAAGATTCCAGAGATAAGGATTGGTTTCTAGGTGCATGCCAACTTAACATCGCAGCGCAAGCGATGAAGTGATTCCTTACCTGGTAATACTGGCAGTGCCCAGCCCGCAGCGTGCCCTCACCACCACCTCAGGCGCCTTCCCGTACCCCTGGAACCTCCCCCATCAGTAGGACATCTGCAGCGTTAACACCAGGTCCACAGGGGTCCCTTTGGGTATGCGTTTGGAATTCCACTTTCCGAGTGGGCCAAGCCAGTGAACTAAATATTTCAGATGTTTGTAGGTATTCCAAGGAAAGCCTCCTAACCTTTTGTTAGTTTGTTTGTTCCTGTAATTCAAACATAATGATAGCTGCGCTCCCACAAAGTTGGCAAAGGATGATCAGTAATTAAGTGCTTAAAAGTCCCATGCAGGGGGTTCCCTGGTGGTGTAGAGGCTAGGCCTCAGCACTCCCACCGCCGCGGCCTGGGTTCGATCCCTGCTCAGGGAACCAACCCCCCGCCCCCCAAAAAAGTGCGGTGCTACACGTGAGTGTAAGGCTGTCAGGAACACTTGGTGGCAGGTACAAGTGCAGACCTGTGTAGTGTCACATCCATCCACCCATCCATCACATCTAACCACATGCCGGACACAGTGCTGGACTCCGGGGATCGTCAGTCCCTGCCTTCGTGGAGCTGAAAATTCTAGTGGGGGAGACAGATCTTAAACAGATGATTTCATCAGAAAATTTAAAATGACAAATTCTGGTAAGTGCTGGGAAGACAAGGAACAAGGCCCCTTGGGAGGATGACAAGGGGTCGGAACTGAGAGTAGGGCCTGAGGAAGTGACGAGGAAGGTAAGAAGGGCGCCAAGGAAGAGGGCGGCAGCTGATTCGAGTCTCCGAGCTCCCCCGCGCCGTTTCCCGGGTCTGAGTCCGCTTAGGAACGTCGGTCATTCTTGCGGGCTGCGGGTGCTCTGCAGTGGCAAACAAGGACAGTCTCCTATGTCCCTGAGAGTAAAACGGGTGTGCCAGTGTGTCTGAGGTTTTTGAAAGGGACCAGCCTGGACTATGGAAGCGTCTAGCTCAGCTTTTATGTCAGCGAAATTGATGACCATCCCACAGTGCACAGTACAAGGATCTTAACAGTCTTGGTGCCGTCACTGGGAATTTTAGAGAAGAAAAATGTGGGAGGCTATGTAGTTCTATTACAATAATGGTAAAAAAAACCCAAAACTACAATCCAGTACGATAGAGATCAAGTAATTTATTGGTTAGTTAAAAACTTCGGCGAAAGCAAAGACCCTTTCAAAAAGATACCTTGCACATTTTATTTGAATGAAAAGAAATAGAAGTGTACATTATTTGCCAGTCTTTGCCGAGGGCCTTTCCTTCGCGTGGGAGTCTACCGTGATCTTCTTGCATACACAGCATCCAATTTCTGGTTTTTTCCAATGAAAAGAAAACAAAGACACTTGTGAAACTAGTGTCCATGTAATAAAATCCATCTAAGTTTCTTCAGTTTCTTTTTCCTAATGTTTACTGTTGTCCTAATTCCACAACAGTTTTTTTCAGTAACCATTCTTGACTGAGTCTACCCAAAGTATTCAACTTAATTCTTATAGAATGAATCATTCCATCTGACCCACCCATATTTTATTGGGTAACGTAATATGTGGTTAAATTGCATGGCTACAATGACCATACGACTGGCTTTAGTAGGTTTGGGAAACACATCTTATTCTATCTAAGCATGTAACTCAAGAGGTGTCAGCCTTGTGAGGGTGATCTGGCTGCAACATCTATCACTCCATTGATCACCAGGGTTGATTGGGCTGATCTGGATGACTAGGCTGGTGTCCCCTTCCTCCCTCACCGCTCCATGTGCGTCTCTCCCGAAGCTGCATGCTGGGTAGAAGAGGACGACCTTCCCCGATAGAGGAGAAGGCTGTTCTTCCATCAAGGGTATCGCATACGAGTAGCTATGCTCCCCTGCTGGAACTTCCACACAAGCTCCCAAGAGATGGCAGCAAATGTCCAAGAGTGGACCAGGTTAACAATATTAACCGTGGTCAACAGTATGGTGTCTTCTATGTGGCAGGGTCTGTTCTAAATGTTTTGCTTATATATTGGTTCATTTAATCCTCACAACAACCCTGTAGGTAGGTACTACTATCATTTCCATTTATAAAATGAGAAGACGAAGGCTCCAGAAAGCAAGCATCCAGCATGTTGTAGGCATCGGCCGTCAGGGGAGATGGCGGAGTTGTGTTGAGAGAGAGCTTCTAGGGCACAAGCATTGCTTTGCATCCACCGTGTGCCAGCGACTGTCTCAGGACGACGGTTCAGGTCTTCCCGAGGTCCTGAACAACAGAATCAATTCACAGCTCTCCGCAGTAATAACTTTGTGTTCCCACCTGCAAAAGGGGAGGCGGGGAGGAGTCCATCATCTTCTCGTGGTCCTTCAGGCCTGAGATTGTGCAAAGAGAAGTATCGGGAGATGAAGCACCTTTTCTTCCATGTGAGCTGCGTCTGTATAAAGCTCCTTTCTGTTGACTCTGGCGGCCGTCAGCTGAGGCTGTCCTCACGTGCCCGTTTCTTCACTCTTGTCTTTCTCTTCAGCCAGGGGTACCTGCTAAGGGTCAGTCCATCCCCTCTGCTGGATGACCCTGGATTGCCTGGCTTCTCTGATGTAGCCCCTGGTAGCTCGCTCTGTCCCTCAGTGTGTCGCCCTGGCCCGTCGCCCTCGCGGCTCTCCAGGCTCCTGGCCGCCTGCCTGGCATTTTGTGTTCTTTCCTTCTGCTCCCATCTGCCCTCCGTGCTCCCTGGCTCCTTCCTCTTTGCCTGGCTTCTCACTCAAGGCCTGTCTTGACCCCCCTTGCCGTTCACATATGCTCTGATCGCACCTCATCTGCCCATTCCTATTTTAATTTTTAAATAGGCAATAGATGCACATAGTCTAGAAAATCAAAAGTATATGAAAATGTATATGGATAGATGTCTTGCTTCGAGCTCTGCCCCCATCCACTCCATCCCCTACTCCCCCACTCCACACCATGGGAAAACACTTTGGTTAGTTTCTCATATGTACTTCCAGAGTTTTTCTGCAAATGCCGAAAAAGAAAATTTCATTCTCCTTTCTTAGATAAAAGTTGTGCCCCTTGTTCAATGTGTTTTGGACTCTCTCCAGGTCAGTGCACAAACCTCCTTGTCCCTTTCTTGAGCTGTGTAGTAGCAGAGCTCACGACCAGGGCCCATCGGGTAGGTGTAGGCCAGTCTTCATGACAGACACCCGAACTTTTCCAGTCTTTGGTGAATGTAATCAAGGCTTCAAGGGATAACTTTGAGCGTTTTTATTTGTGCCAACCCAGTTCTCCTTCCATTTTCCTTCCTGATCCCTTTAAGTCTTTCAGGACAAAGCAGACTCACAGAGTGTCGCCTGGGCTGACCTCTCGTCTTTGGCCAAGTCCTTTGACCTTGTTGTGGCCTCTTCCTCCTGACTCTGAATTTATTTCAGTTCTTATCTACTCAGATATGTCTTGAGTTTTCTTCCCAGCCGCCTTCTATCCATTCAACAGGTTTTCATTTACCTTTTAGAGCATAATATTTCTAATTATGACCAGCAATTCCAAATAATTTTAATGATTCCAAACAATTTCACCAATCTCAGTAGCCAGTACTTTTTCAGTATTTATGGTGAGCTGGGCACTCGGCTTCATGTTTTATGTCTTTATATTTCTCTTAGTCCTTTTCGTAATCCTGTAAGGGAGGAACTACTAATTTACTAACGAGAAAACGGTCTCCGAGAGGGTACGGGACTCGTCCAAGGTCACACCGCTGATAAACGGCAGAGTTGGGGTCCTCGTCCAAGTCCGTCTTAACCCACAATGATCTCACCTGCTAGAACTGAGTGAAGAGCTTGTGTCAATGAGGGTCGATGAAAGAGTCTCTAAAAATCTGGTTCAAACTCGGAGCCTTTGTGTCTCCCTCTAGCTTCCGGGAAGATTTCCATTATAACGACACTGCGGGGTACTTCATAATTGGAGGGAGCAGGTACGTGGCCGGCATTGAAGGGTTTTTTGGACCCCTGACGTACTATCGCCTCCGCACCCCGCACCCTGCACAGGTGAGCCCAGGGCATCTAGGAGAAGTCGGCAGGAGCTCTGGGGTGAGGGGCGTGTGCTCAGGGGCCCGGAACCCGGTGTAAACAGAAGATTTGTCCAAGCCGGATCTCTCACCGGCTCTGTCATCAAACATTATTAATATTGAGTCTTTTCCCCCAGCTAATGCAATAATAGATTCCTGTTAACGTTTGGTTCATTTAGTACTCATAAAATGGAAACCATTTACTTCCTCTGTTTTAATAACTACTGGCTTAATTATAGAGTGGATTTTTATCAGGCTGTTGCCTATCCAGTGATTAAGCTAATGAAAGGAGAGAATCTTAGTTATTTGGTAAAGCTTCTTTTCTATGCTATTATTTAAAGTAGCAGAAGAGGAGACACTAGCAAATGAGGATCTTGGTTCCTCTGTTCACTGCGGGCCTGCGGCTCACGCCGGGGTGGCTGGTACAGAGGGCTTCGTCATCAGAACGGCGTCTGCGGTTCGGTGGCTCTCACGTCCACTCTCCTCCACCTCCCCCCGCCAGCCGATGGAACTGTCCCAGTGTCCAGGCCCGCAGGGCTGCTGTGGAGCCGGGAGGGCGCCCCCACAGGGGGGCCTGCGCAGTGGTGGCGTGTTCGCCTGTGTAAGGAGAGATCACTGAACACCTGAACGAGGAACGTTCTTCCATTTCCACGACCCTGTGGGGTTTGTTCTGGGAAAAGCAGGAGTCACTAAGCAAAGTCTGTTAGGAAAAATGGGGTGCATCTTAGAACTTCTACTGAGAGACCTCTGTGTAGAGGGAAGAAATGAAATTTATGTATTCATGCATGCAGCAAGTGCTTATTGAGCACTGAATGTGTGCCAGGCTGTGTGCTAGGCGCTGAGGCAGGCCAATTAACATGGTGGCTTCCAAACCCTTTTTTTGAAGGTGGTCCACAATAAGAAATCTATTTAATATTAGGAAAAGTACATATGTATGCCTATATATACACATACACACATACATACCTACACATAATACATCACAAAACTGAAACGGATTTTACTAAGAATATGTACCCATGCTATGTTCGATACACTCTGATTTGGGGTTCTATTTTCTTTAAAAAAAGAAATCGCTGCTGATTACAACCCACTGAAATAATTTCATGACCTCTAATGGGTCACAACCTGCATTTTGAGTGCCACAGAGTTGAGATAAGCCTCCATATCTGGGTTCTAAACAGACGAGTCATGAAAAAACACGGTGCATGCTTTAGTTCAGGTGTGAGCGCAGTATTTGGGAGCACTGAGGTGGGAGTACTGATCGGCATCAGCAACCAGGTGAGGGTCGGGTGGGCTGTTAGGGAAGCCACCCTGTGAAGCAACGATCTTGAATCTGGTCCTGGGAGGTTTAGTAGGAGGCTGCCAAGCAGAAGAAAATGGGAAGAGGGCTCCCAAGTCAGCTGGCACAGCGCGGGTAGACTTGGCATCCCTTGGGAACTGGAGGGGAGCTGAATATGACTTTCTGGGGATAGCAGGTAATCGGGGGGCAAGAAGAGGGTGGAGGCCTGGGAAATCCTGACATCTATGAAGCCTGCAGAGGAAAAGATGGCATCAAAGAAGCTGGAGGAGGGAGGTGGCCAGAGCCAGCTAGTCCTTGAATTACACCCTCCCTTTGAAATGCAGAGCCGGGTGGTCTGTGAACAAATAGGCCAGCTGGTGCTATCAATGGGAGGAGGAAATCAGCCTGAACACAGCCTCCTCCATAGAAGGGTGTTCGATGATAATTGGGGTTCATTCCATTTTCTTGCCCTCTTGTAGATTTTTAATCCCTTCCTTGAGAAGCAGCTCGCTGAACAGATCAAGTTATACTATGAAAGGTGTGACGAGGTTCGAGAAATAGTGTCTGTGTACGCCTCCACAGCACCACAACGTGTCAGGAGCCAAGAGGCATGTAAGTATGGAGCTTCAGGAGAACAGGCTTGAGCTCTGGGCCTTTGTGTCAACACGTTTGGCTTCTTTCTAACGGGGTTAAAACAGAACATCTGTGACTTGACCAGTGGGGACAAGTGTGACCTCCACAGATGGATGCAAGTGAAAGTATACATTCCACCTGGATGTCAACAAGGCCAACACCCGCCAGCGGCCTCGTATTGTGTGAACCATACGTGGTTCAGTTTAAGAGCATAAATGAGAGTGTTTTGAGCCTCTCATTTCATTATTCCCATTTGTAATGGGATCTTAGGCCAGTCTCAGGAAATAAAAATGAATTGGAAAATAAATTAATCATTAGAAACATTTCCCCATCAGTACACTTTTGTCTTGGACCATTAATATCCGAGTATTAGCTTTCAGAAATGTTGAAAGATGACTTTGTTGTTTGGGGCTCGCTTTTATATTTTTAAATCCTTGAAATTGACTCATTCTGGAAGAGAGTGGGAATGTACAAGGGAAGGAATGAATGTCAAATGGACTGCTTTCCTGCCTGCTCATGTTTGCACGGACGTCCTCTCACTCGTACGGGGTGTTTATCGGTTGTAAAACGTGGTCCTGTCTTGTCTCCTGGCGTTCCAGCTTGGACCTGGCACTTCCTTGCTTTCTCTGTGCTGTAGATTTTCTTGCTTAATATGGTGACACTTAGTCCCATATGTTCCTTCTGGAAGAGGAGTTCTTGTGGGGCCTTTGCCATCAGCAAAGGCAAATTGAGTTTAGTTCTGCCCACATATCTCACTGTCTCCAGAGCTGAACTTCCCATTGCAGGCCGTGGAGGAATGGATGTGTCTTGAACGTACCCCAGTCCGATGGGAGTCGCATAAAACTGTCCCAGGGAGTGATTAGAGATGGTGACAGGTGAACGTGGAAAGGCAGCACGTCTGCAATTCAATTTAGGAACAGGCTGCACTGGTCCCCAGCTGCCACTTTCATCTCTGAATCATCCAGAAAATACGATGCTGTCAGGAGAGCAGGAAGATATACAGGAATAGTAATACCCTAAACAGGAAAGACACTGGTTTTGGTAACTGATGAAATGTGAGGAGAGATAGCCTGAGTCGGAAGGCCGAGCTTGCACGCTGATCTGTTTAGGGGTATTGGGAAGATTTTTCTAACATCTCCCGCCTTGCCTCCCTGAGGGTCCTTGGTCTTTGCTTCTCGGCTCACACTGCCAACAAAATGGCCTAGATATTGGCCTCCTGGGGCCCAGTCCAGGGCCAGCTGCTCATTCTGTAGAATTATTCAACAGCCGTCAGCAATTTGGCACATTTCCCTTGGACTTGGCTTTGAATTTGTAACCTCCACCAAAGGCATCGTACCAATTTCAAATCCCTAATGTACCCCAACCCACATCCAGTAACATTCCCTCCGACCCCTTATTTCTCCTTCTGCATAGGGAGAAGGGATTTAGAGAGGTGGGACTTACCCTCTCCTAACAGGAGTTCCATCTTGTGCTTCCCTTTCCTGCAGGCGACCTGCAGAACTCCTACCTGGACCTGAAGCGCAGGTATGGGAGACCCTCGACGTGCAAAGCCTTCCCCTGGGAGAAGGAGCTGAGAGCCCAGCACCCAAGCTTGTTCCAGGCCTTGCTGGAGATGGATCTGTCGATGGGTAATCTGAGTTTGCCTTGCCTTCGCTGCCAGTTCAGAAGGTTTCCTCTTTTCTCGTCGTTTCGCTCTCCCCCTTCAGTGATGTACGCCGCCAAGTTACTTTTCACCCTGATGTCTTCGCTTAACTTCAAATTTGAATTCTGCCCTGTCCGCAGCTCTCAGTATAACTGTGCCCATTTCCAACACGAAATGCAAAAACTTACATTTAGGAATCACTCAAGCAATTCTTTATTTAAACCCAAGGCCGCAAGTGGACAGCGTACAACCAGAGCTGGCCACCACATGTGGTGGGTTTGGCACGTACATAGTTGTCAATTAAAAAAAGAAAAGAAACGTTAGCAGTGCCAAAAAAACTTGTGCAGAAATGCAAAATGTATAGCTTTTCTCAAAAAATGCCCAGACCTGGCAGCGCCAGGCCTCCGTTCCGACCTGGCGGCCATCCTGGAGGTGAGTGACTGGCGTGGACATGCTTGTTCTGTCCACAGCCTGTTCTCTCTGTATGTCAGCACCTCCTGCCTACCTCCTGTCTTACCTTCCATAGGCACTTGGACTTGAGACTCCCGATTTAAAGTACTTGTCAAGCAGCATGTCAGAAATCTGTATATACTTCTCAAATGTTGCCAAGCTTCTCCTTGGGCCCATTGTGATTTGGGTTTTGCTTAGTAATTAAATACACCCTGTAGGGCCACAAGAGCTCTTGAAACCTAGTCTGTTAGGAAAAGGAGAGAAGCTGGAGTTGTTCACCCTGGGGAAGGGGATGCAGAGGAGTGATGATAACCTTAGTGGTCAGGGACAACCCGTGGTATTCCTGAGCATACCTCTAGATCCCCGAGTCAAGGCACTGCGGAAACTGACTTCTGCTTCTTGTAAGGACTTCCTCAGAAAGGCAGTGTTCCATGGGCAAGATGTCCTTTGCAGATCGTGGCCCCTCCCTCTGTCCTGAAAGAATTCAAGTCATAGGGGATATTTCATTTCTCATTCATTTGATACCTGCTCAGTAACTGCTCAGTTGCTGGACTTGACGTCAGAGATAAGTAAAGTCACACAAGGTCTCTGCCCTTGAGAGACAGGCTTGAAAGCAAAGAAAAATGGTAATGGATTCGAATAAGGGCTTTGAAAGTAAATGTTTAAAAAGGGAGTGGTCAGTTCTACAATAACCTGAACAGCTGGGGTGTTCAGAGAAGGCTTCCTGGAGGAGGTGACATGGGGACTGATGCTTGAAGGGCCAGTGGATATTTGCCAGAGAAGTGAGGTGGGGGTGGAAATTGCAGACCCAGTAGCTGCAGACAGGTGGGGACAGCACAGCATTGCTAATGCTGTGCAAGGGGTTTGGGAAGCAGAAGAAGGCCTGGAGGGTGGGGTCTGGGCTCTAGTCGGAACTAGAGCCCAGACACCACCCTGAAGAGTTTGGGCCTCACCTTGTAGGTGACAAAGACCTGCTGAAGGGTTTCAAGCAAGGGGTAGAGGCGTGATCAGATTTGGGTTTTTGAGGTCCCTCTGGCGGCAGTGGGAGGTTGGCAGGGAGGTGAACTAGAGGGGTGGGAGCTGGAAGCAGGGTCCATTCACGGTCCAGCAGGAGAAGGTGCAGGGCCGACAGGTGGAGACGGAGCTGATGGGTGTGAACAGGTGGGCTCTGAGGGACTCGTTCGGAGTCAGGCAAGGCAGGCTGCCTGCAGTCGTGTAGCAGCATGGACTCGGGACCCAGGGGACCTGGTTCCAATCTGTGCTTAGCACTAGCTGTGTGAGCTTGGGGAAGTTAATTCATTTCTCTGTGCCTCAATTTTTCCTCATCTGAAAAATGGGGGTGACAATGGTACCTCTCTTATAGTGTTGGGTTAAATGAATATACATAAATACACAAGATACACATAATATACATAAACTACACAAAACAGTATCAGTGCAGTAAGCTCTCTGTGAGCAGTGGTTCTCAACCTTGGCTCTACTGACATTTTGGACCAGATAATTCTTGGTTGTACAGGATCGGTCCTGGGCATTGTAGGATGTTTAGCTACATTTCTAGCCTCTATTCCCTAGGTACCAGTGCACTACCTCCCCTCCCTCGACTCTCTTCTGGAGTTGTGACAACTAAAAATGTCCTCAGACATTGCCAGACATCCCCAGGGAGGCCACATCACCCCTGGTTAGGAACCACTGCTATACAAGCATCATGGCTATTATTACCGGGCAGGTTTCCGTCGGTCATCGGGGAGGTGGTGGAGCCATCCCCCAACACAAGCGAACAGGAGTGTGACCTCTGTTGGACAGTGAAGGCCAAATGAGCTAAGACCACATCTACATCAAAATTAGTTTTATGAGATTTCGGATTATATTTAAATATAGTTTTTCTGATTGGGAACGGGAGTGAATCATTTTCACAATTCTTTTTTGAGTAAATACTCTCAATGGAATGTTTTCCTGTTATTTTTACGGCTCAGGAGTTTTGTTTGTAAGAATTTGGAATGATTTCTCCGTAGAGCTCTGAAAGTGGAATTTAATTAAAAACCGAAATCATGAGCTCCCAAGCCCTATGACTTGCTGGGCCGTGGTGTTGTGGAACTGTCACGCTGCAGCCCGGCTCCGAGCACGGCTGACCTCCAGCTCCCTGCTGCCTCCCAGCCCCTGTTTTTCTAGGTTACATTGTCCTGTCCATAAGGACTGAGGAGGCTTCTGCAGAAGTAGGGCCTACAGTCCTCATTAAAACTCATCGGTAGCTGGCACACGGCCCTTGCTTGGGGCCGTTACAGCAGTCCCCCTGGAGAGACTGGTGTTATATACATTGTGCCCATTTTCACACGGAGCTGAGAGGAATGCAGAAAATTTGATTTTGTGCATTGCAGGTGAAGAAATAAGTGTACATTTTTAACATATCTTTCCTCCAGTCTATAAAAAGAAGAGGAATAAGACTGGTGTGACTGTGTATCCATGCCGTACTTTACATACCCTTCCTTCCAAGTTCCTCTTGCTTTAAGTGTCTAGCTGGCTTCGGACAACTCTGAGTAGTAGGAACTACATTGAAGGGTTTCAAGCAGGAGGTAGAGGTGTGATCAGATTTGGGTCTTGGAGGTCACAAAGCAGAGGCTTTGGAGTTAATGGGCACTGTGTTTGCGTTATGTTTCATGTTGCTGCCCCCTGAGCTGTCCAGCCCTGTTGACTAACAGACTTCATTAGAACATCCTCATCACATTACATCTTTCATAAATAAGCCACGGGAATGGACTCAAGTATCAGATGTTTGGTGCTTGGAATTCTCGCTGTGGGAACTGAGTAGGTGCAGTAACAAAGTTAAGGGCTCTAACTGGGTAAGGAACTCCTTAGGTCACTCAAATCACAACCTTCCATTCATTCATTCTGTACATAAGTATTGCCCGAGTGTCCCCCGTGAGCCAGGAGAGGACACAAATGGGGCCATGTTCGGAACGAGGGTTATTTATGTAAACAGACCACCAGCTCCCATCGGCGCCGCAGAGGGAATTCATCTGTGGCATTTTTCTCCTCCCTGGCATTTTGCAAAAATAAGACAGTGTGAGCCGCCGGCCCGCGACTCCCGCTCCTCGGCGACAGTCATCTTTTCCTTGGCAGCGTCTCCTCGTGTGCACGTCTCAGGCTCGAGAGTGTTTTCTCGCCACTAGGCCTGGGACTGGAGGCGGATCATCTGCCCTCCCTGCAAGCCCACACCGCCATTCAGAGGCGCCGGGAGACTGGTGCAGGGGGAGGGGAGCTGGAAGCTCCGGCTCCGTCAACCAGCGGTAGAGAGCGCGTAAGGGCGCGTCCGCAGTGTGCCCCGGGCGGGGCGGGCGGGGCGCCACCTTCTGGTTGTTCCCAAAACATGGAGCTGCGTGTCCTGCTGCAAAAGACCATCGCCAAGCCTCTACACCCTCAGGAAGGCGGCCACACGCACGCGCGCGCGTGCGCACATGGACCGTCCAGAAAAAACCCAGCCATAAATGCTTCTATTTTTCATATTACATGGTTGGATACTTTCTGGACAGCCCTCACATAGAGCGTAGTAAAATACATATAACGTAAAAGTTTCCCGATGTAGCCATTTTTAAGTAAATGTTTCAGTAGTGTTAGGGACATTCATATTGTTGTGCAGCGAATCTCTAGAACTTTCTCATCTTGCAAAACTGAAACTCTTACACCCATCGAACAACAACTCCCCATCCCCTCCACCCCCCCCCCCCCCCCCCCGCCGGCCTTGGTAACCAGTACTCCACCTTCTGTCTCTGTGAGCTTGGCTATTCTAGGTACCCCATTTAACTGGAACCATACAGTATTTGTCTTTTTGTGACTGGCTTGTTTTACTTAGCCAAAATCCTCAAGGATTGTCCATAGTGTGTGAGGTCAGCCAGTTAATTTCATCAGAGCCGTCATCGTACCTTGCCAAGGTTATGACATCTGACCGAGATGCTGCCAGTGCAAGCGCGTGGTGGCAAGTTCGCGAACTTAATTGTCGGATTTTGGGTATGACGACAGCTCTGATGGCCATTCCAGAAAAAGAGTTCCAAAATTGCTTTGAAGGGTGGACTAGGCACTGGCATCAGTACATAGCTTCCTAAGGGGAGGACTTCCAAGGTGACCATAGTGATATTCAGCAATGAGGTGTGCAGCACTTTTTCTAGGATGAGTTTGTGAACTTAATTGTCCAACCTTGTATAGCATGTGTCAGAATCTTCCTTTTCAAGGATGAATAATATTTCATTGTATTTGCATACCACATTTAATTTATCCGTTTATCTGTTGATGGGCAGTTGGGGTGCTTCCACCTTTTGGCTATTGGGAATAATGCTGCTCTGAGCATGGGTGTACAAGTATCTCTTCAAGACTCAACTCTCAGTTCTTTTGGAGATAGACTCAGAGGTGGGATTACTGGATCGTATGATAATTCCATGTTTAATTTTTTGAGGAACTACCATACCGTTTCTCATAGCAGTGCACCATTTTATATTCCCACCAACAGTGTACAGAGGTTCCAGTTTCTCCACATCCTCACCAGCACTTGCATTTTCTGGTTTTTTAATAGTAGCCACCCTCATGGGTGTGAGGTATAATTTATGTCTAGTTTAATAGCAATTAAGAATAATGCTCTCCTAAAATAACAACGTCTATGAAAGGGGTTCGTGGGTGGAGAGGTACCACCTGGATATGAGGAATGGGGTTCCTTAAATAAGGCTGACCTCACTCTGGCTTGAGTTCACCGTTCTTTGATCCTACCTTGTCTCCATCACTTGCTCAACTGTGAACTTGTTGAGGGTCGTGCACACAGTACCCTGCTGAGCCTTGCAGCCTGCCGTGGTGCTGGGCATAGGGTAGCTGCTTCGTTACCCATCCTTCTTCCATCTGACCCTACACAGCACCTTTCTGTACCCCTCCAGCAACACACTCAGCCACCCACTCTTCTCAGCTCGCCTGCCCTGCAAACAGCCTTCAAGTTCAAACTCAGACACTGCCTTCTCACATTGTCTTCCTGTCCCCCAGGCAGATGGCTCCATCTCCCATGCCGCCCTTGTCACTTTGTAGCTCTCCCCTTTTCAGTACCTGTCTTCCTACATAGGAGTTGTTGATTTCCCTGTCTGATGCCACCGTGGAGCTTAGACATCTCCAAAGACAGGGACAGGAACTGGATTTCTTTGTATACCTTCAATAAGTATTTGTAGAGTACCTGGATATACTTTAAATGAATGAGAGATCTCATTGTAAGTACTAAAAACATCTTTGTTGGATCCATGAGTCACTGAAGAAACGAGCAGTTTGACTCCTGGGAGACAAAAGTTCAAGGTCGGCACCAACCAAGCTGTGGTGCCGGTCCAGACTGCTGAGTTCTGTGGGCTGATTTGCTTTCTTTTGACATTTTTCTCCTTTCTCACGCACTCCCTTAGCCCGTTCCCCTTCGGGAGCTGCTTTTCTGGCTCTGAAAACACCTCTATACACATAGCTCTGTTTCCCACGTCCGTCAGGACACTGTTGGCCAGCTCTCCCCTGTCAACAAAAGGAGACCAGAATCCTCTGCATCTGTGCACACCCATCACAAAAGAATTCTCAACACGTGGCCCTCAGAGTTCTTGCTTTGATCTATCGGCAGTCAAGTTGCTGAGATATACAGGTGCACAGATGTAAAACAGCCCCAAGGTACATGCAAACCCAACCCGGCACCCATGTGCTGGGTACCTCCCAGCGCTGTGCTGGGCCCTGGGGCGACCGGAATGAAAGGCATACACCAGCCCACGCACAAATCTCTGTCAAGTGCCAGGGGATGTGGGGGAGGGAGGCTTCTTAAATGCTGACAGCTGATGCACTAACCTGGTATAAAATGCAGCTGTCCCCTCTGGTGGTTCCCACTCTGAAGTATCACAGAACTTGCTCCTTGCCTTTCAGAGTTGGCATGCCTTTGAATTAAAGGTGGCAGCACTCCTCGGGGCACCCAGCTATATGCAGTGCATATAGATGGCAGAATGCCCTTCCTGCCTCTGGGCGTTCCAGAGCTGCTGCACTGTATCCTGATTTCCTTGCTTGGCAGGAGAATTGTCTGTGCTTCTCTGTCCTGAAGTTCACCGCTGTCCAGGCTGGGGGGCGGGGAGGGGGCAGCCAACAGGAGATCCCATGCTTAGGTCTTTAGGGGACTCATTCTGATTGGTTGGCCTCTATGTCCTTTCCTGAGGAACCTCCCATTCTCTAGGAAAGTAGCTCCTGTCAGAGCAAAGAAATCCCTCCAGTAGCATTTGGGTTTTTGTTAATGCTAGGATGGTAGTATTTTAGTGTGCATGCCTTTTCACTATTGAAGAGGTGTGCTGGCTATTTCTTTTGCTCTTCTGTCACTTTTTATTTGCAAAACAGAACACTTTGAACTCAAAAACCCTTTGAATGGGGCTCTAGTATCCAGGCAAAAGAGGTGACAGGGATGGGCTGGGAAGAGACTGCAGGAAGGGGAATGGCAGGTGGGGCTCGAGGCCTGAGAGCTGGTTACAGGGGAGTGAGGAAGGACACAGAGACTCAGTTGCAGGTGGGACGTGAAGGCAGGGAGGGACAGGTGAGACAGGGGAGCCAGCTGTCCAGCACGCCCCTCTGGACCTCTGTTCCAAGGCCAAACTGCTTGTTCCCTTCCCCCTTTTCAACCCGGACTGGGCACCTCTGAACCCACGGGAGTTGGTGACAGTGGCTACAGGAAATCTGAGGTCTGCCAGCAAATGGTTCTCAGGAGGAGGCCAGCTCCAAGCTGGACTCGCTGTCCAAGGCAGATGCATCTGTGTTGCCCCTTCAGGGCCGTGGCCCGACTCCTGCCCCAGGCTTTGCGATGCTAAGTGCGGGGGGCGGAAAGTGCCCCCCCACAGTATGTCGGAGGGTGGCTGCACTAACCTCTCTCTAATCAGCTTTTAACTCTTCTTATTTTTGCCAACAGTTGCAGTGCTTATTTGGAGACTCTAAAATTCAGAGCATGGAAGTGGTAGAAATACAGTGATGTTACTCGAGAATGCCAGGATACTATGTCCTTTAAGAGCTGATTTTCACTGTTGTTCACTGCAGATGCTTTTTTTTTTTTTTTTTAAGGAAGTATACATTATAGTTTGTTTGTTTGTTTTTATGAGTACACACAATCACCAAGCAAGGGCCAAACTCCTCCTGCCCAGAGAATCCCTGATGATAGTCCTGAAAGGAGAGGCACGCAGAGAGGGAGAGAAATAACATGTATAAAACTAGGAAATTTGGGCTTCCCTGGTGGTGTAGTGGCTAGGCTTCCGCACTCTCACCGCTGCAGCCTGGGTTCGATCCCTGCTCAGGAAACCAACCAGAAAAAAAAAACAAACAAAAACAACTAGAAAATTTGCACAATACAGAAAAGCACAAATAGTTTCCTTCTGAGATAGAAAAGAGCCACCACGTTGGGTCTTGGGGACGCAGTGGGGCTCCCCTGATCAGCCGGCCAACGAAGTGCACTGTGTTCTTGTAAACTTGGGGAAGATCTTCTTTTTCTTCCTGGTTAAATAACATTTTCTCCTGTCACTTACTTTTTTTTTTTTTTCACTTCCAAACTTCTACTTTGGATGCCTTACACTTTTTGGAAGCTTGAAACTAAAAACGACTTTGCTGTTGATGTCCCCATTTGTCTCACAAGCAACGAGTCAGTCTGTCCCCTCCTGAATTCTCAATCAGATGCAACGCCAGCTCTTTCAGCAAGCGGCTACCTTCTCATTCTCTTTTTGCCTCTCTTAACGACGGGCACACAAATAGCGACCACACGGTATTGCTATAAAAAAATTGCTATAAAAATAGAAAAAAGAGCAGAGTGAACAGTGCAGTGCTACTTGGAAACCAGTAAGGGTTAATCAGCAGTGGGGATGCCTCGTGCTCCCTTAGCTTCTGGTACAGGAAGAAGAAAATGGGAAAACGTCTCCTTTTCCTATTTTGTTTGTTTTTCATGACACCATTAATCTCCATAAACAAGGCATGTTTTTTTGTTGTGTTGTGTTTTTTAGTTACAGATCGACTAGGAAAAAAATACATATGCTCAACCAGATGGGTAAAATGAACAGTTTCATTAAAACTGGTTTTGAAGTTGCCAGTTTTACGACAGCACCAATGACATCATGGCCTTGACTGTGCTATGGTTAGAAGTCAGACTTTAAAAAATGTGCAAAATGAGCAGTTGTACTTTTAGACTTATTTTTTTATTATTATTATATTCACTCATGCAGAAAATTGTTTAGATTCTTCTACCGAGAAAATAATGCTTGGTAGTATTTGGGGGAGTTCATTTTAATGTGTTGAGGAACTCATGAAGCCTTTCCAACCTACCCATATTCCAGTCTGCACGGCTTTTCTGAGCTGAGGATTAGAGTTTTGTGAGGGATTTCCCCTTTTTGCGCCTTCCTCTCCAGCAATCCCAGCTACCCAGACACCCCCGCTAATGATTTCTGGGGTTCTGTGCCGGGGGTCAGCAAGGCAAGTGTTTCCTTGGGAGCTTCCTTTGGTTTGGAGTCTCTCCTCTCCTCTGAGCCCACAGAACCCGCGTCTGTGGGTACGCAGGCAGAGCAGGAGGGGCAGGGCTTAACAACATGCTAATGTTGCTTCGCTCCGAGCTCGCAGAGGGGCGTTGGAGACGAGACCACATTTGAATGTAAACACATGATTAATAGAAGCACTCCGTTTGAGTGCTGTGGTGCGTGCATCGGAGGGTCGTACCCCGTCTAACGGTTGAGTGGGGTGGCGTTCTCTCAGCGATGCAAAGGAAAAATCCAAAGTGAGGTCTCCAGACTCCTGGTGGAAAGGGGTGATTTTATTCAGATATATCCCAACAGATGAGCAGAGAGAAATGTTCAAGGATGTTCACTGCCGTGTCTGTTGGTTATAGCAAAAGCCCTGGAAGCAACCCCACAGTCTAAAATAGAGAACTGGTTAGAAAAATAGCACTGCTCTGGGGTGCTATTAGAAAGGATGCGCTTCTGCCAGCCAGGGGCAGACACTCATGATATGTGGTTAATTTTTAAAAGCTGAAGGTCAGAACCTAGAAGGGCTTTCTGGAAAGAAAATGTGCATCTATACATGCAGAGAGGTGTGTGTATGCATAATTGTCTGTGCAAAGGAGAAGTCTGGAAGCATACATACCAAGCTTTTCACAGTGTTTATCTTCACTATTAAAGAACTTCTGGTTTTATTTTATAAAAATTTGCATTTGATTTTTTTTTTTTTTTTTTTTTTTTACAAAAAGCAGCTATGTCTTTAGGGATCAAAAAGATACAGAAGGAGGAGCACATTTTGTATGCTGGTTTTTTTCCCCAGCACCTGCCACTTGAGATGGAGAGAGTAAAAGCAGACCCCAAGAGGGCTAGGGTGAGGAATTCTGGGAGCCACGAGATGAGACTTCTCAGCACTGGGTGGAAGTGGCAGGTTGGTCCCTCCCTACAGCTTGGCAGACCAAGGCACACGTCCCCTTCCCAGGGGCAGCCAACCCACCTGCGTGCCCGGAGGAGTGGCAATAGCTCATAGCCAGCGGCTGGGGTCTCACAGTCTCATCCGTGGATCCCCCCGGTCTCCGTGTTTACCTTGAACCTCTGCAAGGGAGTTGTCCTTAAAGAAACCCAGTCTCGTCCCAGAACTTCCCATCCGTTTTCCCGCATTGGAAATTCACCTCTCTTCATTCCCTTCTGGGATGCTAAGGATACTGAATCTCTTGTTGCCTCCTGAAAGTTATTAGTCACATTTTAATTTTTAGCTAGCATGAAGAAAGTCGAAGAAAAATGTTGTGCATAATTTTTAGGCAGATACATTTTAGTCTGAAATAAGTTAATCATATCTCTTTAAATGTAAACACTGTATTTTGCCGTGTGCAATGCACACTTTTTTGCCCAAATTTGTGAGGGAAAAATAAGGATGTGTGTTATACATGGGTAGTACTAATTCTGTATCTATATAAATATCTTTAACTCTTTTATTTATGTTATGAGTTAAAAGTGTAACTCTAGGCATCAATAACAATATCCATATGCAAAATAATACCCTGAAATATGATAATCAGTTTTTATTATAAAAAATATTTTATACATAAAATTACTTACACCTTGTATCTGTTGTGTTTTGTAAGCATTGTTACATAAAATTCCTTGTACCAGCATGTCAAAAAATAAGAGCTAAAATTCCCTTATAATACAAAAAACAAGTACCTAAATATAAACAAATAAAAATTTGAATTCAAAAATTAAAATGAAAGATTTCCCCCCCCCTTAAAATTTGGGCCAAAAACATGGGTGCGCGGTATACACGGGAGTGCGTGCCATACGGTGGTATCCGCAGTCAGGTGGTCTTTTGTAACAGCACAGGGTAGAAAGTAAACATCCATTGTCTGAATTAATAAATGAGAGAGGCGAATAACGTAGGCAGACTTTAACACTTACGTGATACGACCCTGTAACTCGCTAGTCTGGGCTGAAAACGTTTATCAGACTTACTGGGGAGGGTTAGGTAAAGGGAGCTATCACACAGCTTAAAGCAGTGTGTAAGGAGGTCTCTACCCCGGTGGAAAGGCACTTGTTGAGACACCTGGTTGCCTGTTCATCAGGAGGAGGGGCTCGCAGATTGAGGAGGAACTCGGGCTTTCGTGACCAGCAAAGCTGGATTCAGCGCTTGGCCCAGCCACTTGCCGGTTTCTGTCACTGTAGACAGGTTAGCTGACCTCGCCAACCTCAGTCTATGTGAACAAAGCGACACCAGTAATAGTGCCTACCAGTAAAGCTGTTGGGGTTGCATGGCGTAAGTTGCACAACCCGGTATGTGGCATTTTGTAAGCCCTCCATGAAAGCTGACTCATTCTTGTTTTTGTATTTAGAGACCGGTAAGAAAAAACTGGAGGCAAAAGATAACAAAGCATCTCAAAGTCAGGTTCTTTTGCTCCACTTTTTAGAGCAGCACCTGGGAACTATTTCTGAAATAAAACATGTTCTTCTTCAGAGAGTCTTAGCGCGGGAAGGAGCCTCCGTGGAAGGTTCGGTGGTCCTGATGCGGTGCTGAGTTACACGGAGTAAATTACTCTCTGGAGGTGCCGTGTCAGCTATATAAGGCTGTCATGTGGTGCCACAGAAAAAGCTAGTTACAGAATGACACCACGGCATCCCCAAGGGGTTTGATTTACCTCCCGGAAGGTGGTATATTCCAAGGCACTGCAGAACCCACCATATTAATAACTCAAGTGTTTAAATTGGCCTTTCCCTCTTCTTTCTAAGCAGCGCCGATGCTGTGGTGATGAATTGTGTTCTTTGCAGTGCCAAGGAGCCAGAACGAATCCGTATTGGGCATCGGCGGGA
Organism: Lyroderma lyra; assembly: GCA_004026885.1. Lineage (NCBI taxonomy): Eukaryota > Metazoa > Chordata > Mammalia > Chiroptera > Megadermatidae > Lyroderma > Lyroderma lyra. The sequence continues at coordinate 265,819 of PVJL010001186.1, read as the reverse complement.
GGGTGTTTGAGAAGGCTGCCGAGAGGCTCTCCAGTGCCGACGGTCTTCACCACATCAGCTCTGTCATCCCCTCCCTGCTGGACGCCAGCTGCTGCGGGTATCACAAAGCATCCTACTACCTCGCGGTCTTCCACGAAACCGGATTGAACGTTCCTCAGGATCCGCTGCAGGTAGAGTGTGTCATGTTTTCGGGTTCCCCTCCTGGGCTTGGGGACACGATTGGTACATCAGGGGCAGTTGGGACCGGGTTTATCGGGATCCCAATCCCTCAAGAACAGGTGCCTCTTGCCCGTTTCCTGTAACTGCTCTGGCTGTGGGGCAGCATCCCATGACTTTTTAGCTAAGTGAAGTCATTGGACCTCTGAACGGGGTATTGTCACGTCCTGCCTTCTGCCATCGAAATAGAGCCATACCAGGCGGTTTTATTTGGAATCCAGATTTATTATGCTACTTGCCTAACATTTGGAAGCACATCTGTTATAAGTGCTACGACTAAACGGCCCCTGACCACTTTCAGTTTTCAGATTCGCACTTTAGCTTTGGAGACTCCGACTGGGTAGATGTGCCCAGGTGGCTTCATGTTTCCTTTAAGTGACTTCTTTGTACACATCTCTGGCTTGCAAGAGCTCATGATGGAAGCAATCTCCACAAAGGTGCAACAGTGTAGAAGATTCTAGCCCTGTCTCTGCCACAAAGTGGCTGATTGGCCATAGACAAATGACTTCACCTTTATTTCCTCAAGTATGAAATGAGGGTGCTAGACCATTCGCTCCCAGAAGACCCTTCCCAACACTAACGTTGTGAGAGTATGAGGTTAGGACGTGGCCCGCTGTTCAGATCATCTGGCCACCCGTGACATAGCTGAAGCAGACCAGGGCTTCTTAGAACAGATACACGAGGAGATTCGGGAAGAGACATCAGGGGAAGGCCCCTCTTTTCACTGAGAAAAGGGCAAAAGACAAGGAAATTTAAGCGATGAGACATTTAGGACGGATAGCTGGGGATCTGTCAACCATTAAGAAGTTCTTGTGCCTTTTCTAAGCATTTTTAAAGATACATTAGCATGTTTCTGGAATAAGTAGGCTCCTATATAGGGATGGGGCCAGATGACCTTTCAATGGTTGGATTTTATGACCCCGATCTGTAATCTTGCGACCACTGCCCATTTCTTCCTCACAGGGCATGTTGTATAGTTTGGTTGGAGGCCAGGGCAGTGAGAGGCTGTCTGCAATGAATCTTGGGTACAAACACTACCAGGGCATCGATAACTACCCGCTGGACTGGGAGCTGTCCTATGCCTACTACAGCAACATCGCCACCAAGACACCCCTTGACCAGCACACGCTGCAAGGAGATCAGGTACGAAAGAGAAGCGGGCGGAAGGGGTGGTGGCCCTGCCCTCCAGCACTTCCTGAAGTTTCGTCCAGTGTCTGTCTGTGGCTGGTTTATTCGCTGGCCTCCCGGGACGAGCATGCTCGTAATCAATGGAGGGGAAAGCTTCCTTACTTTCCTCCAGCTCGTATTGCTTGACTGTGCTGTCGGGGTGAACGGAGGAGCAATCCTCCCTCCACGCAGGAAAAGCTTTCCGTGAGCGGGAAACTGGTACGTAAAGGGTAGATCTGGCCCTGCACAGATTTCGGTTTTGCAAAAAAAAAGAAAGTATACCAGAAACAGGCATCTTGTCGCTGTTCTGAGACTGTGTGAGAGGGGTCTGGAGATGTCAGGGGGGACTGAGTCGAATGAAGGGAAAGCCGTAACCCGGGGGCTGCCATCGCTACACCGTGAGCAGGCAGGGCCCCTGATGTGAGGAAGCGAGACCCGACCCGAGTTACGATGGCGCTGCTGGGCGCTTGGGGAAGCATCTGTCCCCATTCCGTGAGCCGTGCTAGCCCAGTGCGCCCAAGGGGCTAGCGACATTTGAAGACTCTGCTTTATCCCAGGTTAAGGGCTGGACAAGGGGCACTCACTCCAGGCCCTAGTTTTGCTGGCTCCCCAATCTTTTTGACTCACTGGGCAAAGAGATCAATCAATGGCTCACCTCTGCCCGAAAAACATCGTGTGTTAGTTAGACCAACTTACGGTTTGTTTCCAGGTGTTTGTTTGCATAACAGCCAATAGATGGGCACAGTAAAGGTGACAGTACAGGAATAAAAGGAAAGCTGCCTGCAGATGACGGAGATCCGTATCCTGTGGGACCATGGATGTGGTTAGCTTCTTGGGGTGTATTTTTATATAGCCTCTTTCTCCAGAAATGTACAATGTTTTGATGGTTGCAGCCCTTGAGTTGATTGAGTTGAGAGGAAATGCAAATAGTCTACACCCAGGGTCTACAATTTGTTTTTCCATAAAGGGCCAGATGGTGAATATTTTAGGCTTTGCCCATACCAGCCTCTGTTGCAACTACTCAACTCTGCCAGAGACAATGTAGACATGAGTGGGGTGCGTGGGTGTGCGCGGCCATAGACAGTATGTAGACTGTTTTGCTGGATTTCACCTTGATCTAGGCCATAAAATCTTGATTTTCCTTGCTTATATGCTTGGTGAGCCTAGGGGACAGGCCTGCCAGGGCCAGGATCGGGGAGTCTTAGGCTGAGCGGCTAATTGGGAAGCAGACCTCTCACTGTTCCCCAGTCCTGCTTCTGATTGGCACTCAGAAACCCACAGTGCAGAGAACACGTGCTTTGAGGACGGGGAATGGAAAAGGGGTCGGCAGTGATGAAATGAGTGACTCAAAGATGTGTGCTGTCAGTGAACATTAAACATGAGTCAAGCCGTAAAATAGCAAAAGGCTGTCCGTATAGACATTGTAATTCCTTTAGAAAATAATGACTTCTTTTTGGATAAATGTATACATTCTTATCATATGTACTCTCTCAGCACATATGAGCTATGTGCAAAATTTGACCTCCGTTTGACAGAAAATAATTTATTAATTGATTAAGATTTCTTAAAAGAATGGTTCTGAGAAACACTCATACAAAATCAAGCCATGAAATAATTTTGGCATTGTTCTACTAAACCTGAATGTGTTAATGCTGTCTTATATGTATATACTATACTTTTAAGAATTTTAGTTCTGCATAAATTAGCAACGGGGAATGGTATGTTGCTAACAAGCTCCTTTTAAGATTTGGTACATGAAACGTTATGATTATGAAAGAAAATGTTTAATTGGTCAGAACCAGAGAAGATGAATAGAAAAGATCCATCTTGCAGCTGAAAAGTCATGTGATTAAGGATCCCAGATACAAATTACACAGTTAGAAGAGTCGTATCATAGCTCATTTTCTTAAGAATGTGTAATTAATGACTTCTTGAGAATTTCAGCAGGTGTCATACATTGATTCAAATGTCCTTTTGTTGCGAACCCTATTAATTCACCAGCAGCACGTAACAGATGAGGAGATACGGAAAGCCAAGCCTCTAATTAACAAACCAAGGATCCATCAGAAGTTCCTTTCTTGACTCTTGTTTCATTTTCTCTTTTATGTAACTTGTGGTTCACATCATCTCATCTTCTCCCGCTTCACATCACTTCTTTCTGAGTTCGTGGAACTCTGCTTCGGGTTAAAGAGAGAGAGGATGCTCGGGTTTTGTGTGCTTTGTGGCTTACGTGCAAACGAGTTGCTTTCATTCTCTCCACTTTGCAGAAGTTGCTCTTCTGAAAGCTTTGGTCCCCCGCGTTCCCTCTCTAACCTGCTGGAGGGGCGGGAGTCTCGTCTCATTCACATCCCTGGTTTCAGCTGTCCTCCACATACTGGTGATGCTCAAACCTCCCTCTCTAGCTGAGATACTTCTTATATCTACGTGTGCCATCATCACATACTGCAAGGGAAACGCAGCAAAGTCTCCTCTCCGTTCCCCTAACTGAGGGTGCCATTGTCCTGGGATGGTGTGGAGCCTTCCCTGACGCTGGGACGAGGGGTCTGAGGACTGCAGAGTCTTCAGATGTCAGACCTCCTCTGACCTGCTCAACAGGTTGTAAACCCTGCAGTATAGGATATGAACTGATCATTCTAGAGACCTTGATTTTATAACTCAGCAACAACAACAGCAACGACAAACCCCAGAAGTTACAGAAGAAGCCCCTGGTCAGTCTGGGACGCCCGGTCCCTGCCTGGCCCAGCTGTGCCCCTGTCCTCACCCCGCCTCTCCCCACCGCTTCTCCGTGTGATGGCTTCTTCCCAGATTGCTCGCATTCCCATCTGAAGCGTCATTCCTGGTCACACACGTTTGGAATGGATGACCAGGATGTTCCCCCCTGGGGGTTGTTCCTTGCTCAGTTGTCTTTGTAGGTGCTTGGCTTTCCCAGAAGGCTCTGGGCATGTGGCACCCGCATGGTGACCCCAGAATTATGGAGAAGCCACCGCCTGCCTGGGTGTGGCTCCTGGGGCAGATCTGCCTGGGCCAGGTCTCAGGTCTGCTGTTCGCTGAGTGTGACATCTTGGATAATTCCACTCCCCTCTCTGTGTCTGTACAGCTTTTCACCTGTAAAAGGGTGCCATGGCGGTCTGCACCTCACACAGCTGTTACAGGATGACTGAGTTCGTTCATCCACACGAGGTGTGCCGAGGGGAGCCCAGCTCACAGCGTGAGCTCCCTAAAATGTTTCTGGCCCCTCCTCAAATTCTGTGCCTTGCACTTTCTAAGGCACACAATTCTCTTAGGTCTTCACCCCCACGAGGTAAGCAAACTGTAAATACCAATAGCAGGGCTGATGTTCTAAATTGCTATCAGCCTTTCACACATTAGAATGAACTACAGACCTAAAAAACACGGAGTAGCCATTACTGAGAGCTTACCACATACCAGACACCCTGCTGCAATCTCTCAGAAACAATCTCATTTAATCCTCAACGCAACCTTAGGAGGCCTATTCCCATTTTACAGATGAGGCAACTGAGACTCAGAGAAGCTAAAGAACTTGCCCAAAGTCACACCGCAAATGAGTCATGGAGCCTGGATTTGAACCTCGGTCTTTCTAACTCTTCACACTATACAAAGATAATGGCTAATAGGATGAGTGCTTTACGTATAGCAGGTACCATGCTAAGCCTCAGTTTGTGGATGCAGAAACGGAGTGTCAAATAAATAAAGTCAGTGGCCCAAGGCCCACCAGTAGTTAGTGGTGAGAATTCCCCTCGGTCTGCTGTGAAAGGCTGTGCTCTTAATGGCCCCACCCTGCTGCAAAGCTCTATGGCACTGCCCAGGGTGCCTAGGTTGGGGACAAAGATACAAAAGGTAGAAGTATTCCTTCCTCATAGGTATGCATGGTTGCCAGGTCCCCTGGAAACATGGCCTTTGCCAAGACTCCCTCCATGACACTGTTAGAGTTCCTTATGGATAAGGGGTGACAAGGACACAGCCCGCCATTTGCTTCCTCCCAGATGCGTGAATCCTTTGCAGGATGGTGAGGCTGGATGGGGACTTTGAGCCCCAAAACCACCTGGGCTCGGGTGACTCCTATGTTTGAAGAACTAAATATATGACCTTGAGCACGTTACTTAACCTCCTGGGCCTCAGTTTTCACCTCGGTGAAATGGGAATATTGACAGTGACTGTCCTACAAGGTTGCAAATATTCAGTGAGTCACTCTGGGCAAAGCAATTAGGAGAGTGCCTGGTCTTTCAGGACCCAGGACAAAGTTAGGGGAGATAAGAAACACCACCCCAAATCAAAACAGCCAAGCTCTCCAGGTGAACAGAAACCTTCTGGCTGAGAATCCCATTATGTGGGCGGCTTGAGCTTCAGCCCCCTGCCAGGCCCGTCACAGACGACTGTGTCCCCTGAAGTGAGAGCTGAAGCCCCTGCTCGTTGGCCTTACACTTGGTGAAGAGTTAATGAGATGGAGTGGCTTAGCTCCAGGTAGGACCCCAGGCCCTTCTCTCTAGACGACATCATTGGGGAGCTGGTCAGAGACCTGTCTTTTAGCTCAAGCCAACCTGGCTTCTGGGGCAAGATCTACCAGGTGACCTTGAGTTTATGGTTTCACCTTCTGCACCTCGGTTTCTTTGCCTATAAATTTAACCCAGCGCTGTTTGGATACAGCCTTCTTTTGAGGACTAAATGAAAACAAAAGTGTTGTTAAACACCCAGCACAGAGTGGGTTTCCATAAAAGGTAGTGGGCATGATTATTCTAATGGTTGCTCTGGGCTCGGTGGCCTGCCCAACCCCAATCCCAATCCGGCTAGAATTAACACCTGTTGGCTTCTGAGTCTTAACCCCATAGCGCCCCAAGAGCGACCCCTGGCTCCATGCAGCTACAGTGGGAGGCAGATGAGGGACCTTCTCAGGAATGGGGTCACAGGCTAGAGTTTGTGTATCTAAGGACTTTTCTTAACTAACCAACAGAGGAGGTCAGAAGGGAAATCAGCGCCTCGTGCTCAGGGACTTCTTCTCCAAACTCATCCAGATCCAATTTTGTCTCCATCTGCCTATGGCCGCCCTGGCTGCCGTGGGAAGCCGTGGCCGTCACCCCTTGCAGCATCGTTAGATAGAATTCATTCTGTGTACAGGGAGACCGTGAAAGGACAGGATCGGCCTTTTGATAAACAACCAACATTTATACATCTAAATGAGTCTTATTTTCTTCAAAGGAGTCAGATAGCTGAGAGACTGCACAGATTCAAAACGGTTTGTGAACTTGCCCTTCGGGTTCATCTGTGAGTCTTCCTCTCATTGTCAGCCCTGTTCTTTTCAAGGTAGATTTAATTTTTTGGAAATAACCAAAAGATATTTGAAACTAAGCCTACTAAATAAAAAGGGTTAGTCATGCAGGGTAATAACACTTTGGGATTAAAAAAAAAATTATAATAAGGTTATACTTAGAAATAATTGATTTACCTGTTTCGATGCTACGTGTAATCTGGTTCTGAAATCAGAGGCGCAGGAACGAACTTCTGAGCAAGCGTGAGCAATAGCGGCGGAAGTGGAATAAATTTTGTCCTCCCACGGCCAGTGCTTTGAGAGGAACAAAAATACTCATTTCGATACCCTAAATGGGATACACTCATTTACAAAGAATTTGATCTTAGGACATTGTGGACACACCTCATATTTCAATTATTCTTACAGCTTATACCTTGAGCAATTTCTAGTTTAGGACTAATGTCGTGTCTTTGGCATGTCCCTACCATGTGGCTGTTTCCTTTCTCCCATTCTTCCTTTCTTTCTCCCCTTCCCTCCCTCCCTCCCTTTTTAGGCATATGTTGAAGCCATTAGACTAAAAGATGATGAAACGCTCAAGGTACAAACCAGAGAAGATGGAGACGTCTTTATGTGGTTGAAGCATGAAGCTACGCGAGGCAACGCAGCAGCTCAGGTAAAAGCGTGGCCCACTGTCATGGAAATTCAGTCACAATAGACCAGGTTATGCCATGGTGACAAACTATCCCAAACCTGAGTGGCTTAAAACAAGGCCGATTGTTTTCTTGTTTGCACTGTCTAGCCAATGAAGGTTGGCATGGGCTGTGCTCTCACAGTCCCCAGGAACCCAAGTTAGCAGAGCCTTTATCGCAACACATGCTTCCAAAACTATTGCAGCAGGACGATGGCCATGGCACATCACAGGCTGGCTCTTAACGCTTCTGCTCCGGAGGGGCACGAGTCACTTCCCACATTTCATTGGCCAGAGCAAGTCACTCGGGCACTCTGGACTTCAAGTGGGAAGATAGTATCATCCTACCCCGAACCCAGAAAGAGAGAGAGCCACATGTTTATCATCAGTCCTGAAGACTACCATCAGACATTTTAGTGCATCAGACAGAAACAAAAGAAGCATCTTGGGGTGCAGGACTGATTAGATGGGCGTGGAGAAGACGGCCGTGAATTCAGCTAGAAGAACAGAAAATCACGTGTGGCGTGTTAGACCCCAAGGAGCCACCCTGTCTCTTGAACTTGTCTGATCTTTTGGATGGACGTTTAAGAGGTGCTAGAAAGGGCAAAGGCTGGGAGAACATCCCCTATCTGCCTTCTTGCCTTGATTGCGCTATGCGGAAAACCTCTGATGGGAGCCAGCTCAGGCTGATTGCACTAGGAGGGAGCAGGCCCCTTCCAAAGGATTTGGCTTTGGCTTTGGCTTTGTGCTCCTGGTGAGTGCACAGTGTCGGAAAGGGCCTCTGGGTCTGCTAAACAGGCAGAAAACCAGACACAGCAAGAGAAAGAAAATAGGAAAGAGTAAACCCATTGACGAGCACACATTTCAGACACTCTAGCAACCAGTTCCCCACCCTCTGTAGAGGTCTTCCTAGGATTTCAGGAGATACTTATTTGGTGGTGGGGGGTGGGCATGGGGGTTGAGGTAGAGAAGGAAATGAGAAGAGAAGTAGAAATAGGGAAGACAGTCATAGGTAGGGGGCCATGGGGTCAGAATGTTAGCAGACATTGCCTCTGGCTTTATTCTTGGGCATCTGTCCTTAGCCTGCAATCTTAGGAGTGCAGGAAGGAACTCCAGTGCATTGTTCTGGAAATCCCCATGCCAGATTCATTGCTGGGTACTGCAGAGCTGGCATGAACTTTCCTAGCAATGGACACTTCTTCCTTCTTTCATTCAGCATATCTTTGTCAAGCAGCTTCTATGAACTTCAGTTGAGTGCTGGTGAGTGGGAGCTGAAGGGACAAAGTTAGACAAACAAGATTTTGATGTTTCTATCCCCAGAGAGCTCCCATCCTCAAATCTAATTGTGGAGCCAGCCATGTGGACAGATGCTGGGAATGGAGATCAGTGCTATAGAGAGACGCACTACCTAACACGAATGTGCACACTGTTCACTGAGCCAAGAGAATGTAATGGGCAGTACCTCCCACAGGAGCGGGTATTTGAGGAGAGAAGACTTTGGCCTTAGGTGCAGTCAATTCATTGACATGCACACACACATGCACGCATGCACAGAGAGATGCATCATTCTCAACTTGTGTTAAGGACTTCTATTCATACAAGTTCAACCTCAGGGCTCTGGTCCCCAGTCGGAAGATAATATGTGTTTACCTCATTTGGTTCTCAGTATAAAAGCATTTCAAGCTAGGTTTGTCCTCCTACCTTTTGCATCCTTAAGTTAAACATTACACAGGAAATTTATTCTAAATTGCTGTTGTCTTGAAGCAACGATTGGCCCAGATGTTGTTCTGGGGGCAGCAAGGTGTAGCCAAGAATCCGGAAGCAGCAATCGAGTGGTACGCCAAGGGTGCCCTGGAGACGGAGGATCCTGCACTAATATACGACTATGCCATTGTGTTATTCAAGGTAAGGATCACTCAGTTTATGCTGAAGTTGTGCAATTCTTACCAGACTTTCAGAGCAGTTTCCTGGATGCGTGCACCCAGACAGGGAGACTGGAACTGAAGAAACTTAGAGTGCAATTTGTCACTCTTGATGAAAAGGGATATTTGCTGAAAAGGCAGAGTCAGAAGCAGTCTCCTGGTCTCATGTTTAATTGTTAGTCTTATGTTTGGCAGCTGGATTCTCTTTGCTTTCACAAGAGCTGTGACATTCTGAAAGAGATTTTTATGGATTGGTCCTACATCGTTACCAACCCCCAAAAGTGCTGCAGGTTTGCCACCAGGCAGAGTTGTCATTGAATTACAGCTTCAACAAAGTACATATTTGGGCTGGATCCCAATGGTCCTGTCGATCAAAGATCTTTGTTGTAAGCCAACAGGGAAATAGGGGAGTCATGTGGGGAGAGTATTAGCCTAAAAAACGGAAGATGGAATTCAAGTCCCTCCTCCACTGTGCCCTTGGCATTCTCTGAGCTCATGGGACAATGATGATGACCACACATTGAATGAAATAGCCTAACGAATGGGCTTTCAGAACTGTAAAATACTGTGTGTCTTACACAAAATAATGGTGGTTCACAGTGATTGATGGAGCACTTATTACCTGATTTGCATGCATTAACACATTTAATCGTCACAACAACCTTTCAAGGTAGGCACTGTGGTATGTCATTATTGCTGTTTGTGTATGTGGTAACTCGCCCAAGGTCACACCACTGGTACGTTTCAAACCTGAGACTGGGTTGCGGGCAGTCTGACTTCAGAGTCTGCACTCTTCACCCCCAAACACAGAGACATCAATTCACCAGTCTTGGACACATAAAGACTGTGGGCTTTGGCAAGGAAACCCTTACATCCTATGTCCATGCCCAGAGAAAGCAGCTGTCCCCAGAAAGTAAGTGTCTTCAAACAAAGACACGGACTTGTGTGGCCAGGCACATCTCCAGAACCACAGCTGTGGCCACTCACTGATGAACAACCACAACTTGTGCTACATTTCCAACCTTCCAAAGCCTTAAAAACTATTGGTTTATTATGATTTCCAAATCAATAGCCTGGACTTTCTCTTTCCATTTGTTAGATCAACATAGAAATAGTTTGACTCTTACCCATATGCCAGTGCATTCATGTATTTATTCAGTAAACACCATTCAGGGCTGAGAAAATGCCCGACTCGGTGCTAGATGGAGGGACATATGGCTGCATGAGCCATGTTCCTGACATCAGGGGGCTCATACACTGATGGGGAAGATAGGACAGAAGCAGGCACAGAGGAGAGGCAACTGTCCATCAGAGCTGGGCCTGGCCACTGCCCAAAGTGCAGAGACGATAACGGCATGATTTAGATATTACCTCTGCCCACCAGGAGCTCGCAATCCAGAGGGAGAGGCTAATGCATAAATAAGTTATCCTGGAGGTAACAATGTTTCCCCGGGGTCTGATTTCCCAAAGTTTTTTGGTTTTCCTGCATTCTAAGAAAGTTATTCCTGAGTGGGATGAAGGATGCCCTCATCTACAGAAACAATTTTTACCTCTGGCCAAAAGGTGTGTTTCATGTGAAGGAACCCCATGCAGAGAATGGGCTTTCCTAATGCGAAGAGCAGTAATGTGCACTGGGCTTAATGTATTCTGTGGGCATTCGGCTTACTGTATTCAAAGATGGCACCACGATGGGAGTCGTGGTTTGTCCAAGACCATCAGGTCATACCTTCTGTGTGCACATGAGGATTGAGCTTTGACTTTTATTGCAGCAGCTGTCTTCCATGAACTCATCCATTCATATTATTGAGCCCTTACTATGGACCAGAACTTTACATTTCTCTCTGCAGCTTCCAGTCGTACTCAGATTCATGCACAGCGCCTGCTAGCCTTTGGGCAAGAAGTGATCCCACTCCTGATTAATAACAAGTGTGCTGGAAAAGCCCTGGCCTGAAAATCAGAGTCTCTGAGTTCTAGTTGCAGATCTAACCATGATGTGTTGGATAAGTCGACCTCTCTGAGCTCCAGTTTTCTTCCTTTTAAAACAAAGAAGTTGGAGAAGAGAAACTTTGGGTTCAAGGTTTTAGCATTCTGTGATTCTGGTGCTTTTCCAGAAGTCTAAAAAGTTTGTCCCATTGCCCCACCCCGTGATTCTGAGCAGCCCTGTGTCCTTTGTGCTTTCCTCTCCCTCTCTAATTAAATGAAGTAATGGTGCACTTCTGAAAGATATTTTCATCTTCTACTTTGCTTCAGCTCATCACGTTTATTAAATCGGTTAAGTTCAAGTCTAATAGAAACTTGGTGTATGTAATTTAACCTTTCGCTGGATTCACAGTTTTGTTTGGGGTCCTGAAAAATATAGAGACAAACATATCCTGCATGTTTTCTGCATCCTGCAAGGAGGTTATGAATTGTTATACTTTCTCAGTGTAGAATTGAAATGTACAGGGGAAAAGAGAGCATTGTGGTTATAAGCTTGGGCTCTGGAGCCAGTCTGCCTGCCTAGATTCAAATCCCGCCTCTACTTGTTAATCACTGTGTGACTCTGGGCAAGATTCTCAGATGGGAATGATAGCAGCATCTCCACCAGGGTTGTTGTGAAGATTTAATAGGATAGGCCCATGTTTGGCCCACATTCATGAACACGAGAATATTTATCAGTGCTATCTTCATTTACTATAGAACGAAGTATTTAGTTAGCATTAAAAGCTGGATTTATTGCAAAGCCCTCTCACATTATATTACATGTGATACCACCAACCACTGTGTCTGAGACCAGAAGGACTCCATGGGGCACGTGGTCATGGGTTGGGGGAGTATCCATAAGCAGCAGTGGTTTTCCATCTCACTCCCCTGGTCTGCCATCATCATTGTCAGATCCATGTCAGGAGAGACCCCAGGGACCACTCCCGCCCCACTCTCAGCCCCACCATTTCCCCACATGGTCCTGCAGCCATTTCAGCATGGTCCCATGGAGCTCCTCTCTGGTGGCAGAAACCTCGAAGCCATTTTTCTCCGTGGTGCACAAACCACTTTTGGAAATACTTGATTTTGCTGGAGGAACTTGGTCAGTTTGTCAGCCTCTGACACAACCAATTCCAAAGGGTCCTGTCTCCTTCAGAGCTGGTTCTCGAGCTGCAATGTGCCATCCTGGGGACTCCGGTGAGGACTCAGGAAGGCCACCAGTGACAGTCTAATAACTCCTGACTGTACGACACAGCTAAAGCGCGTTATCTGGCTCGCAAATTAGGTAATCCCCAGAGAAATGCATCCAGGATGACCGAAATCATTTAACCTCATTCACGGCTTCTCCCCGCAGCACCTGTGGATTGATGAGGGAACTGCAGTCACTTGGTGATAAATGGGGACTTTTGCATCGATGCTAAGCTGGGAGGCTGAGGTCTGTTGCCTCTGCCCCACAAATATTAGCAAAATAATGATGGGTATGAAAATGATATCTACCAGCACTGCTTATAGAACTTGGTACGGTTAGGTTTTTAATTAAGAAAGCTTGGGTTTCATTTCCCAGTGTTTTATAACAAACCCCAATGTGCTTGTGTGATGCTTTTGAGTGCGTGCTGGGATGATTTTCCTCGCACTCATTACTGTTTATCATTGTTTAGGGTCAAGGAGTAAAAAGGAACAGACGGCTCGCCTTAGAGCTGATGAAGAAAGCAGCTTCCAAGGTAACACTTGGGCCTGTTCCAGAGGGAAACATTGGCACCACACACACCCACTCTCTCACGTCTAGAGAGTGAACGGCCAGCGTCCCCCTACAAAGCCCGAGTGTAGAAATGGAGTGGGGGCGGGGGGGGGGGCAGGTGTGTCCCCGGCAATGAGGCGTTAGTCATTTTTGAGCTACACACATACAGAAACCTGCCACAATGGGGATGGCAAAATTCAAAAGCTGAATTCACCTTCAGTCAAAAGAATTCAAGCTCATTTTTTTGAAGGCTAAAATTATATTCACGGCTGCCCTGATAACAAGCAGCAGGGACTCCTTGAAAGTGAATGGATTGAATTAGGAAAAAATCAAAGGCCTAATTCCTTTGAAGGTTAACCCTGTCACATCCAACGCCTAGTGGCTTCCCCTCACTTGAATAACGGGGCTGATTGTCAAGTGTATTGCTGGGTTTCGGAATTATTTTGCTTTTGTCACTATTTACTCTTCAATGTCATCTTCAAGCCAGCTAGTTTCAATCTAGCACTACAGAATGGAAGTTCTAATATCGCTTGTGAGAAGACACACACACACACACGCACACGCATGCACACGCATGCACGCACATATGCATACATACCCCTGTGTGCAAACGCATGCCCATTCGTGCACAGATTTGCAAATAAATAGATTTGTTGAAACCACTGTAATTTTACAAACTTAACAGGCCCTTCATAGCCCTCTGGCCCTTGAATCTTCCTCCATCCCTAACACTGCTAATGTTTGCCCTATCACAAAGACTCTCAAGTGACCAGACTGGTCTTCCTGCCCTCTGGTTGGGGAACTGAGCATGTCTTTTTTTCTGTAGAAGCGGAAGTGGGAGCATGGAGTGAGAGAGGCAAGAGGCTTTCCTCCCCCTGTGTGAAGTCCAGAGGGCATATGACCCAGGAGAAGGGAACCCACTGAAGTACCCACTGGCTCCTGACCCCAACACGAATTATAGGGCAGCAATAGAAAAGCAGCTTAATGTTGGTCATTGAAGACACTGGCTCCAGAGTACCCTGAAATCTGGCAGTGGTGGGGTTTCCTGGCAGGTGTGAAATTTGCATCTCGTTAGCCATTCTGGCAGTGTTCGGTGCCCGATGTGCTTCATTTTGCGTGTATTTTTAGCAGAGCTTAGATGAGTGTTGAAGGAAATGCAGTTTGATGGCCTGGAGTAGTCACATCCTTAGCGGTGTTATGCAATTCTCACTGGGCAAGGAGTTATTAAGTCCCTGCTCTGTCGGGCACTGTGGTGACGGTTCCGCATAGTGTGATTTTTGGCATTAGCCAAAAGTCACTTGGAGGCAAATCTGGTGACCAAGCTGTAAATGTCCAGAAAAAGATATGAATATTAAAAAATAAAGCAAGATTTCCTGCAAGGTTCCTGAACTGGGTTCAAATACAACTGCTAGAGGACGTTTTGAGTGATGTCAAGTACAGTGTGGCCTCTGGAGGTAGCACTATCGAAGCCATTTGGATGTGTCCACTCTGTAGGCTTGTTCCAGAGCTGACCCTTGCCTCTTTATAGTGTAGCCTGGCCTATTACATCGTTGAAATGCACTCACTCTGCAAGACATCTCTGGGACCTGCCTTGCACCTGGTAGTGTGCAAGGCTCAGGAAGGGGGCTTCGATGACTGCATCCACACACCGACTCTTTCCTAGGTGCCTCTTGGGGGCCTGAGAATCTGAACCCTACTCTGGATCCTTAGGGTGTAGGATTTGAGTTCCATTTTCTTGAGCATCAGCCTTCAAAGGGTGGCTTTCATTAATTTATCAAATATTTATTGAGCTTTTATATATAGGTGCTCGGGACACAAAACAAAGACATCTGCCCTCATGGAGCTTCTGTTCTAATGGGCTTTGTTAGTTTCTTTCTCCTGATCTTCCTGACACCTGGATTCCAACAGAGAGACTAGGAAGTGCAGCCCCTTAGGAGCCAAGCAGGCTGGGATCTTGGCACCAGCTGTCAAGGGACGCCCAGTCTTCGCTTGTGAAAGGCAAAGTAATTTGGTTCCACACTTGGACCCTAGCTTAACAAGTCTCACAGATGCAAGGGCACTGTTGGCCCCTTGAATGCTTTTTCCCTGCTTGTTCATGGTCTTGTGGGTCTGGCAGGAAGGGAGGGATGAGCAAGTTGGCACACCCACCCCTGCAGGGCAGCTGAGCCTTCTACAGCCAGGCTGAAGGCTGCCATTCGAAGCAGGTGGGAGCACCTGGGGAAAGCCAAGAGGCCACCTGAGAGCACGAGTCTCCAAGAACAAGGAGGCTCAAGACTAGACCCATAGGCACCAGCCCTTCCCTGCTGCTGGCCCAGGCTGTTCTGAAACCCCACTCCCTCCCCACCCCTCTCCCCTTCCACCTCAGCCCTGCACTGCGCTGTGTCACTACACAGCGTACCTGTGCTTTGTAAGTGCCACATTGTAGCTGCTTCCATCAGAGGGTTTGCTGGTGTTCAGGTCAGAGCCATCAACAGATGGGCAGACAGGTCACCTAGAAACCGTCCCCGCCAGAGCAGGTCTCAGGCCTCGCGTTGCAGTTGAGCGCTCATGGATTTCAAGGGCACTGTTGATACTACAGGACAATAAGAGGCCTTTTGAAGACAAGGGCATCACAGGAGAGCCCGGAGGAGCTGTGTGATGATTTGGGGGCCAGCATCACCGCGAAGCTGAAAGGCAGGAACCTCAGCAGCCACCGCCTGAAATCCACCGCGGAAGACATTGAGGCAGGCTCATGTCTCCTAGCACTTAGCTTTTCTTTAATGCCATCTGCCCCAAGAAAACAGGAAACAATTTGCTCAGCCTCAGGCAGAATGCTTTCACTGCAACTGATTCTCTTTAGGATTCCTTTTTTTTTTTTTTTTTTGTAATTTCTTTCTTGTTCTAAAATCCAGGGATTGCACCAGGCAGTCAATGGTCTTGGATGGTATTACCACAAATTCAAGAAAAATTATGCCAAAGCAGCAAAGTACTGGCTAAAAGCAGAAGAAATGGGAAACCCAGATGCATCATACAACCTTGGAGTCCTGTATTTGGATGGCATTTTCCCTGGAGTTCCTGGAAGAAATCAAGTGAGTAAGACCTGAGACGAGTTGGGCAGCTGGTCAGTCACTGGATCATGAAGACTTGTGAGGGTACACTGTGTACCCAGTCTGGACAGGGCCCCGTGGGTGACACTGGTATCACCCAAGACACAGAACCTGTCCTCGGGGAACTCAGGAGTCTAGTAATGAAGGTAAGATAGTAAAAAACAAAGGGTGGCATTCAGCCAAGTGCCAAGTGTGTGCTAATCGATATGCCCCCAAACTGTTCTGGAAGACTTTGAAGGCCAAAGCAGTCAGGAAGGCTTCCTGGAGGAGGGAGGCTTGAACTAGGGAGGAAGCAGGGGATGATATAAGGTGAGAATGAGTGAGAAGCCCAGAGACAGAGCAGAGATTGATCTTACCGGAAGCAAAGAGAGCTGCGTTCAGATAGGGTGGCCCGGTGTGCAAATCGATTTAATAATACTGAAAACCACAGTGACAGTCTGTAGTGTTTGTTGAGCACTTCCTTAGTGGCAGACACTCACAAAAGCTTTACACATGTAGTCCCATGCCACCCTAACTACCTTCTGCCACAGTTACTAGTATGTCAGAATAAGCAACCCAGGCTCTGAAAGGTTCTGTACCTGTAACTTTGACTCAGAGTCACACATTTAGTGGAGTGAGGACCTGGGTCCATTATGAAATGAAAGTTCCTTGTTATTAATTTTAATATCGATGATGATGATGATGATGATGATGATGATATGAGCACTGTTACATTTAACAAAATTCATGGATCACCTGCCCTATGCCAGGCGCTATCCCGGGCACTCTTCAGGCACTGAGGTCACAGCATCAGACAAAGTAGCCTCTGCCCTTGGGAAAGTGACACTCCAATGGGGGAGAAAGACAGTAAACTATTAAATACAGAATATGAGGGCATTGCGGGGAAAAATTAAGCAGAGGGAGGACAGGAAAAGTGAGGACTGGGGGATGCTGTTTTTTAAGGGTGATCAGAGAAGGACTCTCACATAATGTGCCATTGTGAAGACTCCTAAAGGAGTCTCGCAGATACCTGGGAGAAAATTCCAGAAAGAGGGAACAGCCGGGGGGAAAGCCCTGAGAAGAAGTTCAGGGAACAGCAGAGAGGCCAGAGTGGCAGGAGCAGGAAGCAAGGAGATGGGAGAAGGAAGACATAAGGTCAGGAGGCAGGTGCCCAGGTCCTTGTGACAACTCAGCTGCCCCGAGCAACGGGGCGGCTCCGGCTGTGTGTTCAAAGGCCTGTCCTGGGTACCCGCAGAGACTGGGCCGGAAGGAGACAAGAGTGGGAGCAGGGGTTAATGCGTTGAATCCAAGTGAGAAACGACGGCAGTATCAGAAGAGGGGCTGAGATGTGACTGGATTCTGGATATATTTTTGAAGGTCAAGGTGACAGGATTTGCTGATGATTAGATTCAAGTTGTGAGCAGGGAGAGGAGTGAGGATAACTCGGAGCTCTTGGCATTTATTGAGATGGGGGGAATGGAGCCCCATTCAGTGAGACGGGCAGGACTGAATGCAGCAGCGATCTGGGGGTGGGGAACCTGAAGATTCTTTTTGGTGAAGCACCATGCCAAGCCTCGAGAATGTGCTTCCTCATTTTATCCTCACGGCAACCTTTCGTGCTAGGTACTATCAGACAACACATTTTTCAGTTGAAAACACTGAGTTAATCTCTCAGTTGGAAGGAATAACGGACATGCCCAAGGTCACACAGGTGGTTCAGAGCAGAGTTGGGATTTGAACCCAAGCCTGTCCGACTCCAAGGGCCCTGCTTAAACACGTCAGTTAGCTGTGTCGGAAAAAATAATAGTCATTAGTGAAACATATACCCATCTAAGTTTTATTTGTTTCCTTCTACCTCTCTCTGAGGCTGTATATTTTTGTGCGTTGCAAAAACCCTCCCACACATCTGGGAGCATGGAAATTTTTATTGTCATTTTCTAATTCTCACCTTTCTACTGCAAATGCAGTTTGTTTTTGTTTTTTTGTACGTGAGTTTGAAAAAAGGTCTTAAGCAAGGTTATGAAAGCAAATGCCTGCATTTTCGCTCCGTGTGACTTCGGATATGGTCATCTAGCTTGCTGGCAGGGGTCACATGAGGATCAAATGAAATGACAATGATACTCGTAGTTACATGCCGTCTTATTAATTGGGTAAACCTAATGAACAGAAAGACTGTGGTCAAGGTAATCACATCCAGAGGCCGGCTTCTGGGACTGGCTGTCTTCCTGGAACTTGACTGACTTTTCTTAAAGATATCACAAGTGCTAAGCCTGGGATAATACCAGGTGGTAAGTACCTCCCACCTGGGCTCTGGTGAAACCAGCCCAGCCAGGAGGACTCCTCATTAAGGAGAATGACCTTTGCTCACCTCTCTTTACAGACATTAGCTGGTGAATATTTCCATAAGGCGGCACAAGGCGGACACATCGAAGGAACCTTGTGGTGTTCTCTCTACTATATAACAGGCAACCTGGAGACGTTCCCTCGAGACCCTGAGAAGGCCGTCGTGTAAGAATCTGTCAGATGCTGTGTGTCTGAAGGGAAAGCCATCCACAGTAGTCCACCCTTATGCTCAGGAAATACGTTCCAAGACCCCCCTGCATGCCTGAAACCTCAGATGGTACCAAAGCCCATAGTTGTATATATTATGGTTTTCCTACACATAAAAAACACGCACCTTTACACTCAAGGAAGCACTTCGCAGCCTCTCTGTGGCACATCGGAATTGCCATTATCTCCACTCTTGTATCCGGGGACCATTATTAAGTAAAGTGAGAATTACTTAAGCACTAGCACTGTGGTACCGTGACAGTCGATCTGATAACTGAGGTGGCTACTAAGTGTGTGATGGGCAGGGACAGTATACTGTACGGCGTGAAGACACGGGACAAAGGGATGATTCCCGTCCGCGATGGCGTGGCCTGCTTGAGATTTCTTTTATTTTTTTGCACTTTTTAAATTTCACTTTTGTTTTTATAAATTTAAAAACTGATATAGTTTACATAACGGGCCAAATAATTGGACAAGCTAAAGATAAAAACAAAAATTTAATTAAAAATTAAAAAATAACTTGGCAAGGAAAAAAAAAACAACAGGAACTCTCTGCCTACACCACCCCAGGCTTTGTTTTCTGCTGCCAAGAATGAATCGCTTTCAACTTCTTATTTCTTTTTTATTTGTCTCTATTGCTAAATAACATGCTCAGACCACTATTTCTTGATATTTCCATTATAGGCATTGTCTAATGATATCCTGCAACGAAAGACAAAGACACAGTCCTCTCTCTCTGCCACCTCCTCCTCCCCCACACATTCACATTTCCTGCCCTCTCCTATCTTCCCAACAAGTATGTCATTATTTTGGTTACATTAGCATCAGGATTTACATTATTATGACAATGGAAATGCTATGCATTGTCTAGCCAGGTGGTTATACTATGACTGCTTTTTCTTTCTTACACAACTTTTTGTTTTCTACTGTGTACTAATTATTTTATTGTTCTTTAGTTGCTTAGCTTTTTCTGTGTGTGCTTATCATTATCTATGCACTTGATCTCCAAATTCTCTGACAGTTGTCTAAATCTCTTCTTGGTATGTCCAGACCCACCAGGTATTCTAATCCTTTAATCTTGGTTCTCTGCTGGGGTCTTTGTTGAGGACAGAGCTACCCTCCTGAAGTTAATTTTGTCCTCATTGTGGGATTCCCTGTCCTTTCATCTCTGTCTTTTGTGATTCTCTTTGCTGGCCCCTATTTCTTCCTCTTTCTTGGTTTACTCCTACATTTTGGTAGAGCACATCCTACAGTAGCTTCCTGAAGAATGGTGAACAGGAGGCACATTTTTGAGGTCACACAGATCAGATAATATTTTACAGGGATCGGCAAGCTATGGCCCAGAGATAACATGTGGCCTGCTGCCTGTTTTGTATGGCCCCAAGAACTAAGAATGCATTTTACATTTTTAAAGGGTTGTAAAACAAGCAAGAATATGCAACAGAGACCATATATGGCCCACAAAGCTTAAAATATTTACTTTCTTGCCCTTTATAAAAAGCAAATGTCTCTGCTTTAGACTACCCTCACTCGCACCTATTGTCTGGTTCTCCAAAAGGCTGCTTTCCACAAGACATTTGAGAGCAAATCCAACCTAACCTGAACTCAGTAACTCACCTTAGACAGAATGGAGGCTTTTTATCATTGTTAATTAGGATATTTTATCTGAACATTCATACATTTCATGGATTTTCTTGTTATCCTTTTGTTGTTGATTTCTAGCTCAATTACACTGTGATGAGAGAATAGATACTGAATGACTTCAGTTCTTCGAAATGTGTTGAGGTTTCCTGTATGACCAGCATGTGGTCAATTTTGATACGCATTTTATGGTCTCTTGAAAGACTGTGTTTTCTGAACTTTTTGGGCACAATGTTCTACAGATAATATCAATTACATCAAGTTGGTTAATTGCAGTGGCCAGATCTTCTATATGCTTTCTGACCTTTTTTTTCTGCTTGTGATATCAGTTATTTTGAAAGAAGTGTGTTAAAATCTCCCACTATGAGTGACACTTATCTATCTCTCCTTTTAGATCTGTCAATTTTGTACTATGTATTTTGAATCAGGTTTTTAGGTCGTTGAGCTTGAGAATTGTTTTGCCTTCCTATTGACACCTTTATGATTTTACAATGTCCTCTTTATCTCTGTTGATGGTCCTTGTTTTAAAGTCTACTTTTTTGATATTATATGCCTGCTTTTTCTGATTAGAGTTTGCGTGTTCCATTTTTTTCTATCTTTATACTTTCAATTTTTCTCTGTCCTTATTTTTATGTCTCTTATAAGAAGCATATAATTCGGTTTTGTGTATTTTATTATTTAATTGGCATATTTAGACCACTTATATTTAATATAATTATGGATATATTTGATTCTAAATCCACCATTTTACTATTTATTCCCTACTTGTGCCATCTGGTTTTTATGTCCTTTTTCTCTTTTCTTGCTTTTCCTTTATATTAATCAAGTATTTAAAAAAATTGTTCTATATCCCCCTTTTATTAGCTTAGTATTTAGGTATTCTTATAATATTTTTTAGTAACAAACTAGTTCATTATTAATAAACCCATTTAGGATAAATTAGGGAGCAGAAACAAAATAGGGAAAACATAAGAAATCAGTAAACATGTTTAAATGGAGAGAGTACTAAAACACTTGGTACAGATGATCTTTGTCCGCATTAGCAGCTATTTTTCATTAGGAACCTTTTCTGTCTTTGTTTCCATAAATGACAATTACTCAGCATTCTTAAGAAAGGGCACTTGATGCAACGCCTTCTTAACATTCAGTTCTGGTTTGTTGCTTTATAAAAATTCTAACAAGCAAAATAGTCCCCAAGTGGGATTTATTGAAATCATATGAAGAACAAAGCAATTATTTCATTTGCCACAGTTTGGATATTTTCTCTTCCCTTTCCTTTTCAGATGGGCAAAGCACGTAGCTGAGAAAAATGGCTACTTGGGCCACGTCATTCGCAAAGGCCTCAACGCCTACCTGGCGGGATCATGGTAAGCTCGGAAACCCACGTTACCATGCACTCTCTCAGCACCGTCACTGTAGTTTTAAAATGCAACTGAAAAAGCAATTTGCAGGGAAATCATGACCCCTCAGTAATACTATTCAGAGGATCACAGGCTGATTGGCTGCTGATTGGAAAACATAGCTTTTCCATGTTTAATTATACACAAAAATTAGCTCTCAAGAGGAAGCATCCACATTCATCAAGTTGAGAGACACATGAATGTGTTGACTTGTCTTCCCTTCAAACTTGTTTCTCTTGGTTTTAGAGTCTGCAGACAGCACAGAGGATCTTAACTAATGCCCTGCCTCTCACTGGCAGGCCACAGAAAGTCCAGAATTTCCACCTTGTTCATGGGAAGAAAAGAAAGCAGTGTGTTTAGGGTTCAGGTTGCATATATCCTTCTGTAGCTATTTTACTGCGTCTTCTGTGGCCGGAAGCCTGGGATTGTTGGGAGTCACTCGCAAGACCTCTGATGTTACAGACAAAGAGATGCCCCCTTTCTAACCTTCTTCTGATGGAGTTAGCAGGTGTCATCCAGTACATACGGGATGAAGAACACCTCATGACACCACACATGAAGACTTCCAAAACCCCCTCATTTGCTGTTACTTGATTTTACAAATAAGGGCACACCTCTCCAAGCTCTACCTGATTTCATCTTCTTATTTTCTTCTGTCAGTCCTAGTACTCCATCTTACTTTTCCCTTGGGCTACATTTTCTTGGCTAGTTTATTGCCTAAATGATCTGGGTATTTCAGTAATAACTTTAAAAAGCTATGCAAATCAGCACATATCCCATCGGTCCACTGCCTATAAGACATTAGGCAAGACTTACCATCAATCATACCCTGATCCAAACCTTAATTAAAAATTAAAACATAGATCCAAAAGAATGCCGTTTTTCTCCTTTGGTCCACACGTGCCAGCATAACCAACAGATAGCATGTCAGTGATGGAGATTCTAAAGTTAGATAATGTGGAGAAAATTAGCCCACTGGAAAAAAGTGCCAAATAAAAATATTATTGTTATCCTGTGCAAGTTTATCATCTGTGACCTCCCTTTACACAATTGGAAAGGAATTTTTTACAACATTATTATTTTCCAGTTGATACACCTTACAATTTCTGTGCTATTTTGGCTTGTTTCCCAAGTAAGCTTCAGTTCATAAAACTCCCAAACTTGACTTTTAACTCATTCTCTACCCTTACCCTTCAAACTTCCCACCCTTTGCTCCCATAAGCTTCTTAGGAGGAACTAAGCATTCAGATATCAAAGTGCTTATATGTAGGGTTTGCCCAAAGGGAGAGTACATCTCTAAACACCCCAACACCCTAATATACACACACGCACGCACACGCACACCCCAAGATGTCTGACACATTTCCATACAGAGAGTGTCTGTCAGTAGCTTAGCTTTCTTATCTACTTTTGAATTTATCATCACAAAACACTTTAACGTTTAAAAATTTGCTGTGAAGGTCAAGATGAATTAAGATTTTTGTGGCCTACTATCTTTCTTAGAATTTTCAACCAGAAGAGATTGATTTTTCTTTTTTTCTGCTGGAGAGGAAGGGGAAATTAAGTGTATTCCACACTGCAAGTTGGGGTTCAGTTCAGCACATTTTACTGAGTGTACTTACATGCAGGGCACCTTGCCATGAACTGCAGGGGATGCTCCAAGTAAGGCCTGGGGAAGTTTGCTGCCACATCGCGTCCTCATGTTGAACCACCTGCTGCTGTCTCTCACGTGGCCCTTGTTCTGTCTGACCTCTGGGCCTTTGCACTTGCTGTTCCCTGTGCCTAGAAGTCCCACCTGACTACCTACTTCCTTTGGTCCTTTCATGGATCATGATTGCTCTTTACTAGCTGACTGGCCTGTGATTTGTATCCCAGTGCCCAGCACCTAGTGGCACCTGAGAAATGCTCAAAACTGCTGAGTGCATGAACTAAGGCAAATACAGTGAACGCTCTGTTAACCAGAACTCAAGCAACCGGCAAAAATATTTGCTTAATCAAACAGCTGTGAACGACGGTAAAGAGAAGGAAGAACCTGAAACATGTTGCCGGTTGCTTGAGAGCGCTGGGTGCTTGGGTTCCGGTTAGCGGAGAGCCTCCTTACCTTTATCTGGTATCTCCCATCCCCGTGGTGCCCGTTAACTGAGAGTCCACAGTAGACGGAGCAAACGTAACCTCAGTGCCATGAAGGGCATCTGGGATTCTGAGGAGGAAGGGATGCTCTCTGGTTGGGAAGACGTAAGCCAGCCTTCCTGAGGGAGGTAGCAGATGACAGGGCCGCGAGGGGTGGGTGGAGTGACCACTTAGCCATGGAGGGACCAGCATTTCTGGTGAAGGAGATCACAGGAACGACAGCAAAGAGATAGGACAACTCTGGGCGGGAGAAAATGGTAAGCCACCCAGTTCGCCTTGAGAGGAAGATTGTAAAAGGGAGTGAGACGCAGAAGATCGGAGGGGTGCTGCTGCGTGGAACTTTGAATGGTGGGTCACGCTTTCTACTTAATTTGGGGCAGCAGGGAGCCATCGATAGTCGTGATGGGGTGGTGACATGCCAGAGCTGGGTTCTGAGAGGCTTGACGAAGGGAGGGCAGGGCCTGCAAGAGGGCAGCTGGTTCAGAATCCAGGAGAAAGGAGCTTGCTTTGAGTTGGTGACATGGTATGCGCGGGTTGAACTGTTTTTCTCTTCTTTTATCATAATATAGTTGATACGTATGAAATAGCACGTGAGGTACACGCAGGTTCCAAAGCATAACCATAAAAGGAACACCTGTAAACATTAAAATAACGAACCGTGGAAGCCCCTGCATGTTTCTCCCAGAGGAAACCCACCCACCCCCAATAGCTGAGAGTAACCGTCACCCTGCATCTTGCTTTCTTTATAGTTTTTGCTGTATGTGGATATACGGTAGCCTCTCTGTTCACTGGAACTCAAGCAACTGGCAGAAAGATCAAAGAAATAAAACTACATTTATCTGGCATGGGTGCCAGCTAACAAGAGAGTCTGCCTACATTTATCCGACATGTACCAATCTCCACGGGTGCCCGTTAACTGAGCATCTACTGTATCTATCTAAGCAGTAGATTGCGTTTGTCTTGTTTCTGAGCTTTCTATTATTAATGTTAGAATGTTATAATATATTATTCTTCAACTGCTCTTTTAAAATTAACTTTGTTTCTGAGATTCATATATGATGCATATCCCTTGGTATAGATGGTTCATTTTCACTGCTGTCATATACCACACTTTACTTACCAACTCTCACATCAACACATACGTAGGTCGTTTTTCTTTTTTTTGTTGACTTGTTTGTTTTGTTTTTAAGAACTATGTGGCCATGCCCATTTTTTAGATACATCCTGACACACATAGGAAGAGTTTTTCTAGAATATAAACTTAGGAGTAGGGTCATACAGTAGGCACGTGTTGGGCTATACCTAATAGCACCAGTTATTTTCAAAAATGATTTTATCAGTTTACTCTCCTGCCAACCATCTGTAAATTTCTTTTTCTCCATATCCTTGCCAATCTTGATGCTGATGCTCAGTGTTGTTAAGGATAAGTCTCATTCCGGCTCGAGGCCTTTTCACATCCACAGAAAGAAACAGCTAGTGCCCATTACAATGGGGAAATTGTTGTCAAAATACATTTGAGGCAATGTGCTTCTATCTCTTCCTTCTCTCCAAACCCCCAAACCTGCCCTGAAGGTTAAATAGGAAATATAGGAGTGTAGCCTTCCCACAATATGGCTTTTCTTGGTACCATCTATTTTGCTGTAACACCTAAATCATCCATCAATGTCCCAAGTCCATCCCCTCTTCACACTTGCTGTGAGTGAATTTATTCTGGACGTTATTTTCAAATCACATGTGTCAGTTTGATGAGCCTGTGCTTTTCTGTGTTGTTTCTGGATTTATATGGGATAGCTTAAAAGAGGAGCAGGATTGAGAAAAGGGCTTTTTGCTGTCTAGGCAGAAAACAGAAGTTGACGTGTTCATGCCTGAGGCTGTCCTCGGACGCCAGGAGAAGTCAGCCGAGGAGAGGCCGGCTGTCATGTTTCATTTCTCTCTGCCTTACGCCTACACGTGTTTCATCTGTGAACTGCGTGTTTTATTGTCCTTAGTCTTTAATACACCCAAATACTTAACCCAGGAGGTTAGCCCGACTACGGTGGGCTTGAGGCAAAACAAGCAGGCGTGTTAGGTTCCAGTTGAAGGAGATGCATCTTTTTGCAATAGAGCAGAGGTCCTGTATTCCACTGACTATAGGATTGTTTTTCCATTCTTCCAGTGTGAGCTGCTTCGGGCATTGGCAGAAAGCAACACAGAGAAAGTAATTGTTTGAGAACCTGCTCAGAGGTAGTCAGATTCATAATTCACAGCCAGCAGCGCAAGGATTGGTTGTTAAGAAGCATGATTAGGAAAGTTCTAGAAGCGCATATGCCGACGTTGAAGTGGAAAAGTAGCAAATGTGCCCCTTAAATTCATTCTTTACTCTCAGTTGTCTCCTCTTCACATCCACCCCTGTCCCATCAGAATGACTAGGTCTTGGGGACATTTTCACCGTAGTGCCCTGGAAATCAAACTTGAAGCTCTCATCAGCTTCCTAAACCTTGAGGAAATTTCTGGAAGGGCGGTACAGTTTTGTCTTTGGGGTTCCTGCACATAGCAGATGCCAAGGACACGTTTGCTCCCTGACTATGAGGATAAGAATCTGTAATTAATAGCTGCAGGCAGCGGCTGCTGACAGCCCGTGGAGTACGAGGCGCGCTGCGAGGGGGCCTGAATGTGGGTAGGGTCTCTGCAGAGGCGGCGCGGCGCAGAGGGCCCGCAAGCTGAGACGGTCCGGCCTTCAGTGTCCGAACCTTCGCCTGCAGTTCACTCTTCGGTGTGTGAAAATGGGTGGCTCGGAACCGGAGCACACAGGCCTCCGAAGGGAGCTTCTACAAGTTCTGTTCAGTCCTGTTGACATCGATGCTTTTAGACGTCTCTTTTGGACGGATTACAGTGCTTCCTCAAAGGACATGCTTGAGGGTTCTAGGAAGTTTCCTCCCAGTAATGCAGTAATTGGGCAGTAGAGTCCTTCCTGTAAACTCGTTTCTCCCTCCTATACATACCAGGATATTGTCTTTGTAAAGTTTATCGTAGTGACTGTTTTACAGGGATTGTCAACCTCATGCCACCCCCCGATTTTAATCGGCTGCCTGATCGCTGTCTAAGAAAAACTCATTTTGTTACATTTTGGTGACATGAGTCACCTTCTCTTCAGTGACAGCAGCAGAGGGGGCCAGCTCACTATTTGACCTTGGGCTGGCAAGAGTACACCGTCTCATCCCCTCATTCATCCATGGGGGAAACCGAGGCACTGGTGTCAGCCCAAGAATCTTCAAAGATACTTGAGATTATAAGGCCTTGGGCACAGAAGCTGCCTCACTGCAGAATGATGGGGACTTTCTGCAGGGCCTCCCTCACACGCCCTCTGCCTGCTCTGAGGATTCTTGTCACCCGACGTGGTGTTGGCAGTCCACGTAAGAAAGTGCCTGGGCATCTTTTGTGGTGGTTTTGCAGCGGCACTTGGGTCTCCTTAGCTGGCTTGCCTATGCAGGGGACATGTCCGCTTAGCCAGCCTGGTGTCCCTTTAGAATGAGTCATGGCTAATTGGTCGGCTGCCTTCGCGTCTCGGAGACCGAGAATCAGCCCACTCAGCAGCCACGTGGCCAGTGGCCTGCACTGTGTCTGACTGAAGGTCTGCTGTCCCAATTTGACTCCCCAGTCACCTCTCTCTGACCCCAAGGAATGGTCGGGCGGAAGCGGCATTAGCAGTATAGACAAGATGATTCCAGAATCTGCTTCCCTTATTCCCTTTAACCCAACCTTCCCCCCACCCTTCCTTAAACCATTTCCTAGCTGGAGCTAAAATTAAGAAAGAGTTCTTAATGTCAACTACTTTCAAAGCAACATTTTATGGTTAAAATAAATTATTACTCATACTGGGTGACACAAAGAAAATAGAAGAAATCAGATATGTCAAAAGTAGAAAATAAAAATGACTTGCATTCTCATCACCTAAAGTAAGTACTGTTAGCATTTCAGTAGATAAAATTCAGGTTTTATTTTCTTTCTCTGCATAGATGTATCTGTGTGTGTGCGCGTGTGTGTATTCAGTCTCCTTTTTGTGTCACAAGATGGAGTTGCATTCTTTTTGTTTCTGCCCTCCCCCGCCCACTAGAAAATTTTGCATAGACGTCTTTCTGCCACAGCATCATTTTTAATGGCTTCATGGGAAAGGGGCTGCACTGTGCATTAACTTAGTCACTGATTTTCAGCTACTTAAATTTCTTTTTCATTCATACAAACAGCTCTGCCCTAAATCTCGCCACCGACTCTTTGCATATGTCACTGATGGTTTCTTTAGCATAAACCCTCCCAAGGGAGAACTGTTGGGCCAGTGGCCTGTGCATTCTTAAGACCTCCCATGTTGAACCATTGCATTAATTGGGGCTCCCACTAGCATTGGTTATAGAAAGATGTCCATTTCCCTAAGCGCTTACCGGTCCTCTGTAGTATGAATCCTGTGTCAACCTTTCAACAGATGAGAAGCTGTCTCTCCTTGCTTTGCAACTATTCCATTATAGTTGTGTCCAACATTTATTTTTTCATGTTTCTGTCTGTTGCTATCAAGCCCATGGTAAACTGCCTTTCCTTTGTCTGACTTCTAATGCATCACTAAAGCTCAGCTTTAACTAAGTTCGTTCAGAATCCTAAGCCCCATAAATGCCTTTCGCAAAACAGAGGGCTTGAAAGCATAGGACTTTTTCTTAATACTGCTATCTCTTGTAAGCGAGGATGGACGAATGGAAGGACCAAAGGCTAATGGACAACCCAACCAGTATTCGACATACCAACTCGGCCAGTAGAGGTAGCTGTTGTATCAACTAGCTCCCCAACCTTATCTGTCAGTTCAGCCTTTGAGATAGAAAATAAATCAGTGCGTGCAGTATTTTTAACAGCAGTGTTTATTTTTAAAAAAACAACAAACTCATGGTTTTATGGTTTTTTAAAAAAAAATGCTTATTTCATGCCCTTGTGTTTGAATATCAAGTTCTCTGTATTAGTAAGAAACACTATATGAAATTTATTATTAATCATCTATTTTTAGGCATGAAGCTTTGCTGTATTATGTTTTAGCAGCAGAAACTGGAATTGAAGTGTCACAGACAAATTTAGCACACATCTGTGAGGAGAGGCCAGTAAGTAAATGTATTCTCAGAATACAAGCTCTAAGGTTAAGTATGATGAATTGGATTTTAGGGAGGCAAAATTAGTCACCTGACCAAAATATTAATGAATTAACTTTTTCTTCCTTTTCATCCCCTTAGGACCTGGCCAAGAGATACTTGGGTGTTAATTGTGTTTGGAGATACTATAATTTCTCTGTTTTTCAAATCGATGCTCCTTCATTTGGTATGTATAGAAACAGATGCTGAACTGAAGCAGTGCAGGCTTTTAATCTTTAGTAACAGGGAACATCTAACGGCTTTGTGTGAAGTGTGAGATTCCTAAACAATTAGGAAAGAGTAAAAAAATCTCTGCTGTTAAGACCATGACTAAACTCTGCTCTCAGCCTCATACAATGCCTGTCTCCTCTACACTGCTCATTGTATGCTTGGACCCATCATTTCTCCAATTGGTGAGAATTCAAAAGAGAAAGCTATTACAGAAAGATTTTCTGAGCCAATGGTTTGCCTTTTTGCCCTCAGATGTATTCTCTGTCTTCCTCTGCTCTGCTCTGCATGGTAGGGGCTTACCCGCAGTAACTACAGTCCCCAGACTCCTTTGCTCTGGGGCTTCTACTTAGTTTCAGCCAATGGGAGGCTCTGGTGGGAGATCACAGGCTAGAAGGAGGTGAGAAGCCCAAGTATCTCTCCTCTCTCTGCTTTGGGCTGTCTCTGGCAGTGGCTTCCTTTCCATGGCCCCAGCTCCTGCCTGGCAGTCCATGCTCTGTAGTCTCAGCAGACCCTTAGCCCAGGGATGGTAGTAGCTTCCCACCTTGCTGATGTCTGCATTGCCATTTGATTTTTCAGCTCTTCCAACACCCTGATGATCCTTCCCAGAGTTGAAATCCCTCTTTTGGACTCCCTGACATGGACTCTGTTTTTTCTGAATGGACACTGAGTGATATAGATAGATAGATAGATAGATAGATAGATAGATAGATATAGATATAGATATAGACACAGACACACACACTCTTAAAACTTTTCTGTCAGAGGAAAAATGAAACACTATGGCTTACATAGAATAAAGAAATACCCATCAAACCCAGGCAGCAATATCTCAGATGTGAAATAAAGTGTCCCCAAACCCTTGGCTGATTGGGCTGTGAGGTTGCAGACTGTGAGTCTCACAAACAGACCCATTCAGGAGAGCGACCAAGCACAGCAAGGAAATGTATCTGAAATGTGAGCACTCAGCATAAAAGCCTTTTCTTTTCTCTTCATATACCAAACACAAAAACACAAAAACACCTAAAGATGTTCTGCACTTGGATTCTGATAGGAAAAACTCTCAGTTGTGGGAATTGGCCAATCATTTAAAATGTCAGTCTGAAATAACACCATTTGACAAATAGACCTGTGCTTTTCGTCCTGCAGCATATTTGAAAATGGGAGACCTTTACTACTATGGCCACCAAAACCAGTCCCAAGACCTTGAGCTGTCTGTGCAGATGTATGCCCAGGCGGCATTGGATGGAGACTCACAGGTAAACAACAACAACAACAGTAACAAAAGTGAGTTCTTGATGATTGCTGTGTGTGAGGTTGCAAGGCCTGGAGTCCTCACCAGCCTTCCAACTATATATGTGCACAGATTCTAAAGTCATTTCTTATCCATTTTTGTAAGTCCTTCACAAAGACTCTGTGAGCATGCTGAGCATAATGGTGAACCTTTATTGAGCACCTACTGTGTTCCCCACACCATTCTAACAGCAATTTCATGGGAGTGGAGATGATTATACCCATTTTACAGTAGAGGATACTAAGACTCTGACAAGATGATGCATTGCTCAAGGCCAAACAATCAGCTCATAGGTGAGGCAGCCAGAGCCTAAACCCAGGCCTCCTGGCTCCAAGCCCAGCAGCCTTTCTACGAGATTCCATCAAACTAACTCACCAGGCAGAAACTCAAGAAGTTGGAAGTGCAGTCATTCTACAAAGTGGAAAATGGTTTGCTCATAGAAGTGGGCCGGCAACACTTCAGTGACAGGACTTTGCTCTCGGGGACTTTTATTCCGAAACTTTTTCTTTTGCAATAATTTCAGATTTATAGAAAAGTAGTAATTTTAGATTTATAGGAAAGTAGCAGGAGGAGTATAGGCAGCTCCTGTACACCCTTCGGCCAGCCGCCCCTGATGTAAGTATCTTGCATGACCGCCATAGCATTATCAGACTGAGAAGTCTGCACCGGTTCAGCGCCATTAGCTACACTTCAGACTTCGTTCGGACTTCGGTAGTCTTTCCACTAATGTCTTCTCTCCATTCCAGGATCCCCCGTTGCATTCGGTTGTCGTATTTCTTTCATCTTCTTCCATCTGTGAAAGTTCCTCCGTCTTTCCTTGTCTTTCATGATTTTGATACTTGGGCAGATTACTAGTCAAGTATTTTATAGAACGTCCCCCCGATGTGGGCCTGCCTTCTGTTTGCTCACGCCTCGATGGAGATGATGCATTTGGGGCAAGGATAGCACAGAAGCGACGTGTCCTTCTCAACGTATCGTGGGAGGCATACGTGATGTCTTACTGCTGGTCAGGTCGATCTCTCAGTCACTCAAGTGGTTTCTGCCGGGTTTCTCCCCAATAAAGCTAATATTTTTCTCTTTCCAATTTATAGATACCTTAGGGAGATAGTTTGTGACTATGCAAATGTCCTATTTCTCCTCAGACTGCTGCCCAGTCATTGTAGTATCCTTTGGCGGATTGCAACAACTCTTACTGTGGCGGCGTGCTCGTGATGAGTCTGTTTCTCTCATTCCTTCTACATTTGCTAATCAGAATTCTCTTGTGAGAATCTCAGGGTCATTTTCGCAATCGAAATTGTCTACAGATTTCTGGTGTTGTGCTTTGGGGTTTGATCACAGAGCAAAAGTTAGAAATTTGGGAGTTCCCTGGTGGTGTAGTGGCTTAAGGCTTCAGCGCTGGCGCTGTCAATGCTGTGGCCTGGGTTCGATTCCCAGCCAGGGAACTACCCACATACCAAAAAAAGGGGGGGGGAGTTAGAAACTTGACCCTAGCTTAGTCTTTTCTTTCTTTCTTTTTTCTTTTTTTAAAAGAATCAGAGCGGCTCTTTACCCACATCTCTATCACTCCGTAGCAATCTGTACATGGCACGTCACTAAATCACCGAGTCCCCGTTTTATCATTTGTGAACTAGGAATAATAATAGCACCGACCTCGTAGTTTATGAGACATTTGGTGTAAAGCACTAAGCCCAGCACTGGCTGCACTCAGTAGACATGATCGATTCTATTATTATTTCTTCTGGAACGGAATAGCAGTCAATGCTAAAAAAAAGTTTGCTGTGGAGACAAACTTCCTTAGATAATTATCTGTTGATGCTCAAAATTAGGTCTGGACCATTTTTTTTTTAATTCTGATTTTATTTGGGGGGAAAGATGATACTATAAAAACTTGAAAGTGTAATTTTAAAAGGAAAAAAATCAAAGCACGCACTCACGAGTCTTTGCAGAGTTTCTTCTTTCATGCCTTCGTGTTCCCTTCCAGGCCCTGCCACAGGCAAGGGTGTCTCTGTAGTATTAACTAGAGCATCCATGCCACTCCTCTCACGTATTGTAGGAGTATGAACATTACTGATAGTCTCTGTAATTATGATCCTTACCTGCCGCCCCATAGGCTATTGCACTAAAAGACTGTAATTTCTTAAACTTTATCTTATTGGTGGACATTTATTTTTTGTTTGCTAATTACTTCATTGATTTGGCACATATTTATTCAGTCCTGCCATGTCTCCAACACTGTTTAGCAGTAGTGACATAAGATTAAAAAAGAAAATAGACAATATTCTTGCCTTCGTGAAATTTATAGTCTGTTAAGGGAGACAAGGAGGTCATTTCCTATTGTGGTATAATTATAGCTAGTGCTACAATGAACATTTTTCATATTTTCATCTTTTATCTCCATTTGAATAATTTCTTTATAATCTGAGGCGTAGTATTACTAAGTCAAATGACCTAAATGGTTTTATGGCTACCTGATAATACTTTATTGCCTCTTTGCTTTCTGAAAGTATTTTCTAATTAATCACCAAGCCGTGGTTAAGTGTCTGAGGGTAACTGAAATCTTGTCTGCACTGGATCTTTTCATGACTTAATTTTGCTAATTGAATAATTTTAAGTTGATACTTCTTTATTGTTGTAAATTGTATTTATTTGATTATTAGTGCAGGTGGACACTTTCACATTTCAAATTGTCTGTGATAATTTACTGTTATATTTTTTATGTGAAGTCTCTATTTTTATTCTTTGCCTGTTTATCTATTGAAGTTTTGATACCGTTTTCTTTTTTTATTTAAATTACAATTAGTTTTTTATACATTTGGCCAGTAGATAATGAACCTTAAGCTATTTCATGGCATGCAAATATTCTTCTAATTTATTTTCCCATTTATTTTAATCTTATTATTTTCCCATTCTTCAGAGACTTTATATTTTTATAGAGTATTTTTTTTCTTCTAATATGTCAAGTTTTAAGAATACCTTCTTTTCAAAAAGTGGAGAAATACTCTGTTTTCTCCACATGCATCTTAAAAGATACTTAACACTTGCGTCTATATAGAGGTTATCTGGCAGCATGGTGAAGGTTAAGAGTAGAGACTCTGGACCCTGTCTGCTTGTGTTTGAATCCCAGCTCTGCCTCTTTCCAGCTGTGTGAACTTGGGCAGATTCCTTAACCGCTCTGTGCCTCAGTTTCCTTATCTATAAAATGGGAAGGATAATGGTTTCTATCTCCATTTGTTGTTATGAGGATTAAGTGATGGTATGTACAACAGAACAATGCCTCCACAGACCAAGCACTCAGAACATGTTAGCTGCGGTTACTTTTATCATGGTTATTACTCAGGTGCTTGGGAGAGTCCTGGTGTATATAACATAGAGGGATGGTCGTTTTCACTTAGATAGT
The DNA here is from genome assembly GCA_004026885.1 of Lyroderma lyra. Lineage (NCBI taxonomy): Eukaryota > Metazoa > Chordata > Mammalia > Chiroptera > Megadermatidae > Lyroderma > Lyroderma lyra. The sequence continues at coordinate 232,014 of PVJL010001186.1, read as the reverse complement.
TGTCAGTGGCAACTAAAAGGAAAGGGAGAAGGGAGGATGTCAGTCATTAAAACATGACTGTGAATTCTTTGAAGGGCAACTATCCAGTGAAATTCATAAAGCCCTAGTGGTAAGCAACACACAGGTTTTTGTTTTTTTCTTGGTCTGGCCACGTGCTCAGCTCATGATGGCAGTGCATCTCCTCCAGGTAGTATAACAGCGTCCGTGTTTAATGAAGCATCCAAACATCAGAGTCATAACTGTGTTATTTCATTGGACTTGCAGAGCCTCACAAGGCAGGTCCTACCTCTGAGGGTCAAGAGCAAGGTGTCTAAGGAAGAGGTAGGGAAACATACCTGAGTAGAGGTCTGTGCTGGGAGGAGTCGTGAGAGGAGGCTCCCCACCCTGACCTAGGAGAGCTGAGGCAAACGGCCGTTACTCTGTGGCTGAGACTCTCAGCATTAGGGTATCAGTCACGAGTAGCACCCTAGCCACAAAAGCATTTTAGATTTCTGACATGCTGATGGTGACCCAGAGCATCATTGTAAGGAACGGACACGGCCTTGGACTTGGCGTTCTGGTTTTGTTGATGATGCACAAGGGCACGTTTTCCAGTGAGTTCTGTTTTGACAGTGAGCAGGAAAGGACAGATTCTCCCGGTTGACTGGCTTCTGAGCAGATGGGACCTAGCATCCTCTGAAAGCCTCCTGGTTCTCCTGCAAATAAATTTCTCAGATGCATATATTTAGGGAAACAATTCATCAATGAAGATGACAAAACCATCTGGCTCTGGGGACTGAAAAAAATAATCTAGAGGTTGTAAAAGTTTACATTCTGATGAAGGGTGTGTGTCTGGGTCTTATTATAAGGTCCTGATGAGGTTGGCTTGTGGCTTGTTTTCAGGGATTTTTCAACCTTGCCCTGCTAATTGAGGAAGGTGCTGTTATCCCACATCACATTTTGGATTTCTTGGAAATTGATCCAACTATCCATTCGAATAACGTCTCCATCCTCCAGGAACTGTACGAAAGGTGAGCTCAGCCTTTTTATATAATACTGTGGAGTCTGGGGGAACCCAAGGGGGTGCTGTTTGCTTCTTGGTTAAAGTTAGCCTTTTATTTTATAATGATATTTGTTACGAAAAGGGCTGAGGAATTTTTTTCGATCAGAGAACACTCAGCTGGACCCAAACTTACTTCCCTTTCCCAGTATCTGAGGCTTAGGGTAGAGAATGAGCTTGATGTGAAGTGGAAGTGCTCACCAAGGGTTTCCACGACAACGGACAAAATAACGCGTCCTGTTACACGGAGCTTTACAGCAGGATCAGGAGGAATTCTGACGTGGTCTTTGGACAGGAGTACTGCTCGGGCAGCCCCCGTGTTTGGGGGTCCTCCGTGACCTGTGGGACTGATCTTTGTCCGAGATTTCTGTCAGGATCCTAGAATGTCAGGACAGGCCCTAACCCCTTAGAACCAGCCTCATTCCTTTGCCTCTCATCTCAAGTGTGCCCGACTTGTCCCCAAGCAGCAGCAAGGGGTTTGAGGACCTGAAAACTGGTCATGTGTAATGCCACAAATGTTGGCCGACATATCGAGATGCCACATGGTTTTTATCTGCAGGTGCTGGAACCACAGTAATGAGGAGTCCCTCAGCCCCTGCTCCCTGGCCTGGCTCTACCTTCACCTCCGGCTTATTTGGGGTGCTGTCCTTCACTCTGCCCTAGTAGGTACCACGCCCCTGCCCCCACCAGCCCCACCCCCATGGTCCCTGCCCCTTGTCAGTCATCTGACTTGTGCATCGGATGTTTGCAGACCTACTTCCTGGGAACCTTCCTGCTCTCCGTATTGATCGCCTGGACCGTGCAGTATTTCCAGTCTGTCTCAGGTAAAGATTTATTTTAAAAAGCACAGTGATGTATCTTTGGTCAGCATTGCTGAAGCAGTAGTCTGCCGTGATCGGAAGTGTCTGGACACTGATGGTCACCACTTTGGGCACCTCTTGTAATTGCAGAAGTCTAACGTGACTTATAGTCATCTTTTGTTACTGGTATATATTAAGTATTACAATTTTAATACAGTTTTTGCCTTTCTTAAAACATGTATACAGTTTTTGGCACCCTCTGTATCTGGCTGATGGAAGGCCCCAATTATTGTTGTATTTTTCAAACCAAGAGGGATTTTTCTTTTTTAATAAGAAGCTTAAGAAATTGAACTAAAATGTCTTTTCCTCTTGAAAATACATCTGCTGTCAAAATTCTACCTGTGTGCCTTAGAACCCAACCCTGAGGCCCCTCCAGCATGAAGCCTTATCCTATTTATCCCAGGCAGGGGGTAACAAATCAAATGGGATGATAAACAAGCACTCGTGATGATGACAAATACCCAGCCACATAGATTCGGGGGGTGGGGGGGTTCCAAGGAAGAATGTACAATGAGCTTGTATTTTAGTGTGGTTCCCTCTACTCACTATTATTTTTCTGAGCTATTATATAACAGTATAGGGCAGTAGTTAAGGAGATGGACACCTTTGGCACTTATATGGGGCTTCGAGTCCAGGCTTGGCTACTTAGTAGCTGTGTGACTTACGGTGAGTTATTTCACCTTCCTGATCCTCCAATTTCTTATCGATAAAACAAGGTTATAATACTTGTTACTTCCCAGGGAGGTTTAAAGGGTTCAGTGGGAAAAAAATCCACATGACACTTGAGCAAACGAAAACTGTAGTTAAATCTGAGCTACTGTATTTATCTGGCATATAAAGCCCTCTCGATATATATTAGCTGTTACGTTCGTCTCCCCTGTAAGACCGTACGCGGAGGCAGAGGAAGGCCTGTCATTGGTGGTCTCACCGTTAGCAGGTACTCAGACTTGCAAACGTCTCTGTCTCTTGTGGAGGATTGTCATTTTCCACCATCTTGGATGGCTGCCAAAGGACATAATCACTCGTGAAGACCAACAGGGACATTTACAAATAGATACATTAGGACTGGAGGTAGCATTTAAGCATTCATGCAGCCATTATTTTTGTAGCAGATAATGAAAAGTGAAAGGAGCACATTTCACCTGAGTGTGATGGTGAGACAGAAGTCACTATTACAAAGGGCTAATAGGGAATCAGTCCCTCCTGATTTACCCGAGGAGATGAACAGGGAACCATCAGAAGCCCCTCCAGGTTTCATGCCCTGTGGTATACCAGCCTCTACATTTTCCTCATGCAAACTCTGTCCCATCCCTGAATTTGTCGCCAGGTAGAGCACATTTATTTTGCATCTTGTCACCGTTTTCCATTTCAAATTATCTTTGTCATTTTTACTCTGTAGAAATACTGTTACGATTTTTACAAATGCAGTTCGGTTAGAGGAGCTGGAAATTGTCTTTATGAGTTTATGCCAGCTGGTGGCCATGAAAATTCATGGGCTGGTGGCATCGCTTTCATCAGACGTTGTTTCTTCTTCCTGTCCTCACGCCTGCCTTATCAGTGCCTCGCACTGAGGTCTCCCTGTCCTCCCTGCCCTTTCATGTGCTTCCCTCTCCTATGTATCCTCTGCTCCTTCACACATTTTCTTTTTTTTTTTTTTTCAAACTCCTCTGCTTGCTTCTTTCTGCCCAGACCTCTCTCCCTGTTGACCAACCTTAGTGAAATATGGATGGGATCTTAAAAATAATTTCATTCTCGGCCCTTCATTTTAGAGATGGAGAACGGAGGCCAGAGGGAGGAAGTGGCCTGCCCACAATCACGAAGTAAAGCCCAACAAAGGATGTAGGGCAGCAGAATCTGGAACTTTTTCAGACTCACCATACCTTGAAGCAGTCATTATCACCTGTCTCTGACCTAATGTCCTCTTACCTAAGAAATATTTTGCAGCCCATTTTTGGTACCCTGAAATGAATAACAATTAACCTGCCTACACACATATTTTTTAAATAATGCCCTAACAGCAACATAAAGGAGAAATAAAAAGAAACTAATTATCATAAAATAATATATATTTCAATATGTAAATTCTAGCCCAGTGCTTCTTAGTTTTAATGTGCATATGAATCACCCAGGGATCTTGTTAAATGCAGATTTCGATCGGAGGTGCAGGGGTGGGCTCTGCGATCCCCCATCTCTGACAAGCTTTTGGGTGATGGCCACACTGCTGTTCTACGGAGCACACTTCGAGGCGTAAGGGTCTAAATGTGTTAAAAAAGAAAAAAGAAAGAAAGAAAAAAATGCCTCCACATATTTCTGAAATGTGCCCCCACAGTGCTGCCCCGTTAGAACTCGTGTTGAGGTAAAATATATAATAGATTATTTTCCTATTTTTTAAGTCCTCGACCTAAGTGCAAATTTGTCAATAACTTTGTAATGAGAAGGTACTCCATCAGCAATAGGGCGATGGGGCAGTGGGGCAGGGGTGACAGAGGCACAGACAGCAGAGGGACTTTAGGGGGCTCCTCCGAGAGCAAAGGTCTTAACCGCTGGTGTCTCCAGGTGGGTGAGTGCTGAGGTCCTATTGCCCACCGTGCCCTCGGGGCAGGGAAGGTAAGGTAGATGTTCATAGTAGCCATGGAGTCATGAAGCAAGTGCAGTAATAAAGAGGACCCTGATCTGAGTGTTAGGAGCCTCCCTTAAGTAGCATTGTGTCAAACTTGTGCTGTAAGTTAAGGATCTTTGTCATTTTGAGATTTGCATTTTCCCAGTCAGTTGTTTTTAAAAATTTCGTGATTTATGGTCAGTCCTTTAAATTGAGCTGCCCATCCATGTTGTGTTCAGCTTCAATAATACCTTCATTCCCCCACTTCATTTATATGCTCTGTGATCTATGGTCAGCACCTCACCACATCTGCCACATTAAATTGTCCTGCATTCAGAGGACTGGCAGTGCAGGACAGTAGCTGACAGCACAGGCTTGGGAGTCAGGCTGCTACTATTATGGCCCTGCCACTAGCTGTGTGACCTTGGGTAAGGGAAGCATCCTATCTGTGCCTCAGTTTCCCCTACTGTACAATAGCAGAAATAGTAAAACTACCTCCTATTGTAGGTGAGAGAACCACTTAAGGTAACAAGGTATAATGTGTGTAGAACTCCACAGAGGTTAGCTGCTGGCTCCCCAGGAGTGATGTCCTCGGGCCATTTTACCTGCACTTAACGCGTGCTGACACCAGGTCGTGCCTATACCGAAATAGCTTGATGTACCTCAGAATGACAGTTACCACAGCCTAGCATGTTTTGCTATGTTGTTAGACTCTTTCTAAGACATAAAGCACTTTTCTGAAGTATCTGAACCAAAACAAGTACACAGAGGTCATTGCACGCCTCTCATTTCCTTTGAGGGAACTTGTTTTTGCTCCTGGCTCGCATTCCACCAGGCAGTTCAGTCTTTCCTGAGGCCTCCAGGGTAGTGCAGAGTCCCTGGGTCTTGGGTAACATGAGGAGCACTCATGTGGTCACCCGTCTGATCACAGAACACAGGCAGTGCCCCAGGCCCACACTGTCCCTCCAGGTCCATTGGCTTTGCAGCTTCTGGGTCACCAAGAACTCCCATGGTCTTTGCCAAAGCTGAGCACCATTAGCCTTTTCTCTTCCAACTCTTCCTTTCCCAGATCGCTGCCGGCTGGAGGTGAGGAGGGCTCGGCTGATGTTATTCTACAACCCACAGCCGGGCTCAGCCACCTTCCCAGACATCAGAACGCTCCGGCTCCGGCCTCCTTGCATTTCTGAAGCCCTCTCCCCCGCCCCTCCCTGTCAGGAGTGCCATGCATAATTGCCCTAATGGACTCAGGCTTTTGAAAACTGGCTCCACTTATCTCCCCTGAGACAGGAAACAAGACAAAACAAAAGGCCTGAAGCTTGGCTGGCTACCGGAAGGCAGGGAAGGGGAAAAGAGGGGGGAAAATGTCCGTGACCATTTCAAGGAAGAGTCCAGCCTAACTGGTATTCCATAGAGCAAGATTTGCAGAACTACACGCTCCTAAGGAGGACTAGCCAGCCTTTTAAACCAATGTCAGCCCATCCAAACCATTCATAATTTAAGGCAGCTCCTTCTTCCTTTGTGCCAAGGTGGTTACCCTAGTGTAAGAGGAGGAGCATGTGAGGGAGACTAAGTAAACCTTTCCCTACTCTTTTTCTGTCCTCTACGTTTCCAATTAATGAGGTTTCCACTAAAATTACAGTAAAATGTCACCAAGTGGTACTCCTGAAAAAAAGAGAAACCTTAATGTCAGAGCGCTCTGACGGTGAGGTTTCATTGTCCTCTGTCTCATTATCCTTGGCGCCCTCCCAGTATCTCAACTCACAAGAAATGTTTAAATGACATAGAGCACATATTGGTACTGGGCCCTGGTAGATCCAAAAGCTCAAAGAAGTACCGTATTTTGTCGTGTATAATGCTCATGTTTTTGCCCAAATTTGTGAGGGAAAAGTAAGGATGCACCTCATACGTGGGTAGTACTAATTCCATATCTATATAAACGGTTTTAATGCTTTTATGCTTGTGAGTTAAAAGTGTGACTCTAGTAATCAATAATTAAGAACTCAAAATGAAAGATGTTTTTCCCTGAAAAGTTTGGGCCAAAAACGTGGGTGCGCATTGTACGCAGGAGGACCTTCTATGGTAGGCTAGATCTGATTCACAGCATATGATGTCCAGGGCTTCCCCTGACTCATCCCCTGACACCCCATCTTTGCAAGCATTCTACTACCCCCAGGATTAACTCAATATATACTCTAATGTTCTTTCCTTTATGCCCCCGTCTGTCTGTCCAGGTGGCCTGACAGAAGTTTCTCCTGCAATGGTGCACAGCAGAGGTGGCCAGCTTTTTCTGTAGAGGGCCAGATAAACATTTGGGCCTTTGAGGGCCATCTCTGTTTCAATGACTCAACTTTCCTTGCAGTGCCAAAGCAGCCATCGATAATGCATGCAAACAGCTGGTATGGCTGGCTTCCAATAATACTTGACTATGGACGTGGAAATGTATATCTCATCCATGTTTCATGTCATGAAATATTGCCCTTGTTTTGATTTTTGCTCAGCCATCTAAAAATGAAAAAGCCATTCTTAGATTGCGAGCCCTACAGTACAGGCAGGAATCCTCATGTGGCCCCTGGGCCACACGCAGTCTTGTCTGTCACACGTCGGGCCAGCTCATGATTACTTTCACTAATGGACAGAACATGGTCCCCCAAGCAGCACGTAATCCAAAAATCACTTCTCTTTGGCTCTGGAATATGCTCTGTAATTTTCTAAACAGCATGCTTACTTCCCTGGTTACCTTGATTCTAGCCCGGTAATCAAATTAGCACACATTCCAGGTAAGCAGAGGAAAAGTAGGCGGGGCTGGAGGGGGCTCGTCCGGTGACCCCAGCCCTCCGTGGGAGCAGGGACAGTACCCACGCAGGTAATACAAGCTTATGCGGAAGCAGTGAGCAATTTTATTATGCTCTGACAAGATTTAAATGTTAGCAAGGCTAATTATACATTCCTTCTACATTTACACATTGGCACTATTTTGTTTTAATCAGAAAACTGATTGCTGATTTATCTTGTTACCATGGTGATTTAAACTTTTTTTTTCCCCTGAGCTTGAAAAGGAAAGTGCATGCCTTAGTACTTCATTAACTTCCTCAGTGATCATCAGAAAGCTAAATTTCAGGACCCAAAGGGGTCTTGGAGCATCCGATCTAAGCCCCTCAATTCGCAAATGAGGAAACCAAGACCCACAAGATTTTTTTCTAGAAGTCAGATTGCCACCATATATTGGCATCTTCTTAAAGTCAGTACATGTCAGGGGGTATTGGACATTTAACAATGGTCCCACCTATCGAACATTGTAAAAGGCTCGAGGATTGCTAAGCTTAAATAAGATTACTGCTTAAAAAGCAACCAGCAATTGTTCACACAAACTATGGCCACTGTGCTAGCTGTATATCATGCACCCCTGCAAACTGCTACCCCCATTTTATAGATCACTCCACCGGTAAACATCAGAGCCATTTGATTTCTGGTCTTTCTGACTTCAAAGTTTCTGCTGTTTTCCAAGCTTACTAGGGCTTAAAAGAACTATAGGCATGCCCAGAAACAAATGCACCAACTCTCATCAATCCTGTAAGCCATGCACCTAAAATTAATAAATCCAAACACATTTCCATAGTCAACCAGGTCACCAGTACAAAGAACTGGCATTTGTTGACTACTCGTGCCTGCCAGTCCTGTTCTAAGCACTTTATATCCATTTACTCATTTACCCCTAACAGCTCAACAAGGTATAGACCCCTCTATTTTCCCCATATTTTAGAGGCGAAGGAGAGTGGGACACTTGTCCAAGGTCACCTAACTGATAGAGGGCAGAGAAGTAGGTTCCAGAGCCCATGACCAGGACCCCTCTTGACCTCAGAACGTAACACGAGGTTTGTCACCCTCAGCACTAGGAACTTTAGAACTGGGTCATTCTTTGTTGTAGGGGTGCTGACCTGTGCACCGTAGAATGCTCAGTAATGTCCCTGGTCTCTACCTACTGTATGCCAATAGCACCCCATCCTCTAGCTGTGACAACCAAAACTGTCTCCTGACATGGCCAACGGTTCCCTGGAAGGCAAGCTTGCCCCCATTTGCAAACCACTGTCACAAAGTATAAAACTTTATAAGCCTTCCTAATGTTTATGTGGTCCAGGTAGAGTGATAAATAATTAAACCTAGTGTTTATGTTTTCCAAAACTTACACACACTTATTTAAATAAAGTAATTTAAACCGAATTTGGTACATCATCCAAATGGAATAAGAATGTGAATAAAACCAACACTCCTTTCTAATTGAGTGGTATAATTCATAGCTTGCATTGCATCGATGCCATTGGGAGAGAAAGAGATATAACCCCAGGAAACACAGACCAGAGAGCTGGGTTGTTTTGTTTTTGCTTTTGTTTTTTTTTAAATCATTTACCCGGAAGGCACAGCATAAATGCAGAGCTTAGAGTCCCAGGATGTCAGAACCAATGATTCCAACCTGCCACCGTTTTGGAGAAGGAAACACCAAAGTCCAAAGAACCTAGAAAATGGGCCCAAAATTGTTTATCTAGTTATCGTCAGGGCCGCCGGATTAGATGCGTCTCCCCTGGCTTGCTAGGGTCTAGGTGTGGTTGTGTGTCCTGCTGTGCATACTCACCACCTGTTGGCATGTGTCTCTGCAGCCCACGGTTCCAGTCTGACACCAGCCGGGGCCCCCACTGACCCCACCGCTCCCGCCGCCAGCCCAGCTCTGACTCCGGCTGCAGACGCCTCCGCTCAGGACCAGCCCACGGTCACGACTAACCCCGAGCCACGTGGGTGAACTATGCACTCCCGGTCTCTCCAGATGCGAGGGACTCCTCCCACAGCTGGTATCGGAAAGCAGGGGCCCAGGCATTACACTGATAAACACCTTAAATGTCTTGTCAACTGGATGCGAATTTTGCACTTGGTGCCCTTTTTTCTTTTCTTTTCTTTCTTTTTGATCAAATTACAAGGAAATACCCAGACCAGACAGTGGTGCCCAAGGCTATGAAAGAGGAGGCACATCCTGATCGCAGGGGTGTGTGGAGGAGGTCAGCTGCGTCACACAGACGTGCACGCCTGGTGACTCTGTGTACTGGGAGTCACAGTTTGCCCTGTGGCATGTCCAAATCCTTATACACTGGGATGTATTTTAAGAATCTTAGCCCCTTGTTCAGGCCCTTTTATTACGTAACAGAAGGAGACAATATTCCGGTACGTGCGTGTGCCCCAGCCCTGCTTCTGGAAGTCCAGTCAGCGTTTCAAGCTGACGTCCAGCACCCAGCGGTTCGAAGTCCCCTTGGAAATAAACAGCTGTAAGTGCAGGGAGGCGATGGCTCTGTAAATTGGTTTACATTTTCCTCCTTGAATTTTTCTAAGGTCGTAGTGCTTCCGAATCATTTAACGACAGTCGGACATCGGCTACTTTTCCATTGCAATCCATAAACTAACATTTAGAAAATTCTTAGAATTTAAGTGTAGCCTTCTCCATGAATCGCCCGTTAGAATAGACTGGCAGCAGTGGAATAGGCAGGAAACAAGCCTTCAGCTCGCAGTCTCATCCCCACCCCCTCATGCCTGCCTGAGTAGGGCTGTGTGTGTGTGTGTGTGTGTGTGTGTGTGTGTGTGTGTAAGAGGGACAGGAAGAGCAGAGTCTCTGCACACTGTATGCTGCTAAGGTAGTAAATAAATCAGTAATGCAATATTGTGGGTCCAAATGACTCTCTGCACTACTTTATTTACAGTAGTAAATAAAAATTATTTTTATACTGTTGACTCCCGGAAAGTGGCTTTAACTTTTTTCTTTCTCATAGCTATTGTTGTTATCGTACAAATTCCTAAGGTCCATGCATTCCCCTCAGGAGCACCCCCCAGCCCCGCCCCACCCCAAATCCTCCTCCTGATAGGGATTACTACCGGTGACCTGTTAGGTTCACAGATGCGGCGGTGGCGGGGGCTGCTCTTCCACATCCCGAGCTCAGGGTCTGGCCCCCACGGAGTTTGCGCAGGATCAGACGTTGTTGTCGGCTTCTGGCTGCTCTGAGGCTGGATTTATATCAATTCTGCGTGGAGTCTGCGGTCCACGCTCTGTCTTTTACGTGTGCTGTGTGTACTGCTCTTGCTTTAAGCGAACCTCGTCCTTCCTGCTTGCAGAAGAGCAAGACTTGAGGACCCACAGCCCTGGATTCAAACTCCGGTTCGATAATTCACTAGCCCAGTAACCGTGGCTGAGTGACTAACCCTCTCTGAGTCTCGGATTGTTGTTTTGTAAAATAGTAATAAAATGTACCTCTTAGGCTTAAACAAGATAGCATATGTACATTATTACAGGTCAGTGCCTTGAACCTGGGTGGTTGTTATTCTTAGGAGAAAGAGAAGTCTGAGAGGGCTCTTGGCTCTGCCCAGATCCCCCCTTCATGGCAAACACAGCCATTCCTCAGTTGCTGGGAAAACAGGCTGCTCCTGGTGGCTCACAGCCACACCATCCGTGGGAATTGCCGTCAGCTGCAGGGACCTGCCCAAGGTTACGTCCCGGCAAGAGCAGCTCATGGCCAATGCCTTCTTGATGTAGGGCAGGCTTTCTCCGTCTCTGCACTATTGACATTTGGGGCTGGATGGCTCTTTGTTATGGGGGGCTGTCTTGTGCATTGTAGGATATTTAGCAGCAGCATTCCCGGTCTCTACACATGCCCACCCACCCACTCCCCAATCATCCCCCCAGTTATGGCCACCAAAATTACCACCAAATGTTGCCAAATGTCCCCTGGGGGTGAGATCTCTTCCCTCCCGTCACATCCAGAAAGACTGATGTGCCAAAGCAAAGGCTCCTTTCCTCGGTTCGGTCCCTGGAGGGCTGTCCCAGCTTTAGAGCTCCGCCTTGGTAGCAACCTGACTGGGGTTCCGTTTCTTCCTCCGCCCAGTTCTGCCCCCCTCGTTCTCACGTAGGATTTCCTGACCCTGCTCCCCTGAACCTGCACGCACATCCGCACTTCCGAGCGTGTTTTCAGAGAACACAACTGTATCAGTCAGCTAATGCTGCTGTAACAAAGCGCGCCGACCGGGTGGCTGAGAAAGCAAATTTCGTCCTCGTCATTCTGGAGACCAAGGAGCACGCAGGCCCGGCTTCTGAGGCGTCTCCCTTGTCTTGTGGATGACCACTGTTTTCTGGTGTCGTCATAGAGTTTCCTCTGTGTGTGTCTGTGTCCTAATCGCCTCTTGTAAGGACACCGGTCCTATTGGGTGAGAACCCTCCTTAATGAACCCATTTTAGGTTAATTATCTCTTTAAAGCCCTTACCCCCAAATACAACCACGCCCTGAGGTGCTAGGGGTTGGGACTTCAGCATAGGAATTCGGGGAGGACACAGTTCACCCCATACCACCAACCTGAGGCATTACGGGAGGCTCCTGGGCGCTCTCCTGACTGGAGACAGTTGCCACGACACGCTCCTCTCGGGGTGATGCTAGAAAGAGCTGGAGCAGGTAGTTCCAGCCCCAAACTGCTTCACAGGCAGCCGGTGGGCCACCCGGCCGTTCACGTCCCAGCTTGGGCTCCTGTCCCGTGGGACTTCTCAGGCTGCATGAACTGGGTCCGGCCCATACCTTCCCGGTTCGTAGCTCAGTTCCCACGAGGCCGTTGTCCGTGCTGGCTGGAAGAGGACCCTTCACTGTGAGGGCAACACGGGGTCAGAGGGACAGAAAACAGGAGTGGCAGGGTCAGATCCAGAGGTGAGACTCAGTTACTTCCCTGTTGTCCCTTGACCTGGGGCGGTCCTAGACCAGAAGGTGCAGACCAGTAGACTGTGAAACAAACCTAGCACACACAAGTGATTTCTAGGCCCATCAGATCTATTTTAATATTTGAATTAGTTGCTAATGCCTTAAAATCAAGGATTTGGGGCTTCTCCTTAAAATATATGAAGAAGTGAAAAAACTGGGCTTTCGTTGCTGCATGGCAAGAACTAGCTGAGGCTGGGTAGCTCGGCGCCTTAGCTGGGGCCCGTGCCTTCTCGTTTGCCCCAGTTCCCACCATGCCCTGCTGTTGTGCACCTCGCCCACGTAGGCATTCGAGGTTACATGTCCTCCTTGTCCTTCTTAATGACTCCATTCTTCCGGAAGGAGAAAATCTAATGACTTACAAGGAAATGAAGAGCTGTTCAACCTACCGGGAAGTCAAGGAAATAGAAATTAAAATTAAAAGCTATCACTTCCTATCCACATGTTTGCAAAAATGAGAAAGACAGAAATAAATACTCTGAGTATGAGAGGACAGAAACTCAGGCCTGGCTGGTGGGAGGACAACCTGGTGAGCACCCTGGTGGCAATGGACTTAGTGAAAACGAAGTGTCAAGGACCCAGCAAGCCCGCTCCCCAGTGTGGGGTCCACCCACAGCACAGGTCCAACCGGGCACACGTGTGAGGGAGGCTGCTCGTCGTGGCTCTGTCCGTAGGAGCTCGGAGATGGAGCGGACGGGGGGTCAGTAGGGGAGGTAGATGAACGGAATGGAAAACAACACACCGGAGAGGAAGGAACTAGACTTACGAGCAGCAGCATAGAAAGATGTTAAAAAATACATTGATAAATGAAAAAAGTAAGAAATGGAATCCGATCTATATCTCCGTATTACCTACGTGAATTAAACATCAAACCCACAAAGAATATTGCGTACACACTACGTGCGCATGTACACACATGTAAGTCCAGATTCGTGTGTATGTGTTTGAGGACGTACACGCCAACCTCAACCCGGGCAATAGTCACATTTGGAGCCAGATGATAGTTCTTTGTTGCGGGGGGATGTCCCATGCATTCAGGATGTTTAGCAGCATCCCTAGCCTCTCTCTACTAGGTGCCAGTAGCATCCCCTAGTTGTGACAACCATACATTTCTCCTAACATTCCCCAGTGGCCCCTGGTGGGCAGGGGACAAAATTGCCCTGGTTGGGAATCACTGGCTTAAATCACATCTTAAATATATTAGAGTGGCTCATTAGGCAGTCAGAGGCAGACAGTGTGAGGAAAAGAAAAATATTACAATAAAGAAAACCAGGGTCTTACCCACAATGGTGATGATGTGTCCTGGACTGAGGAGCATGATTGACTCCAGCTCCCTGTCTAATGCTGTTTTCCATTAAGTGCCAGTTTCAGGCACCCTTGTCCCTCTCTTGGCCTCCTGCAGCATGAATCTGCTTCAGTGTATCTGAAACACACTGCTCAGTGCGAGGTAGATGGTTGTTACGCCAGTCAATGAGTTCAGCTGTCCTGCATCATGAAGTTCAAGTTCTCTGCTGTTTGGTGGTGAGTTTCCCCAGCAGTCCCACAAATTGGGCCAGCCTGAGCCAGTCAATAGATGCAGAACCCAAGCTTAGAGTGGTACCCTGGCAGAGTTGTGGGCACCAGGGGCTGGTGTAGGGAGGGCCACACCCCAATACTGAGAAACATCAAGACTATTTATAGACCTCTTCCAGGAAGGGAATTGCCTCCGGAGCAGAGGAGCCATTGCAAATCAGGTATCGACAGGAACGTGACCTCAGTTGTACGCTGGGTGTTGAAATCTGAGGTACTAGGTTCATACTGCACTTCACACAACACTGTTGCAGGGAAGATACACGTTTTTCCCATTTTACAGATGAGGAGACGCTTGCTGCAGTCACACTGAATAACGGGCAATCGTAGAATCTCAGCGGCACACAGCTATGAGCGTGTATTTCTCTCCCAGGCATCTGTGGGTTGGCTGTGGTTCAGCTGATCTAGGCTGGACTCAGCTGGGCTTGGTTCCAGGCTGTGGGGTGGGTCCAGGGCATCCTCAATGTGTCTTTTATTCTTCTGGGGTCAGCAGGCAATGGGGGCATGTTAACTGAATGGAATCTGGATATACAACCTCAAAATACACCACGTTAGCAAAAAGGTTATTGAGAATCAGCAGATGCGAGAGGAGTTCTCTTCCCTCCCCTTTTCTGCCTAAAAGCAGGATATACATTTCCCTTTGTGGAGGTGTCCCATCCTCTTTAGTACCAGGAAGAGGAAGGCAACTTTTGTCACTGGAGAGAGAGAGGAGGCACCAAGACGAGTCTGCATAAACAAACTTTACTACAACAGCCCTCTGTCCCATCAGTTTCCCCATGTGTTCTCTAGTTACTTCCCCACAGCTCGTCATTCCTCAAATCCCAAACCCCCTTCCCTTTGTAAAAATGGTATGTGAGACCCTGCGTCTTATCACTTCCACTTTCTCTTTTTCTGTAAACTCCTGTACATGCAAAATATTAATATAAACGTCATGCCCTTTTTCCTGTTAATCTGTCTTTTGTTAGTTTAATTCACAGGCCCCCATTTACTGAGCAGAAGAGGGTAGAGGGGTTTATCCTACACAACAATGTCATGGTAAAGAGCTTAGAAACCCAGCTGTGCAAACATGCCTCCTCTTCTGTCCCATCTGCTAAAGCTTGTCACAAGGCTAAGCCTTGGGGGCAGGGAAGCCTAGTCACCCTGCGGGGTGTCGGGGTGGGGATTGCGTTCAACTTGCATTTGTCAGACACGAAAGCTGGAGCTGCTTTCTTGCAGCCTTAGGTGACTGCCCCCTGCTGTGAATTCCCTGCCTCATTGTGCTCGCTGCTCAATGGAGTAATTCATTGCATACTTTTGTCCCATTGTTCAGGTCTTTGTTCTGTAGTATTTACCTTGTCCTCACAGTGGGACTGTTGAGTTCTTAAAGTAGAGGCACTCCTGAGTCACCCAGGGCTTCTGCACAAAGCTGGTACAGAGAGGAGCTGGTACAGTAAGTAACTTTGTAAGGACTGGCCAAGTACATCGTTCCTGACTCCCTACCAAGAAGCCTGCAGGACGAGCCACTGTGGGCACCCTGGCAGATTACATGAGAACACTGAGCCCACAACCGTGGCCCCACAGTGCTGGAAGGAGGTGACAGTTCTTTATTTCAGGGGAGCTTCCCCCAGCAGGTACAGCAAGGATTCGTCTTCACTGTCTCCTCCTTGCAGACTTAATTAGCAGGTCTCGTCAAAACTTAGCAAACCAGACTTTAAACAAACTGTTCCAAGCTTATCTATCTTATTTTTAGTTAAGTTTCGTCCAGACGTAAGATCAGAATCTCAATTCCTTTTTTATTGAGCCGTAACTGCCATGCGACATTGAGCTGTACTGTGTGTTGATTGGACACAGTTATACTGTATATTGCTATATGTCCAATGGAGATGATAGTACTGGTTAGCACTCACTAAGCGCTTACTACGTACAAGGATTATGCATTCACACCCTTGTTTAATCCTTACTTAATCTTACAGCTATTATAATATCCCTATTTTGCAGCTGGGGAGAAAGAGGTTTGAAGAGATGATGGGACTTGCCCAGGGTCACAGCGCGTACACTTGGTGTGGCTGGGAAGTAAAGCCTCCAAAAAGAAAATCTGTGCTCTTTAATATTTTATGCTAAGTCCCTACTGTGTTCTTTTTTTATTTTAATGAACCATTTCAGACATTAAAAAGTTTTCATTAAGAAGTAATACTCATGTGCTGCCAACCAGCTCTGTAAAATGTCACCTTTTGCTTTTGTTAGATCTCCTCTTTGGTCTATTGTTTGGTGAACACTGTGTATAAAATGTGCCCTTTTTCTCTTGCTTGATTAGTAAGGAGAACATGATAATGATAAAGTATTATTAACACGGCTACTAACAATAGTAAACAGTTACCCCTTACATAGGCAAGCACTGTGCGAAGGGCTTTATATATTCCAACTCATTCGATGTTTGGGAAAACCTCATTAAGCAGTTTTACTATTATTCCCATTTTATAAATGAAGAAACTGAGGCACTGAGAAATTATTTAATTTGGCCAAGTTCCTTCAGTTGGTCAATGGCAGTCTTGTTTTGGAGAACAAACTTTTTTTTTTTAATTCTAAAACACACTTATTTATGACGAAACCTCTGAAAGAGGTCAGAAGGGACGGAGACACGTAAAGAACGCGTGGCCTGAGACACAGGCCGGCGCGTGTTTGCAATCTCACGGCCATCCAGTGCAATGAGGAGCGTTTCTGCCTGCACCACGCAGAAACCGAGGGGCCCAGGGACACGTGTCGGGCTGCGCACGGGGTGTGACGTGGGGGTGTGTCTGCCCACCCCCACAGCCCGTGTCGGGTGCTTACGGTTCTCGCACGCTCGAGAACCAATAGAATCACTCTGCTGCATGGATTCTCAGGGTAGGAGGCTTAGTAGCCCCGAGCCAGTAGTGCCAGGGCCATCATGCCAAGTATGAATCCAAAGAAACGTAAGAAAGAAAATGCCACATCTCTATGAATGTTTTCAAGGGCCTGTCAGACCTCCACTATCTGAAGAAGGTAATGAGGAATGCCAAGGTTATGGATAGACCTCCCTCCCGGCTCTTGGAGGGACGACTGGAGGGAGCTGAAAATGGCTCTGTCTAGCCGTTAACGACAAGCCTGTGGAAGAATCCACGGGAGACAATTAAGGTGACACAGGGCCGTGGGTGCAAACCCCGCCGACAGGGCTTCCCGGCGCGGCTGTCTGACTGGCCTCAGCCACGGCCTTGAGTCCCTCCACGATACGGTAATCCCAAGCCCCAGGCTGGGGGCCGGCCTGCGTAGCCTCCTCTCTCGCTATGTTAAGCAGCTGGGTTGAAAGGAGTTCTAAACTACGGGGGGCCAGGGCAGGTACCTCGGAAATCTGAGACCTTGCTCTGTCTTCTACTCCCACCTCACCCCTACTTCACCCCTACTGCAGCGCCCGGCCTGGGAAAGAAGCCCCTACTCACGCTGGGTGTGAGAGGTCCAAGACAGAGGGGTCTGCCCAGACCGCCCCTCGATGGGATGATGCCTTGCCCCTGCCCTCCACCGCTCCCCAAACCCTAACACCCTGTTGGCTGGATCCGGAGTTGCCTGCGCTATGAGCCATTTAAAGCTGGTCGGTGCCTGGAAGAACGATCCCAGCTCATCAGCATGGTCTACAGCAGCTCGGGGTCAGGGCCAACCAAGAGGTGAAGTTGGGAGTTTGAGCTGGGCATGGGAGAGTACAGACATGTTAACACTGAGGTATACGTGCCAGCCTATGAGCCAGCCTGTGTCTACTCGGAGTTGGTGGCAGATCTCTGTCCCTAGATAGTCTGAGTGTCTGGTCACTGATACTCTCTTCCCCAATACTCCCATCACATGGTGTCACTGTAACCCTAAACCTCCCCTGGGCTCTCCCCTCTTCCTCCCACTCCCTTGGGACTTGGGGTACCTGGCAGGCTGCATAGGTGCTGGCTTGCTTTTTACTGGGCTCTGGAGAGTCTGGTGCTCAGGGCGAAGGACCGTTCAACTAGAGAGAAGCAAAGCAGTTTGAAATCCCACCTTTGGAAGCTGGACACACATGTAAGGAACTGATGTGTCCAGACAAAGCAGCCCTCTCCCCCCTCATACAGACTCCTTTTCCTGGTTCTTTGGCTCTGATTCACTTTTTTCCTAGAACAAAGCCTTAATCGCTTTCTTGATCAGTGTTCTCTGGCTCCTCACCCCGAGCAGCAGACTGTCCCCCGTGGATAATTACTCCGAAATTTGTAACCCGTGTCTCCAGCTTGCTGATTACAGTCACTACAGGCAAGCATCCCTTCCAGGCCTTTCTGGACCTGGACAGGGGATAACCCCTGAATGACCAGCTGGGCCAGAAGTCAACAGGCTGCAGGCTCAACAGACTACATCACAGCGACAAAGGCTTTGAGACCTATTTCTTGGGTTAATGCTTTCTAAACTATTAACTGAATTAATGTCTCCTCATCTAGGGACCATCAGGATACTAACGGTGCCCCAAAAAGGCTTCCAGCCCATCTTGACCAGAGGAGTCAACATGGTAGATCTTGAGACCCCTTCCTGTTTAGATCAGATAGGGTGAGAGCTCTGTGGATCCCCAGTAGGTAGGGACAACGACCATTCTCAGCAGGAAGCAGATACAGAAGATGAGACCTCCAGCCTCTCAGCTTCCCCTACAGATGTGTGGGGATCACGTGTCTCAAGAGAACGTGAGGAAGGCAGATAGAATAGGGGGGATCTCGGGACCCCTCCCATGAGACCGGCCCTGCTGGAATGGTCACCACCTTGATACCCCTTCTCACTAGTGATCCCTGCCCCAGGCCAGGCAGCCACAGGAGGAAGTTCCAGGCAAATACAGGGAAGTCAGAGGACACAAGAAGCCCACCAGTGTGAGCTGGTTCCTAACACCTGTGCGGTGAGCGTTACAACGACCTTCAACTCACCTGAGACTCGTTATGCCATCACTGTAATGTCATACATATGCCCGGAAGTTCATTAATGTCATTACAACAGACTGAACTCTGGGAAAGGGCATGCACAGTTGGAAGGCATCATGTAATAGGCCCCTTGTCAATCAGACTTGTCAATCAAGAGACCCCACGCCCAGAGGTGTCTCCCCTGAAGACATGGAAGGAAATAAAAGGACCAAAGCCTTATTAATCAGGGCTCCTGAGCCCTTTTCCTGCTCGAACCTGCTCCTACCTCTTTGGAGTGTACTTCCTCTTCAATAAACTATCTCTTTGTTTCACCTCTACACTTTTGTGTGTCTTGTTCAATTCTTTGCTTGAGATACCAAGAACCTGGACACCATGCCCATGAGGGCACCCCATTTTCCATAACATAACCACTGGCATGACTCCAAGAGTGAGCGCCTCCTCAAATGTTGTGTCCCAGGTGCCTCTGTCCCCCAATCCTGGTCTTGCCCCTGTCCTCCTAAGCCACAGTACTCAGCAATCTGCCCACAGATGGCACATGTGACTCTCCAGACAGGCTCTTGGGAACCCAGACCAGGAGACGGGTGACCAGCACCAAAAGGCCAATTTAGTCTGTTAAAAGTTTGGGTCTTTTCGGCAGCTATAGATGACAGAATGGAAGGAGGGCTATAATAATAATAATAATAATAATACAAAATTCTTCTTGAACTTCTCTGTGCAATGCAGCATGGGAAGTGCTTTGCACTCAGTATCTCACGTAATCCCCACAACAACCCTAGGAGGCAGATGGATGCACACATCACCCCCATTTGATAGATGAGGACACTGAGGCTTAGTGAGAGTAAGGGATTTGCTCAGGATCCCGGCGCTAACTCCGCCTACGAATCCAGGTGGAAGCAGCAGGACACTAGTTTGGAGACCAGGACGAAGGCCGGAGGTGAGAGGTGAAAAGGGTAGAAAGTACGGGGGCAGTGGCATCTGGAGGAGGGCCAGGCTTCTTCGGTGTGGAAAAGGGGGAATTGAGCGGCTGCCGACCCCGGTAGTGCGGGCCGGGGCAGAGGAAGGGGTGGAAGGGAGCTCCCAGGCTTCTGGTTCTCACCACGGAGGTAGGTGAACGACGCGCGTCGCAGCCCCAGCTCTTGGGGGGCGGGGGTGGGGGGTGGGGAGCCGGTATCAGGAACCGAGGCCGGCGCTGCGGAAACGAGTGGACGGCCCAGGGGCTGCTGGGTCGGGAAGCTGCAGTTAGGGAAGGCAACGTGAGCGGTGTTGGCGCAGGTGTACCAGCAGCCTGGGTGCGGCCTCGTGGACCTTCCGTCCTGAGCCACAGTGAGGAATTCAGGGATCTTCTTGGGCTGTAAATAGGAACCTGTGGCGTCTCGGTGTTTCACCGTAGCCATCAGGATCAAGTTCAAGCTCCTCAGAGAGCATGCAGGCCCTCTGTATCTTTATCTGAGTCTGTATCTATTGCTCCAGGCTCATCTCCAAACGCAGGCCCTTATAGCTCAGCCTAGCGGCCTGCGGACAATTCCTCGGCTCTTCGGCTCTTCGAAGTTCTGGTTTTCCCTGGCTCAGGGGCTTTGTTTCCTTTTCTTGGAAAGCACCTCCCTTGCCCCCTCCGGGAAGCCTTTCTCCCCTCTGTCCTTTTCCAAGGCATTGGGTCCTCTCCCCTTTGCTGTGCTCACTTCTGAGAATCAGCAAAACTTGGATTTAAGCCTTACCACGAGCCGAGTAATGTGCTAGGTGCTCTAATTATGAACCACAGCATGCCCCTAAGTGTGTGGTATTTATAGCGCTAGGGGCATAGGAAACGTTTCTAGGTAGACTTGAAGGAACTTCTAAATTTTTAATAGCTATGCGTTTGCTTTAATGTTCATTAGGGGAAAAAACAGGACTCACATCAAACCCATGACTTCACAAATATTGCTGCTTAGGACAAAGCAAAAGTGGGTGGCAATGTTGATGAACCTCGGTTGACCCTTGAAGACCCTGGAGAGGGGCAGTTAGGGGCACTGACATCTGCATACAGCGGACCCCAGCAGTTCGAGGTCGTGCTGTTCAAAACTGTATTTTGGGTCGGTGATTGGGAATTGTATTCAAAAGATCAATTTGAGTTATACACAAATTTTTCACTCTGTGGAGGTCAGTGCCCCTCAATACCCATCTCCCCATTGTTCATAGGTCAGTTTTAATTGTAGAGGTTGCAGGGAGATGGAGAAAAGGTTTTCAAAGAAAGATGCTAACACTCTTGAGGTTTGGGGAAATCTCATTTAATCTGCACCATAACCCTGTGAAATATGTAGATATCTTTACGTTTCTGAGATTAGCAGCCTGCAGGTCAGTGAGGCGGAATAGCTTGCCCCAGGTCAGGACCTCTTTAGGAAGTGACAGGATTTGCTCTCTGGCTGGCTGGACTCCTGTCCCATGGAACTCACACACTGGCTTTGTCTGTATCTCTCTTTGGGTGGCCTAAGGTCCTTAGGAGAAGAAACGTGCCTTTGCTGTCTGTACATCCCAGGCCCGGTCCTCATACACAGCAGAATGTGCTAAGCTTCTGTGGAAAGAGTGAAAACCCCGGCGCACAGTTTGCAAAGCACCATCACAAGCATTTTCATTTAATTGTCCCAACACTCTTTTGAAGAAAGGACATTAGTCCCCATTCCTGCTTCACGGGTGAGAGCAGGGGATGATCAGAGTGTCCCTACAGGTGGGATCAAACTCCCCAGGATGCCACAGAGGCGCCAGGACCTTAGGGTGGGGCAGGGGGCTGGGAGGTGGGGAAGGAAGGGAGGGAAATGATCAGGTGGAATTCCACAGACCTGAGGCAGATGACCTTGACCCTCTCAGCACCTTTCTCCCAAGTTCAGAGAGCTCAACTGGCCAAAGCCAAGGCGACTTCCTGTCCTTGGTGTGCACCGACAGTCACTCTGGAGGTTTCTTTGGAGTCAGAGGAACAACCCTGGTTACTTAGATGTTAGATGAAGCCTCGTTGCTGAGCACGGGAAGACGCCTGGGACAATTCAGTTGCCCAAATGACACGCTTCCTTTGGGGGTTATTGGAGTTGTTGTTTTTTGATTAATTTAGTACTTATATTTTTTGTATCATCATATACAAGTAAAAAATAATATAAACAGAAGCACTTCACAATGAAGTCAGCTGCCATCCCAGAGGCCTTGCACATCTTCTCAAAACTATGGAAGGCTAAAATTGGGCAAAAGGGGCCTAAAGCAGCATTGTATGCCAAAACAGGACACTCTTTAAAATTTGCTTCGGTATGGGAGCTTATCTGCACCTACAGAAATTCCTTCCTTAGCGTCTTAACAGCAGAGGAGTTCCTCCTTCCCTTCCCCTTGGCCTTGGTCTGCTAATCAGAGCACTATTTTACAGTTTCTGCCTGAATCAATGCTTCCCAAATAGCTATGGCTCCTTCCAAATGTTTATAGCCTCTCGCTTTGACTTTTTATTTGTAGGTTAATACACACGTGAATATATATAAAAATAAATATGTAATATGCAAACATATATGTATAATTTTTATAAATGTTACTTACCACCCAGAAATGACCACCAACATTGTGTGGGTGCTTGTGTGTGCATGAGCATGTGTGTGTGTGTGCACGCATGTGTGTGTGTGCATGTGTGTATATTTGTGCGTGCGCATGTGTGTGCACGTGTGTGTGCGTGCATGTGTGTGTGTGTATTTGTGCATGCATGCTTTGTGTGTGTGTGCACGTGCGTGTGCGCGCGCATGTGTGTGTATGTGCACGCATGTGTGTGTGTGCATGTGTGTATATTTGTGTGTGCGCGTGTGTGTGCGCGCATGTGTGTGTACACGCATGTGTGTGTGTGCATGTGTGTATATTTGTGCGTGCGCATGTGTGTGCACATGTGTGTGCGTGCGTGTGTGTGTGTGTATTTGTGCATGCATGCTTGTGTGTGTGTGTGTGTGTGCACGTGCGTGTGCGTGTGCAGGAAAAGGGAAAACTGGAAAGGAGGAGGAGGAGAAGCAGTAACAGTGGTGAGGCAGGATGGAAGGGACAGAGCAAGAGAAGGCCTGGCAAACTGGGCTTAAATGGGGCTGGATTTTTGCCCTTTGCTGGGGAAGAGTTCTTACAAAGCACAATGTGAGGGTCACCGGCATCAGAATCACACTGGGGCATTTTCTAAAAAAAAAATGCAGATGCTCGGCCCTCGACCTACTGAAATGCAGTGTCTGGGGTGGGGCCTGGGTTCGGCGCCTTGACTGGTTCCGCCTGGCTGAGAACATTCCTAGGACAAGTGGCTCACAAAAGTCACCCTGCAGATAAGGGGGTGGCGGGGTCCTGCTTTTTGCAGAGAAAACCTTTGACGCTCATGCCAAGGCCTGGCCTGGACATCTGCGGCTCTGAAGAAAGAGCGCCACCATTCTGCGTAGTCAAGGGTAGGCAAGCGTGCCCCCTGGGTCTGCTGGGACGCTCCTGACTGGGGGCTTCCTCTATGGACACCCGGGGTACAGGGAATTTGGAGCTCCCTGGGCCTGGGGGGGTGGGAGGGAAGATTGAAAGGAGGCTGAGCTCTGAGAGGAAGGAGCTGGCTGAGCACCAGGGAGTTAGGCCAAGGAGGAAGCCAGACAGGAAGGGACTCCGGTGGCAGCATGTGACCAAGAGAAGGAGCTGAAGGATTTAAGTTTCCCTTCTTGTGTTGTCCACCCTATGACAGTTTCAAGATTTTAGGAAAGCCTGTGACTTTAAACAACTCAGTCTTGGTGCTTTGGGGACTTGAAGGGGAGTCGAGTGCCACATAATGAGTAAGCAGCACTGCAATGGCCAGGAGCTATAGGCAGGAGACAGATGGCAGAGGTCGGAGAAAAAGGTGACCCGTCAAAACCAGCAGGCGCTGGCGCTGCCAGAGACCCTCAGAAGTTAACAGGGTAAACCAAGGCAGAATTACTGTTCACCTAGACAGGGTGCCTGTCACAGGAACTGCCTGGAGATGTAGTGACACGTGTGTATCCACACCCGCGCACACACAGAAACACCTTAACTCCTTCTCCCCCTCTCCAGGTTGACCCTAAGAAAGGGGCTTTGAAAAACAAAGTTGGGGGGTTCCCTGGGGGTGTAGTGGCTAGGCTTCAGCACTCTCAACGTCACAGCCTGGGTTCCATTCCCAGCCAGGGAACCACAAAACAAACAAACAAACAAAAAACCCCACAAAGTTGGTCAGCAAAGATTCGTTCGTGCCCAGGGCTGGGACCTCACACTCACTGACAAGGGTAGGACCAAGAAATGGCCTGGGGCCGCAGCAGCCCAAGCTGCTGTTACCGGAAAATGGGGTGTCTGCGTCCACATGATGTCCAGGTTCTTGGTATCTCAAACAAAGAATTAAACAAGACACACACAAAAGCGTAGAGGTGAAACATAGAGATAGTTTATTGAAGAGAAAGTACACTCCAAAGAGGTAGGAGTGGGCTTGAGCAAGGAGAGTGGCTCAGGAGCCCCATCAACGAGGCTTTGGGGCTTTTATTTTCTTCTGTGTCTTCAGGGGAGACATCTCTGGGCGTGGGGTCTCTTGATTGACAAGTCTGATTGACAAGGGGCCTATTACATGATGCCTTCTGACTGCGCATGCCCTTTCCCAGCATTCAGTCTGTTGTAATGACATTAATGAACTTCCGGGCATATGTATGGCATTACAGTGATGGCATAACGAGGCCCAGGTGAGATGAAGGTCGTTGTAACTCTCACCGCGCAAGCGTTAGGAACCAGCTCACACTGGTGGGCTTCTTGTGTCCTCTGACTTCCCTGTATTTGCCTGGAACTTCCTCCTGTGGCTGCCTGGCCTGGGGCAGGGATCACTAGTGAGAGGGTGGTAGCAAGGCGGTGACCATTCCAGCAGGGTGAGTTTCATGGGAGGGGTCCCGAGATTTCCCCTACTCTATCTGCCTTTCTCTTGAGAGACGTGATCCCCACAAATCTCCACGGGAAACTGAGGGGCTGGAGGTCTCATCTTCTGTATCTGCTTCCTGCTGAGAGCAGTCGTTGTCTCTACCTATTGGGGATCCACAAAGCTGTCACCCTATCTGATCTAAAAGGGGGAAGGGGTCTCGAGATCCGCCATGTTGACTCCTTTGGTCGAGATGGGCTGAAAGACTTGTTGGGGCACCGCTAGTATCCTGATGGTTTCTAGATTAGGAGAATTAATTCAGTTAGTAGTTTAAAGGCATTGATCAGAGAAATAGGTTTTTAAAGCCCCTGTCACTGGGTGGTTTCAGGATGGAAAGTCTGTTGCTCGAGGTGAGGAGCCACAGAAAATTGATAAGGAGAGCGATTAAGACTTTGGACTAGGAAAAAGATGACACTGAGAGCTAAGGAACCAGGAAAAGGAATCTTTAGGCTGCTCTGTTTGGCCCACATCACTGCCATGTCCCTGGGCTTGAGGACTTTAACCGGATTGAAAAACTTGATCACAGGGCATACTTGCCCTCTGGCTTCTAGTCACAGGCAGGTTTCGACTGGACTCTGAGGAATTTAAACTCCATTCTTCTAAGAGACCATCACTTCAGCTCCAGGGATTTTTTTTTCTTTGTTGTTGCTGTGTATTTTTCTCTGATCATACAATTTATGCTCCCGATAAATCAAAAGTTTAAGAAGGTTTTTGAAAAGCTGTGTCAATGTAAGAAATGACCACACCTATAGAGAATTTTTTTTTTAATTTTTATTGTTAGGCTTATTGGGGTGACATCTGTTAGCAAGAATTACATAGGTTTCAGACATACAGTTCTACAGTGCATTGTCAACTTGTATAATAAGTTCACCACCTAATAAGAATTTTTATAAGAGTTTATTTGAGTCAAACTGATGACATACGCCAGGGAGTAAGATCACAAATCTTCCAGAGAGAGTTAGTTTTGAGGCTTCTTTTGTGCATTTGAAATTAAGGACAGGGCATAAGGAAGATCAGAGAGACCTAGGCTAAGATTAGATTACAGGATAGTTAACAGGATTATAGGCTCTCTTCAAGGGGTTAATTACTTATAGGCTCTCTTCAAGGGGTTAACCGCTTCTAGGGGTTAATTACTTCAGGTATTTCAAGGTGTGTTAACCTAGATACACAAAGACAATGGGCAGGGCTGGTTTACAACCTTTCACTAAGGAAGTTATAGGCCTGGGGCGTGGCTACCCACCAGCACCTGCCCGGTTAGGAATTTGTGACCAGGTCATCCTGTGAGGTTACTTTCCATAGAACCCCCTTTTCCCTCCACAGATGCTTTGTTGTCTGTGCATTTTTAAAAACTGTAGTAAGATTATATTGTATACATTATATATCATTTTAATTCCTTCCTCCCCGCCCCCCCCCACCCCCCGTCCCCACATTTCTCTCTAGGTGTATTCCTGAGGAGCTAATATCATCATTCCTATTGTGAATGCTATTTCTTTGCATTTTATTTGGGAATGGCTAAAACTTTTGCAACAATGGTAGATAACTGTGATGGGAACCTGGATCTTTGTCTTATTGTGACTTTCAGGCGAATGCTTTTTTATGATGTTGATTCTTATTTATACCAGTTACTTGTTGGATGTTGAGAGATGTTCTTTATCATGAAAAGAAACCCTGTTCTTTTAAATGAAAATGTACTCTTTAAAAATGAACCAGAAATGAATATTGGAGTTCATCAAATTTTTTTCAAAACTATCTGTCGAGATGAATACTGATTTGTATTTTATGAGATTTCATTCATAAGTCATCCTTACATTTCTGACAAGACGTCAGCAGGTATTTGATATACTGCTAGGCTTACCAACTGGAATTTGGTTTTAAATTTTGGTTTCTACATCCATAAGTAAGCATCATCTATACTTTTTAACTTTGTGTCTGAATTAGCTTTATAAACTGAATGGCGAAGCAATCCATAGTTACCCCTGTGTCTTATCTTAAAGTAATTTCTTTATCATGGGAATTATCTATTACTCAAAGGTCTTTTTAAAAATAATTTTCTTTTGTAATCACCAGCATTTCATGGAGGCAATCAACGTTTTTAAAATTATTTTTTAATTTTTCAGTTATAGTTGACATTCAACATGACCATTACTTTCAGGTGTACAGAATGGTGGTTGGACACTTACATAACAGCAATCACATTTTCTTTTATGGTTATTGCTTTGTTTAGGTTATCGGTTTCTTGATTCAAGTTTGATCATTTACATTTTACTCAAAAATTATATATACCCTTTGTAAAGATTTTCAAATGTATTAGCACTGAGTTGCAAGTCCCAATTTCACTATAGCTAGCGTTGAACAACAGGAGTTGGAATTGTGCAGGTCCACTTGTGCACGCATCCTTTTCAATAAATACAACTGGCCCTTCATACCCTCTGCTTTGGCAAACAGTATTTTTGCATTCCCAGCCACAGACTAAACATAACGTCTCCACACCCCCTGGTTTGTTGAATCCCCAGATGCAAAGGGCTGACTGTCATTAAGTTTCTGGGGAGTCAAAGCTATACTCGAATTTGACTGTGTGAGGGTTGGCGTCCCTGAACCCATATTGTGCAAGGGTCACCTGTCCTTCCTTCTACGATGAGTTTAGAAACGTCCCTTCAACTTCTCTGAGCCTGACTGCTGAAATGTAAAAAATGAACAATAAGGGCATGGAGAAGGATGGAGAAAATGACAGTGTTGATGGGTGTAAACTCTCTAGAGCTGTTGGATTTTTAACCCTGACAAAAATAATGTAAAAACCTTCTTAAACAATGGGACTAGGAAGTCTTTCATTAGATGACAGCACTGCTGTTTCTTTCCAAAATGTTCAGGTTCTTTGCCTTCTGGCCTTGGGCTGTTTCAGTCCTCGGACTGACCTCGGGCCCATCTGGAAAGGAGTCACATGACACTTGTCCAGTTCACCCTGCTATTGACTCCAAGGTCAGTTCTGGCCTCTGTGGCTTGAGTTGATAGCTTTCTTCACTTGGCATTTCACTCTGAGATACTCGGAGAAAGAAAACTCCCAACAGGCATGGGGAATCTGTCTTATACAACTGCCATGCCTGTTAGTTCCCTGTATTTTTAGACATGACTGTATGTTAAGCACCTACAGTATACCAACCCTGGGCTAAAGATTTGCATACATTCCCTCATTCTAATAAGCATAGGAAGCTGTGTGTTACTGTCCCATATGCTAGAGGAGGCACTTGCCATTGAGAAAGGTTCACGGGCTTGTTAGTAAATGACAGAGCCAGGAGTGGAACCCACCTCTGCAAGTGGCCCCAAGCTAAGCTGACCGGACGTATCGTTTTCAAACAGGACAGAAAACGACACTGCCCCGTTTCAAACCATACGTGTGGCCAGCCTGCTGACACCTTGAAGTTAGCCCAGTGACGCTAGGCTGTCCACATGTACCATCTGAAACAGGACAGTCCCGTTGTTTTCTGTCCAGTTTAAAACAGTATACTTGGTCAGCCTACCCCAAGCCCAAATTTAGCACAATACTGACTCAGCCCTCTACAGAGGTGCTATGGGTTTATGGTCCCCCTGCACACAATGAAGATACATCAACCCTTTTTAACACTTTGACTGGCATGGGGGGTAGGCAGGGCCAGCTGCTTGAGCATGCTGTCACACAGGACCCCACGCTCAGAAGGGCCTCATCCTTGGCTGAAGTACTCTGCCGTCAGGGCCCTGATGTACACACGATGGTTTAACTTGGTTTTTTTACTTAATGTTAGTGCAGAGTGACGTGCTTTCAGTAGACACCATTTTTTTGAAGTCTGACTTTTGATCTCATGACTGGGCCAGTAGAATGCAGGTTCCCAGGCAGTGTTGGTGAGCCCCAGTTGCAGTCAGCCACATGAGGGTAAACAACGATTACAGTGTACTGTATGTTTTTGGATATTATTCTGAGCACATTTAAGGGAGTCTAAGCTAAGCTCCGATGTTCAGTAGGTTAGGTATATTAAATGCATTTTTGACTTAATATTTTCAACAAACAATTGGTTTATAAGGATGTAACCTCATTGTAGGGAGCATCTGTAAGTAGCAATTTTTTTTAAATAGATGAGTCAGAGAGACCGTGGGAAAAAAGAAAACTTAATCCTTAATACCTGTGATGGCACAGGAGGCCCTTATTTTCCTGTAATTGAAAGCAACACGCTCTTTTTGGGCTTGATTATCTTTATTTCTCCCTTCCCACAACCAGTAAAAAAATACAATCAACACAGGTACAAGAATCCAATTTTTAAAAAATCATCAGAATGCAAAGAAGGCCATAGCCCTTCCCAGGTTTAGCTTATATATTTACAGGGTGAGCCATGGGTGTCGCTAACAGGCATGGTGAAAAGGTGGCATTACAAAAAAATGCAAAGGTGGAGTTTCCCTTCCTTACATTGCATAGAATCCGGCCTCATGTCCAAATGACAGCGCTACAGAACAAATCGCACTACTACTAACTATATAACTTATGAAAAATGCTGTACAGGTGCACGGCTATACATATGCAATATGAGTGGCTGTTAGGGGATTGCTATCTACATGGAGGAAAGTCAGGGGAGGGCTGAGTTTGGGAGCCCAACCTATTAAGATGGATAAGCTAGGATGAAGGAGGGCAGGGTCTTGGAGTGAGATGCCATCAGCCACACTCCACCCCGCTCCCCAACAACTTTCCCACACTTGGTTGAAGCTCATTCAATCACTCTCTGGGGAGAACTGAGGTTATTGAGGGGTGAGGATCAGTGGAGGGAGGAGGTGTAAATACAACAGGGGGCTCTAGAAGGGAAAGGAGGTATCTGGGGTAAGAAGGAGCACACCCCTTGGACCACAGATACACACCGATTCTACTACCACATGATGATCATGGTTCTGCACGCAGCCTAGCCAAGCCCTGGCTTCCACCCTCGGAGACGGATGGGAGCTGACCATCAAAAGGTGACCCAGGCAGTCATCTTGCTCAGAGAGCAAGGAGACAGAATTGCAGAACTGTTCCACGCTCAGGTGCTTCCTGGGACTCAGCAAACCTGAATTCAGAAGACTCAATGGGGATTTTAATCTGACTAGGCTTTAGCTACAGCCGTCAATTAGACTTCCAAAATAGCCAAATGAAGAAGCCTATGATGCCCTTTTGTAGGTAGGCCATCTCCCTGCAATGCTCGCCACTGACTAGCTCTCATCCTCTACCTGCCCAGCTCAGCAACAGGACCACGGTCCCCTGAGGAAGATGGAGCAACAGGTGAGCCAAAGTGCATCCTGCACCTCTCTCTCTAGCCGGGGTGGCTCCCGTCCTGGACACTCGAGAGCACAGGTAACATGCGCAGACTAGCACATGCCCAGGTGGGGAAACGCTAACAGGATTTGGGGAGCTGGGAAGACGGAAAGGCCCACACCTGTGGTCTTCTCTAGGTGCCCGATTACACTATTTCCCCGGACCGGGGCTGCTCAGGGACAAGGATACTTGGGAGCAGGTCCCCTAGGTTGGAGCCAGTCTTTGGTAAAGGAAAGAGTGCTGCGCGCACCTTTGAGAACCTCCCTCGGGACTTCGGAAGAGAATGGCCTAAGTACTGACCAGCCCAGCGGTGTGCTGGAGCGGGAGGGGGTGGTCATCCCTCTCCTTGGGTTGCTTAATTCTCTCTCAGGGCTATCCTGCACCTTCCTGTGAGGGGGGGACCCAGGGAGCAGGTGAGGAGCTAAAACTACCAGGCAGGTTGATACACAGTGGAGGGGACTCAGAGTCAGCCCTGAAGGTGCTGACATTTCTCAGCAAAGCGGAGCAAGACGTGCAGACCCAGGAGGGAGCGTGAGCGCGTGAGACTTGGGGCCCCCCTCCTGCCCCAGCCCCCCACCCCCTACAAGGATGTGCTGCTGGAATTGGGGTGTGTGTCTCGGGCATCCACTTGGGCCTTGGGAGCCCCGTTCTGGGCCTCTCCGACCATGGTGATGTGATCGGGGGCCTCGGGGACCCTGACGTGGATGTCCTCCTGCACCTCCTCCTTATCCTGGCAGCACTTGCTGCAGCGACAACACTTGGGGCAGCACAGCCAGCAGCAGACACGGCAGCAGACGCGACAGCACACGCAGCAGCAGCGTCGCAGGCAGCAGCTGGTGAGCGTTGAGAGCAGGTAGTCCCAGGGCTTCAGCGAGTGCAGCCACAAGGGCAGGAAGCTCCAGTTCTGGAACTTCTTGGGCAGGACGTGAGGGCAGCGCGACTGCAGGAGCCTGAGGACCACCACCAGAAGGATCACCAAAATGATGGGCACGCCCACGCCCACCAGCACGGGCCACCCGGCCAGCGAGAGGCCGAACACCATCAGCGGAGCCAGGAAGAAGAGCACGACCAGGTAGAAGAGGGCAAACCAGCGGTACTTAGCTGAGATGTCACCCAGCCCCTTGGCCAGGCGGATGGGCAGGCGGGTGAACGGGATCGGGTACCACAGAATGATGCCCGTGATGTTGAAGAAAAAGTGGCACAGGGCAATCTGAAACGCAAGAGGTTGGACAGGGTAAACGGGTCTGTTCCACGGAGGGGTGGGGAGAAGGGGGGTGTCACCTAGCAGGCACCGCAGCAGTGCCACGAGTCCTCCTGGTCACCATAACTCAGCCCAGGTGGGACCTACCTTGCCTGAGGGCCTCGTGTGTGTCAGGGTGAGAGGGGGGAGGGCAGGGGAGGTGACCAGTGGAATTACAGCTGTTTTCAGGGCCTAGAGTCCCTTCGGCAAACTCTAACAATGAATTTCATGTATACGCCCACTGCCAGCTGCTGGAGAGGCAGGAGGCTTGCACGCCAGCCCATTTTCTTGGTTCAGTGCCCCATTCTGGGGAAGGGAGAGAGAAGGAAGGCTGGTGACAACTGATAGCACCAGCAGCTGACGTTTACCGAGTGCTTACTGTGTGAGGCAACTGTTCTAAACACGTGGATTCTTCCAATCCTCAAAAAATATGAGGTGGCAAGCACTGTCCCCATGTGATGTCAGAGGAAAATGAGGCACCGTGAGGGTAAGGTATTTTCCCAAAGTCAAGCAGGTGGGAGATGGTGGAGGTGCGATTCGAACCCAGGCAGCCTGGCCTGCTAGGTGTCCGGCATCATGCTAGGGGCTTTGGACCACACTGTCCAGTACATTGGCCACTGGCCATGTGGGACGACTGAGCACATGACACGTGGCTACTTCACACTAGAAAAGTGCTGTAAGTATCAAATACACACGGGATTTCCAAGACTTTGTCAAAAGACAGAGCCTCAGCAGATTCTTATAATAATCTTAATGAGATAGAGATTATGGTTCCCATTTTTCAGATGAGAAAATTGATGCTCAAAAGTTAGGTCACCTGTCCAAGGTCACTTAGTGTGTAAATGGTGAGATAAGCATTCAGTGCCAAAGGTCTTCCTGCCCAAATTGATCCAGGCAAAGCAAGTCCCTCTGATTCTTCCACAGGCCACCTCCCCATGTCCAGGCAGAGCTCCCCAAGGGGGAGGCAGAGACAGGAGCAGTTCCTATGCTTCCTGACTGCCCCTTCCACCTCTCAGTGGCTGCCCCACTTCTGTTTCAACGACTGCCAGTGACAGGAGTCTCACTGTCTCCCCGAGGGGTAGAGGGCTTTGACTGACACCTGCCTCCCTGGTGTTACTTCCCCACATCACAGTTCTGGACGTAACAGAGAAAAGCTTGGCCCTTGTTAGGAACCATCTGCTTCCAAGACCACGAAGGCTGTTTTGATCCCTCCCGCAGGGCCCCGACCCCGTCCTGACCTGGAGTGAGCTCCTCAGAGTGTTGCCCGGACTGGCCAACGCGGCCATAATGGCGGTGGTGGTGGTGCCGATGTTGGCACCCAGCGTGAGAGGGTAGGCTCTCTCAATGGTTATCACGCCGATGCCTGGGGGCAAGCATACAAAGCCCATCACGTCGGCCCCGGGGAACGACGGGAGAGGGTCATGGTGGTCGGAGGGAGAAGCCAGGGAGAAACTCACCGATCAGGGGGGTCATAGTAGACGTGAACACTGAGCTGCTCTGCACGATGAACGTCATGCCCGCCCCCACGAGGATGGCCAGGTAGCCAGTGAGCCAGGAAAAGGGAAAAGGGAAATCTGGAAGCCGGAAGGAAGAGATGTGTCACGGTCCTTCTCGCAAGGCGTGGGCTGGGGGCTTAGCGGGCACCTCCACAGGACCGGGGCAGGGTGGGGGGCACAAGCTAGGCTAGTGCCCCCACAGCACAGTCTGAAATCTCAAATGTTAAAGACCATTTCCCCCCGCATATTCAGATGGTGAAAACAACACATCGTCACGGAAGTCAGATGTTAGAAACACTTGACCCCCCTGTTATGGACTGAATGTGTCCTCCCCAAACACTCAGGTTGAAACCCTAACACCCAATATGATTGTATTAGGAAGCGGGCTCTTTAGCTTGCTTCCTCTCCACGTGAGGACAGTAAGACGGCCATCTGTAAATCAGAAAGTGGGTCCTCACCAGCCCCCCACCATGTCGGCACCCCAATCTCGGACCGCCCAGCCTCCAGGACTGTGAGAAATAAATGTTGTTAAAGCCCCCCAGTCTGTGGTCACTGTTCCAGCTGCCTGAACTGACTAGGACAGCACCCAAATGGCCACCCTCCCCGCAGAGCTCCGAGAGCAGTCGCTCCTCCGTCGCTCCTCCGTCCCTCCTCCTGCCCTGGCCCCGACCACGCATTCCCTCCACGTGTTTCCACCTAAAAAGGAAACGCAGCCGCGTGGAAGCTGCCGGCGCAGCGCCGGGCCCGCCACACCGCCAAGCGCCCCGAGCCCCTCGGCTCCCCCTCACAGCCCTGGGGCTCTGCTTGGCCCCGTTTCTCTTAGATTTCATGGGGTGCAAATGGTTTTCACTTGGCACGCTCTTTGGCCAGGACGCCCTCGGTGGGAGCCCCTCCTGGCCCCCGGAGCCACACAGGCTGCTTCAGGAAGCTCATGTGCTTATCCAGAACCACGTTTTCTCCCCCAGATCGAAGGGAAGTGGGTACCCCAGCACAGGGAGGCTGCCGTACGGGAAACCTGCTAGGAGGAAAGGCTGATTGCACAACTCCCTGGACGTGAGCGGGCTCTTCCTCGGGACCTCAAAAGTAGGTGACAGCAGCTTGTGCCTGCTCCCCAGGCCCCACCTAAGACCCCAAAGAGGAATTCAAAGGCAAACGGTGTCTGAGCTTCCACAGCTTTTCGGATCTAAAAGGGAAACTCCATGCAGAGACCACTGCTAGACAAGGATCGAAGGGAGACCTCCGAGGTGGCAACAGAGATGTGTCCCCTAGAAGGCCCAGAACGGGGGGCGTGGAGCACACCTACCGGTGTTAATGGTCTTCTTGATGACAACAGACAGTTGCCCCTGGAGCACGGAGCCCAAGACCTTGACGATCATGACCAGACAGCCACAGAGCACCAGCAGGGAGGTTATCAGCAGGATGAGGCCAACGAAAAGATCGGGGAGGCTGGAATTCACAAAGAGGTGCTGGCCTGAGGGGACATGAAAAGTCCTCGTTAGAGGGCGTGGAGGCCCCAAGGCCACAGGTGGTTATTTCCTCCCCCACTCACCCCAACCCAGTTCGTTCCTTCTGTCTCCCCGTAACCGTCTTGGCCACCAGCCATCCGCTCCCCAGACGGCCTGTCCCCGCGGCTGACGCCGTGAGTTCCACTCACATTTGGCAATGTTCTCCCGTTGGGTCATGTTCTTGATGGTCCAGGTGTGGAGACCATCCGTCCAACAGAGCGAGGGGGAGGTGCAGTTAGCAGTCGAGGGAATGGTGACATTCATCTGCGTCTGGATAGCAAACATGAGAAATGTATCATCCGTAACACTCATTTCTGGTGGAGGATCGGGGGAGACACACACCCACACGTGCATCTGTGAGCACGACAGTCTCCACAGGTCCCTCCACACACGGGGACAGAGGCGGCCAGACACAAGCCAAGAGACATGAAAACAAACAAAAAACAAGCCAGGAATAGCGTGTGTGTGGCGTGGGATGGGGCAAAGACAGTCTGTGTGTCCTACTGCATTCTGCCTGTCCATTCCCGGGCTTGTTTCCCTAAGGCTGCTCTGACCAGTTTG
The DNA here is from genome assembly GCA_004026885.1 of Lyroderma lyra. Lineage (NCBI taxonomy): Eukaryota > Metazoa > Chordata > Mammalia > Chiroptera > Megadermatidae > Lyroderma > Lyroderma lyra. The sequence goes on along the minus strand of PVJL010001186.1, from coordinate 197,250 downwards.
GATTGTTATTAGCCCTGGCCTTCCATCTGCCCACTTAGCATGACAAGGTTTGCCGGAAGTACAACCCCAGGAGCCCCCTGCCCAGCGGCGTTCTTAGACACCTACCACGTTGGTTAAAGTTTTGCACCAAATCTTGATCAGACTCCTGTTGTGGGCTGCTGTATCACTCATGGCAACCTGGTTGATAACCTTTTTATCCAGCTGAGGGAGGCAACAGATGGAAGAGAGTCAGCACATCTTCAAACTGAGGCGAGAACGGTACGTAAGGGCTGCTGTAAAGAGGGGCTTGGGGGACACGAAGATGTGAGCCCCTGCAGACACAAGCAGGGACTCACACTGTCTACGCTCCCAGGAGCCCAGCACCTAGACATCAGCAGGTGCTTGATCCACAAATGCACGGTTGTAGGAACAGCGGGCTAGTAACTAGAAAGCGCGCAGATATTCACGGATGGCCGAATGACAGACTAGCAAAGGGCAAGGCTTAGGCTGGGCCTTTTCCCGAAGGCAATATGTCTGCTTTCATTCTCAGGGCATGGCCCGACCCTAGCGGCTAGAGCAGGGAGGTGGAAGGGCAGTAACCTTCCTCTCTGGCTAGAAGCAGGATAATATTGTATTTTATCAGTAAACCCACTAGTGCTGAGGTCAGTGGTGGGAACAAAGTGGCCCCAAGTGTCCAATGGACAGTCCTTGAGTCTTGAGAAGCACGTGCCACCCTCCTCCCCGATCCCAGTGAAGATGACACACATGCTGAAGTCAAGGAAGCAAACAAGGCCGACTGCTCTATCATGTGTCCCCCCAGTTCTGCCTTCTTTGACCGCCTCCAGAGGCAGCCAGACAGCAGTGTTTACAGACCCCTGTCCTCCCCAAGCAGAGTTGGGTGAAGGGGAAGGGGGAGGGACTTAGCCCTATCCCCTCGGAAGGAAGCCAGGTTACCTGGATAATCTGCTTCGTGAAGGGCTCTGTGATAACTTTCAGCAGTTCTGGGGCATCTTCTCCACCTCTGAAGTGGAAGGACTCCACCACCAGGTTGGTCAGGACCTCCAGGTAACCCGTGGCGACCTCCATGGGCAGAAGCACCAGCACGGAGAGCCAGTTGAAGAAATCGTGGATGGTGGCCCCTGCAAAAGCCCTGCAGAAGAGAAACCACCCAGGCCAGCAGCCAGATCAGTGAACACGTGAGTGAGCACCAGTCTAGGCAGGTCATTGCTTGTCCCGCCTGCCAAGTGTCACTTATCTGTGCACATACATGCACGTGACCTCATTTTTGTTCTCACAGCAATCCCACCAGTGGATGGTATTAAATATCCCCATCTGACAGACGAGGAAACGGGACTGGCAAGCAGAGGGGATTTGACAACCATGGGGGTGGGGGTCCAGGACCCTTGTTTTCCGCCACTGGGTGGGCCTTTCCTACCCAACCAGATAGCAGTCAGGTTTCTCCACCGGGAAAAAGGGAACTAGGCATGTTACACCTGCAATAATAAGCTCAGGACCCCTATTTGAAAGAACTGTATCAAGAAGACTTCTGAACCATGCACATTGAAAGGTGGAAAGGTGACGCGCGGCATGAACGTAGCGATCAAAGCCTTCCGCACACAAGTGAATTCCTGACCTTTTCTTTAAGATCTTGAGACTCTGATAACATTTGGACAGTCTCCATGGGAAACAAGGCCAATACAGAAGGTGCCAAAAAAACACATACATATTGTGAGAAAGGAAAAAAACCGTATTAAAATTATAATACTCAACATATACCAATAAAAAAAGACGAATACAAGTCATGTTTGACTCCTGCAGTTACAAGAGGTGCTCAGAGTGGTGACCATCAGCGTCCAGACACTTCTGATCACGGCGAACTACTGCTTGACAACAGTGCCCGAGGTGACCACTTGTATCACTGCGCATGTCATTTTAGTCTCTTCCTGAAGTACCGCCCGTGTAGCTGGTTTTCTATGGTACACCCCATCCTCTAAGGTCCCCCATAGGTAGCAGTCAAGGTGTTAAGTCTAGAGAACATGGGGGAAACTCAAACAATATTCTCCAATTTCCAATACCAGTTCAAAAGGGTCTTGGGCTCCTCAAATGACAACCGTGCTTGTGCCATTTTCTTTGACTGTCACTGGTGATGCTAGCATTCATTTGAATCACGACACCTTTTGAGTGAATACCATACTACCCATTGCTACAGTAATTCAATTCAACTTCTAAAAGTAATACTTAGATAACATCGCTTACAATCTGTATACATTTTTTTGGCACCCTGGTACATAGCACGATTTTCATTTATGTGAGAAGGTACATAGATTCCCCCTGAATTTCATCCTATCTACCTCTAGATTAAAATACCAAATTTCTTTTGTTCTCATGAAAACTTTAAGAAACATTAGCATGTCAAAAAACATCCAAAACCAAATGGGACATGGGACAGAAGCTAATAAAGATGCAGGAGAAAATGCTTAAGTTCACAAGCAATAAATAAAAATAAAAAATAAAACATTAGTTTCGATTTATTTGCAAGTACAAATTTTCACCTATCACATTAGCTGGCATTTAAATGGTAACGTGTTCTTCCCAGAGAGGGTGATTTAAGACATCTGGACACACTGTTGATATAAAGTGATAAATATTAGTTTGGTAATGTTTTCAGAACCTTATAGGTGTTTTATATAGTAATTATTGTTCTAGGACATAATCCAAACCACCAGGAAAGAAAAACTCCCCAAAGATGTTATTGAAAGCAATCCATTTAAATATCCCAAAAGTGGGCAAGTGAGCTCAATTACATGCCTATGTACTGGCAACTCCACAGAGTGCATTTTCATAAATTATCCAGAGGCAGGAATCTGTGTAACAGTAAAAAGAACCCAAAATCTGGAATAAGAACCTGGAGTCCTGGCCATTGCGCTCAGTGAAGTCGCCTAGCCTCACTTCTACATGAATTAAATGGGGCACAGAAAAGCCTACTCATCTTGAAAAGGTCACATTAGCAAATGCCCCGAACAATGTGTATTGTTTTGACCCTCAGCACACTTCATCAGGGACCCAGGGGAGAGTGGGGACATTTGCTGGCCCTCCAGCTAGCCTATTGAAGGCCATGAACCTGACCCACACAGCAAGCACATCACAAGCAAAGTTTGTCACCTGTTAGAAGAGAGGATGGGACATGTGCTGAATTAACCTTGACCTTTTGGAAGAAAATGCTTCCCTTTTGCCTGGGTCCAACCAGCCCCATTTTCAGATCTTACACCTCCACAAAAGCTACATTTTGCCTTTTTTTGGCAGGCCAGGGAAGAACCAAGAAAAAGTGGCATTGGTTCAGCTGGCTCCAAATGGAAGCTTCGGGCAGGACAGTAAACACTAACCCAACGGCCGCGTTTTAACTACACCTGGCTGCAGGTGAGCTCCGAGCACGTGCTTGCAGGTGGGAAGGCCCGACTGTGCCAGGCCCCTTGTGAAGCATCTACCTGTACGATTGCGTTCACGCCTTTAGAGCACAGTGGTGATGCCCTTATTATCCCCGCTATGCAGATGAGGGGGCCACGGTGTGGTCTCCCCCCAGCTCTACTCCACTGTGGCCAGTTCTGAGCGCGCCTCCAAGAACGAAAAGCGTGGTCTCACGGGCTAGAGGTCTAAGAGCTACAACAGCCCGGCCCAAACCCACGGCCCTGATGGTGGCACAGGCCTCCTACCTTCTGAACATATTCCGGTCCCCTGCCTGCATGAGGGCCACGAGGGTGTTGGTGATGGAGGTCCCGATGTTGGCCCCCATAACTATGGGGATGGCAGCCCGCACCGACAGCACTGGAAGGCAGGAAACAGCAAGTGAGCGAGTTCTGGCACATTTCAAGGAACCCGCAGACCCCCCGAAGCCCTTCTGTGGGCCCTGGTTTCCGAGTTCTTCAGATGCAAGGTCACCTTAAAGGAGACCAGAAAACGATGTGTCAGGACTTGGGTGTGTTTATTATGGCCAATTCCTGGGAGCATCATTTCTTTTTCCAACAGAACTCGTGTATTGCCACAATGTTCTGACCCATGAAAATATTTTAAAGTGATACCTTCTTCTGATTTGGCCCAGAAAGGGCTTTAGTTAATTTTGGCCAAAAAAATGCTGGTTTGGGCTGAAAATTCATCCTTTCAAACGGGCGCCACCCAGGTTGCCTGTCTTTACTAAGCAAGAGCAAAGGGCAGGCTGGTTCAAGTTTGGAACGCCAACTCCCCAAGCTCAGTTGTCCCCAAACCAACACGTGACGTGATTAGATGTGAGTGATGGCAAGGGTCACTGTCCATGCTGTCCGCTAGGGCCGCCGCTAGCCACGATGACTGCTCACCCCTTCAAATACAGCTAATGCAACTGAGCAACTGCATTTTGTATTTTAATTTAAAAGCACGCAAGTTTAAGTAAAATTAAACAGCCACATGTGATTAGCGGCCACTGAGCTGGGCGGTGCAGTTCTAGATAATTCAGCCTTCAAACATCAGGGTCTATTTTCAGACTCAGCTATGGAAATGACAAGGGGAGTTTGCCCGTGACCCCAGCGTGGAACGTGTCGCAGACGAGACAGGAAGATCGCGGTGGCAAGCCTGGACACAGTCAGGCGGGAAGTCCCAGGCTCCCCAGCTGCCACGGGAAACGCCTGGCACACATCAGGGCTCCTGGGTGCCTGGACTCACGGGAAGAGGCCACCATGCTGACAATGATGGACGTGGAGGTGCTCGAGCTCTGCACCATGACGGTCACCAGCACCCCGATCATCAGCCCCGCCACGGGGTTAGACATAACAGAGTTGTTGCTGAAGAACTGCCCGGCCACTTTTCCTGGAAAAAGCAAACCCACGGTCACCCGGTGGGGCTAAGTGGGCACAGGGTGCTGAGCTCTCCGGCCAGGGCCCACGCTGGCTGGGGGGTGGGGAGCCGGCTTCCAGTCCTGCTGGCGCCTATGGCGTCTTACTTCCTTGTGTCTTCCCAGTGCTGCCCCAATCCCAGGAGACATGCCTCACCCATCCCCACACCCAGTTCCTCTTATCCCTTCACCCTGCACCCTCCCATCCTTCAGCCACTCTGTCAGCAAGCCCTCCTCCAACCATGTGATCATGAACTTGGCCTCACCTGTGTACTGGGCCCATGGGTACCGGTGAATCTCCTGGTGTCCTAATTTCTGTCTCTGGAATCTATTTCCAGTTCCTAAGATTTATCCCCAGGAATGGATCTTCTCATTCTTCTCTGTCCCTCCCCCACTCCCTGAAACCCTCAGTCCTCACCCCAGACTGTAATTAAATGCCGGGAGTGTCATTGTTGAGAGGTGCCTGTGGGACTGTCCATCTGGTTCCCACTCCATTGGATAAAGACTGAGGCCCAGAGAGTGACTTGTCTGAGATGTCCAGAGAGCAAAGCCCTGTGCCGATGTGGCCTCGGACCAGGGGACCAGATGGGGCACCCAGAGAGTTCACGTGCCCCTCCCCAATTCTCCCAGGTCACAAAGATGGGTTCTCAAGAGAGGCACCCGGGGTGCAGAAATTCATGGTCTTCAGTGTCACCAGGAACTAGTTTGAATGTTCTGTGCCAATTACAAGCTGTGAGCCTTAGGGCCCCTCTAGTGGAGCCTCTGTCCTCTCCTCTATAAACAGGAAAGGGTTTAGGAAGGGATGTTCAGACAGTGCCCCCTGGCAATGCCCGTACTCAGGAGCCCCTCATCATGCTCGCTGTCAGTGTTGTCGTGCAGTCTGGGTACAGAGGTGACCAGGCACGGAGTGGTTTTACTTTGGAGTCTCCCTCACGCTGCACAGCCACACTCAGTCCCGGGAGATGTGTGGGCAACTGGTCTGGATGCAGACCCCCCTCCCCAGGCTGGGGACCCCAGTGCTTGTCCATCAAAGGCCCGGCTTTGATTTCCACAGCTGCTCTGGCCTAAGAGAAGATTCTGACCCAGTATTCCCCTTAGGTGGGGAGGCCCAAAGACAGGCAACATCCCTCAGCTACATCCTTAGGGCCAGCAACTTCCTGTCCAGGCTTTGTGGACAGACACAGGGGGATGAAAGCCTGAATGTGGCTCCAGCCTTGGCCCCTGGCCTCAGCCACCTCGGCCAGTCACAGCCCTTTTAAAGGCCTCCGCTTTCTCCTCTGTAAAATGGGGGTGCATGGCCTCACGAGGTAATCTGAGTGATTTCCAGCCCTCAAATGCAGCTGGAGAGGCCGTGCCGAGTTGTAAGGGTCTGGACCCCATGGGAACCCCCACCCCTGACCCCAGACTTTTGACCCTTTCATCTGTACCTCCAACCAGCTGGAAGGCACTGCTGAGAACGTCCAAGGAGCACACGAACAGGTAGAGGAACCCCAGAAGCAGGATGAACTTCCAGATCCCTCGGAAGATGCACAGAAACTTCCCTTTGGTGTCTCTCTCTGGGGGCGGGGGGAAAGGCACGGAGTCTCTTAGTCTCTGAAACACTAAAGAAGTCTGGTAGGCAGCTCGGAACTCCCCCACCCCGCTCCCAGCCAGCGGGGCTGTAAGGAAGACCCTGAGATGGTACGCAGCCAAGGTTGCAGTTTCAAATGATTAACGTAACTCTTTTAGTTGAGACCCACAGTGAACTGTCTCTTTAAGATTTGCATTTGGAAGGAGGGGTTCAGTGCAAACCAGGCTCTGCTCAGCTGAACCAGTGTCCCCCAGTGACACCATGAGGAGCACTTACCACCCGCCCAAGGGCAGGGTCAGACATAACGGCTCTCCTAAGCCCCTTCAGAACAGCACGGGTGGGAGGGCTGGGCAATGCTGCCTCCGTGATGGCTGTTTTCTCTGCTCACAGTTTACAGTGGTTCTTACCTCCTCCCTCCCTGCTGTGTGATCCAGAGACACAGCCTGAACCTAGAAACGTCAGCACTGGCTCACACCCTGGTTATGCTGGCTGTATGGTCTGTCTTCCAGAAGCCTTTTCTGATGCTTGCATTTAGGTGAGGGGACCCACTCCCAATCACCACCACCCAGGAGCTCCTAGAGCAGGGACCTGGTCTGTTCATTGCTGCAGGCCCAGCGTCTGGGACCTGGTCAGCACACAGCACCGTTTCTGGCCGGGTTACAACTGGCACATTTGTTGAATGAATGAAAGAAAGCAACAATTTCCCCAATCATCACATCATGCTTTGACTCTAACCCTCCAAGACTGTCCTAATCAAGACCTTTGTTCAAAGGGCCTCAGAACCATGGAGAGGGAGATGGTACTGAAAAGATGGGGGAGCCAACCTCTTGGCGGCAGGCCATCCCCTCCCGTCCACCCCAGCTGGCTTTGTTTTCACCTGACCACTTGGTCCCCTTCTGCTTAAGCTCGGGCAGGTCCCAGGGGTCTTCCTCCATGGCAGGCTTCTCTGGGGGCTCCTCTATCAGTGTCACGGTGGAGTGGGAAGGCAGAAGTCCAATCTTGGTTATGGAGGTCCCGGTGTCATCTGCCCAAACAAACAGCAAAAGCCGGGAGGAGTGAGGGATCGGGCCCAAGTCTCTCGGGGTCCCCACGGGAGGCCAGTCTGGGGTTAGATGAGGGCACTTACTTTCGTTGGGCTCCTTGTCTTTGACAGCTGTGGCAGGCTGTTGGCTAGTGGCCCCTTCGATGTATTTATTGGGGTTGTGCTGGGCATTTTCCAACTTAGGCCAAGGAGCCATGGTCTGTGGGTAGGAAAACAGAGCTCAAGGCAGCAGCCACTGAGGGAGGTGTAGTCAGTGGCCAAGACAGGGAGAAGCAGCAGTTGCAAAGACTGGGGGGCGTGGAGGCGCGTCACGCTCATACCTTCTGGGTGCAGACCCTTAAGCACCACACTACACTGCTGAGGAGGGCTTTCTAGCACTCACCCAGGCTGTCACTCAGCAAACCACTTCCTTCAGTGTTCTTCCCCGCTAGCCTCAAATCTTCTGGTCAGTTGAACCACCTTTGATTTCTCTAACCTGTCTCAGCCCCTGTTTTGACGGTCTCTTTCAGTCAGAAAGCAGATGCAAACCCACCCAAGTTCATCAGCTCATGGTAGGCCACGTCCTCACAGCCCTCCAAGGGGCCCCCAGGGGACTTAAAGAGGCCCGTGTGCACTCTCTCTGCACTCGGTGTAGAAGCATGGCACACTGCTCCTGGTTCTAACCCCAGACGTGCCCCTGACCAGTGTGTGGGCGCGTCCTTTTATGCTTCTGAGTGTGAACTGTCGGTTTCCCCATGTACACAACGGGATAAACCTTCAGACGGGGTCCGGCAGAAGTAACGCCCTTTGTCTCGCCGTTAAAGTAGTGTTATGTTACAGAAGTGCATGCTTATGACTTTGCAATGAAAGATTTGGTATAGATTACCAGCTCACAGAAAAAAGGGGGGTGGGGCGTCACTTCCGCCAGACGCTGTATTATGATGTTAATGGTGACTCCTAGGCAAGTGTCCAGCACCAAGTGGGCATCCAATACGTAGTCACAATTATTCCTATGCCTTGCTGCTGGGATTAAGGGCCCTTTGTTCTTTCCAGGCCTAGGCAGAGACTTCCTCATAGCCCATTTTCTCAACAAAGCCTCTCTGTTACATGGAGAGGAATGTGGCTCTTGACACGACTGGAAGTCCACTCCTCGAAGTCCCTGTCCTGTGACACGTGTAAGGCAATGCAGTCCAGAGGGCTGGAACAAACAATCCACAGAAGAGGAAGTACAAGTGGCTACAAAATGCTACAGAATACAGTTCAGCCTCATTAGGAACCCAGGACGCGCCAATTACACGTTGCAATGGTCAAATTAGAAATAGAAAACACCTTTTCTGTGTAATACGCCATGCTGGAGATGTAGCGATGAGCACTGCGGGAAGCTGCGGAAAACAGTTGGTTTTCCATACATCTCTGAGCCAGTAATTATACTTCTAAGAATTAGGAACCTAGGAATATGTCCTCTCAGAAAAATAAAAAAGTGGCCCTGCTCGAATCGCCACTTTGTAGAGGGTTTCCCAGAACCTGCGTGTGTGGGACTTGTTCTGTTTCTTACATGGGCCTACCTGCTGCCTACAGAGTGCAGTGCAAGCGCTACCACAGGGGGGGGGCTGTCCGGTGCATCAGCGTATCCTCGGGGTCTGCAGCCCTGCCTGGCACAGTGCCCAGCAAATGTTTGTTGGCTGAGTGTGTGGTGCAGCCCAAAAGACCTTTGCTGCACTGCCATCGGAGTTGAGAAATAAAAGTGCAGAGGTTACGTTAACGACGGCACACCCGTGCGGCGTGCAACAGCGTGGTTCTAAAGAATCAGCAAAACAAAACCCAGGAAAACGCTTTAGATCGCACGTCCCACCTGCAGCCCAGGACGGCTTTGAACGCGGCCGACACAAATTTGGAAACTCTCTTAAAATATTATGAAAATTATGCACAGACTTTCAGTTTAGCTCATCAGCTATCATCAGGGTTGGTGCGTTTTATGTGCGGCCCATGACAATGCTTCCAGCGTGGCCCAGGGAAGCCAGAAGGTTGGACACTGCTGCTTTAGAAGAATGGTGAATAAAAGGCAATTTTTGTGTCCCCCCTTCACAGCATGGTCCCAGTAAGGATGCAGAAATGTTCCATGGGGCTCTCAGCATGTGGTGGGATTGTGGGTGATTTCTCTTCTATCTGAAACTTCCAAATTCTTTTAAGATGCAGCCTAAACCCGCCAAGGTAAGATGGTGCAGGGGGACCTAGATTGTTACTGTCGTTCCTGTTCAAAGAAGCCAATCCTGTGAGTCCGCACCAGGAGGGGCTTGCAGGAACCGGTGTGTTTAGCCCAAGGAGCCTTCCCCACACAACCACCGAGCATGGCGCAGACGTCCACGGTCACAGGGAACGCCCTGCAGTCGGTGGCCCCCACCAAGGCGCAGAGCAGGTCCCCCATTTCAGCTCACGCACGCGGCGCAGGGCATGGCCCACCACGGGCGGCCTGCGCTTCCCGAGAAGGATGCTGGGAGCTGCCCCGCCAGCGAGGGCCAGCAGGTACCCACGGCCGAACCTCGCGGCCGCTCATTCGGGGACTCTCACATTACACAGAGGAAGAAACTCAGGCACAAGGAGGAGGGACTTGCCCAAGGTCCCAAGCGGTAGAGCCTCGAACCCCAGGCAGTTTGAACCCAGAGCCTTCCCCTGCCCGTGCCGTCGCGCAGGGCTGGGTGTTCTGTGCGTTCAGGGGCAGGGCTGCCGCTACCATCCTGCCTCCTGGAGCTGCAGGGCCTGGGGCGTGGGGCGGAGCTGGGTGGCTGGGGGGGTTGGACCAAGCTGAGCTGGGACAACTCCGACCCCAGCGCAAGGCTGCGTGCCACACAGAGGTTTGAAAGGAAATGTGGGGCCGGCCCAATGCTCCTTTGCTTTTGTGTACCAGCATGGGTCGCGTTTACCTCTGTGACTCTCTTAACGCAGGGATCCTTAGCCACCGTGTCTTGTGGGGAAAACTAACAATCTTGGAACTCCATCTCAGTCAGCCACTAGGCTGGCCACTTTGCATAACCCAGAGGTTCTGCCCCAAATACACTGTGACCTCGAACAAGTCATTTGACTGCACTGTGCCTCAGTTTCCCGTAGCTCAAATGGGATTTATAGCTGTTTATGACCAACTGGATTACTAGGCAGCCTCAATGCGTTGATTTCCTTACAGTCATAGAACAGTAACCGGTTCGATGAATTGGTTCCTGTGACCCTCTTAGCGACCCTGTGAGGGGTTGGTGTTATTCCCATTTCATATGAGAAAACAGAAGCACCCAGGGTGAAGCCATCTAGCCCAGGCCTACAGGCACGATGAGAGTTTCTGCTGACCGTAGAGTCTGTGCTTGTCCCTCAGTCACGACCTGTCCTGAGACACTGCATTCCTAGAAGGGGTGAGGCATGGCTCATTAGCATCAAAAGTGAGCGGTATCTGATCAAAGGCCCCGTGCCAGGCAAAGGCAGGAGATGCTTCCAGGACCTGGTGGAGGAAGCCAGCCTCCCACTCACCATACTACACAGCATCCGGGCAAGGGAGCAAGCACCGGGCCCTTAGTCTCAAGGCGCCTCTTCACCCCAGATACTTGTACAAAAGCACCCAACCTGCATGTGAACCCCTAGCCCTCCTATCTGCACTGTCCATGGGGTACGTGCAGTAGCCAGCACTTCAACTTCACCCTGATATCCAGCTTGCTTCCCCATCGCCCCAAACCGTCCCTTCTGTGGGACTTTCCTGTTTGTGTGACTCCTGCTGTCATCCTCTAAGAACCTCAAAGTCCTCTCCTGCCACGGCCGCGCGGCCAGCCAGCACCAGGACCTGCCGATGGTATCTGCTCTCCGCTTCCTGGCCTCAGCCCGCCAGGTGGGCCTCAGCTCCTGCGCCTGGACGAGCACAGTAGCCTGTCTAACTGGTTTGGGCCCCAGTGTGTCTCCACTGGCTAATTCCCCTAACACACAGCTGTGATCGTGGGGACGCCCCCACCTCTGCTCTTGCACAGGCAGTCCCCCTAAAGGCCAATACTCCTTTCCCCCCGAGTTTTGACAACAGAAAGTGTCTCCAGACATTGTCGATTACCCCTGGGAGGCTGAGAAGTAGAAGTTACGAGACTAGAGTTTAGATCCCAACTGCCCGGGACTCACATCTCCATTTTGCCATTTACTGTGTGACTTGGGACTAGTTACTTTGCCGCTCTGTCTCCCCAGATGTTAAGTGAGGATGACAATACCTACAGAGGGTTATTGTGATGATTAAGTGTGTTATGTCCTAAAAGTTCTCAGAACAGTGCCTCACATATTGTAAATCTCATGTGATTATCAGCTATCGTACTAAAAGAGGCATGGATATATTGTACAGAATGCGAGGTTTATATATAAGTTAAAGAAAATAGGACGTAATTTTTTTTTGAGCTTGCAACCAACTATTCTGAGCTACTCACAGACCTCTAGAGGTTCATGTACCAGGCTGTCTGCTCTTGAAGGAAGTTTGAAGAAAACACTTTGAGAATCGGGACCTCCTACCACCTCTCTCTTATAATCTTAATTCGCTCTAGAACTGTACAAGCAGTGGGATGGGCCGATTCCCACTTGCACTGAATTGCACAGAAAGCAACAGGAGGTGATGGCAAGGGGCACAAGTGAACCGTCTTGCATCTCCCGCACAACTCCGGAAGGCTTTATTCACCTAGAGGGTCTCATCTACTGTGAATCGGCCTCACCGAAAAGCAAAGGCAGCTTTCCATCAAACGTCTGTCTGTGCTCCTTCTCGGAAGTCCTGTTTTCCCTAATCTGAGTTCAATCATTTGTCCTGAGGCCGTTTCCTCTTTACAAACACTTCCTGGATGAGTTTCCCCTCACACAGCATGTCATTTTTTGGTGCATTCATGGAACTCCACCAACGTTGCTGGCATGTCCCCTGCACCTGCAGGTAAGAAAAGGAGGCACAGGTCCACACACCTGAGCACTGCCTTCTCAGGGGGCAGGCAGCCAGCAGAGCCACCTGACCCTGCCCAGGGCTCTCAGACTGCTCCTGACTCCCTCCACCCCAGAGCTGCTCCTCTCAGGACCTGGGAATATAGCATCCCTGGCACCCAACCGCAGTTCTCAGCAGTGCAAGCACACAGGCCCCGTTCACCCAGCCTTCCTGGCCAGCAAAACCTCACCTTTCTGTGCAGGCTGGCCCCACAGAACTGGAGTAAAGGCAGGATCGGAGGCAGACTCCCCACAACCAGCCCTGAGCCCAGGCAGCTGGTCACGGGCTCCTCCAGACCCCCAGGGTGGCCACTGCAGCCAGCACACAGCACCAGGGCAGAACCACATCGTGGGGGAGGGCTGGCTCTGCCATCCCACCCCTCACTGTGTGTGACCCTGAGCCTCTCCAAGTCTCAGGTCCATCACCTCAAAAAGGGACAATACCATCTCCCTCAGTGTTGTAGGACTGGCAGATTCACAGTGCCTGGTGGAGCCACTCAGGGCTTCGCGCGGCCTGCACGCCACTGTGCCCTGACCATAAGCTGTTCGTCTGAGCACTCGGCACAGCAGTGGCCCCTCGGTACATCTGTGCAATAACGACCCCGCAGCACGCGAGGTCAGAAAGGAGCTAATTTCTGTTTTGCGCCCGGGGAGTGCCCTGTGTGATCTGTGACCTCACTAAGTGTTATAACAAGGAAGGAGTTTCTTTACAGTTTACAGAGACACTGAGGGACACAGAAATTAAGTCCCACAGCTACCTAGGGACGGAGGAAGATTTGAACTTAGGACTGCTGATTCCAAAACTGGGGGCCTTTCCATAGTCCTCACAACCAGGGGCCAAGACTGAGGGAGGAGGAGTCCTTGGGGCCCCAAAGCAGCAGGGCACCAGGGCGCCTCAGATCCAGGCTCAGGGAGGCCCCGACGGTTTCTGGGAGAACTCGTCCCTCCGCAGGGGTCACCCCTCCTTCCGAAGGCTGAACGCACTCCTGCATTCAGACGGCTAGCAAAGCCAGCCGAGAAGGTTGTGACAACAGGCTGCTGAGTCCCCACAATGCCTAGTGGCACACCAGAGACCTGGACTCAGCCTATGCCAAGCCTTTTAAGGTCCCAGCTGAGCAGGACAGGAGACCCTGAATGGGCCAAAGGACGGAGCCAGCACCTGAGGTCACTGTGCCCAGGGGTGTGGCAGACACTGCCTGGTCTGGAACCTGCTTCCCTCAGGGGGAGCTCTGAGGGACAGTAGGGGCTCTCTGGAGCTGTGGGGCCCTCCAAAGGCTTTCTCCCACCCTCACACCCCTGGTCCAGCTATTCCCTCTCACCGCCTTCCCCCAAGGCCACAGTCCAGCACTCTGTTGCTACCTGAGGAAGGAGCAGAGAGGGGTAAAAGCATTGATTTGGGCCCTTTGGTCCTAATGCCCAGGAAAGGTTTCTAATGCCCAGGCACAAGACTGGTGGTTAGGGTCACACACCTGCTCCCTTGCTCCCCACCACTCTTCCCTGCGACTGAGCCGGCTGTGTAGATACTCCTTTTGGCTCACCTGCCTGCGTCCTCCCGTGTACCAGACGCCAAGAGGAACACTGCCAAGCCAAGGAGAGGAAACTTCTTGGCTCTTCTCAGACCTGGGGAACAGGGAAATGTAGGGCACCTGGCGTCACCCAACCCCTATGCTCTGCATTGTTCCGGCCTCTCCAACCAGGGCCTGAGCGGGGGCTGCCTGTCCTCAGACCAGCAGCAGCCCGAGGCCATCTGAGGAAGTGGGGAGAGGCGGAGGCCCGGGGCGCTGTGCTGCAGACACACCGGACACGCACACATGCTCCCACCGGGCGGGGGCCTCTGTCGCCCCAGCACGCAGGACAGCGTCTGGCACTTAGCAGCCCGCCGAACACTTGTTGGGCACCTTGTGCCAGGCCCTGGAAGCCCTGTATCCACAGTCACCCATTGAATCTCACGTGCACTTGGCGTATTTCTATAAATTTCCTGTAAGTATTTACACTTTAGGACCAATGTCATTCCCATTCTACATGAGGAAACTGAGGCACAAGGACTCAATTGCACATCACACCTTCAGAGACAATTCAGGCTCAGGTCGTCTGACCCCAGTGATCTCCATATGCTTGAGTAATATTTCCTTATACTTTGGAAAAATAACCAAGACCTCAAAAATTCCCAGGAGGGTGATAGCTACTTTTCTGTGGCTTCCTTTAGCCACCACAAGGCAAAAGAATCCCCAAGGACATGGTGGTGCTGGGTGGGACAGGGGACAGGGCAGCAAGGGGCCCGGTTTTTACACTGATGAGTAGCTTAGTGTCGACCTGATAAGCACTAATAGGTTTTTAAAAGACATTTACCCTTTCTTTTTAAATTAAGGCCCCATTACCAAACCCCACCCTCAGTGCACTTTGTATATATGGTATTTTAAATACACCCTGCAGGGGGTTCTCTGGTGGTGTAGTGGCTGGGCTTTGGCACTGTCAACGCTGCAGCCCCGGTTCGATTCCCAGCCAGGGAGCTACCCACATTTAAAAATAAAATAAAGTAAGTCCTGCGATTAACTTATAACTACTCAACTATTTTGCATTGTATGAGGCTAAAAAGGCTAATTTATTTTTTAAAAATAAACTGTTTAAACATATCATAATCTTTCTGCAGCCCTTTTTGCAAGCTTTTGCCTTTTAAAAAATTCATTAGGATGAATGAATTCACTGAGATGTCCTGACGCCTCCCTGCCGATTGGGCCATTCTGTCCCCAGGGTGGAGGTAAGAAGAGGGGGTGAGGAAGGCGGGGTGGAAGGTGGCTGAAAATGGCATTAGGGTTTATTTCAAGTCACTGATCCCAAAAAGCTGTTTTCTTCGTTAAATTAAACTTAGGCTATTTTTGTCAGCTTTGTGTCTAACAGCAATAACCCTGATGTCGTCCGTCCTCTTCCCACCACTGGGGACTTCTCTGAGATGGTTGGGTGACCGGGGGTGGATTGGGGTGGGGGGTAACTTGTTTAATATCCAAAGCTGTTACAAAGGCTGCCCTTCTTGTCACTAGTTCCCAGCGTTAGGAAACCGGAGAAGAGATCACTATCAGCTGGGCGGCTGGCACACACGGATTCAAACACAACCATCTGAAACTGCGCTCGCCCCGAGGCACAGCTTTTTCCAAGAATACCCAACAAGGAACCGGTGAGAGAACCCCAGCACAGGAGCAGGGGAAAGGATGGGAAGGCAGAGATAACACAGAACTCGCTCGGTGAGCCTAGGGAGAGGGCGGGGTTGGCCAGGTGATGCCATCTACCAGCTGCCGCCAGGAAACCCTCACAGGTGAGAAAGCTGCCTCTCAGCTCAGGAAAGGAGAGACTCTCACTCCTTTCACTGCAGGGCCAGTTACCCATGGCAGGCATCTGCCCCAAGGGACCTGAAGACTGTGCTAACTCCATGCCACGTGCCACCCTCTTTCTGGCCTGGAGATGCTTGGTCCCCACTCCCTCCCCCAACCAAACCGCACCTGTGCCGTCTCCTAAGTCCTTTCCCTAGCCAGCTGGCCTGGTACCCTGAAAAGCTGGGGGCTGTTCTCCAAAGGCAAGTTGGCGGACAGGACAGCCCTTTGCTGATGGTCACCTGCCCTGGTGGGGGACCCGCAAGCTGGGACTGTTATCTTGCAGTCACTTTAGATAACGAATGCTGCAAACAAGACTGTAACGCTGGGGTGCGGGGGGTGGGGGTGGGGGGGGGGGGGGGTGGGGTAATGCCGCACTGACCGGCCCCCAAACCTAAAACTTCCAACTCAGGAGTAACTCTAGGAGGGTTTTGTTCACGGGCAGGCTGAAGCCTAGAGGCTCACAGGGACCTGCCTTGGGTCACCCAGCTAGGTGGTGACCAAAGAGAGAGCCCAGTCCTCCTGAATTCCATTTCCGCTCCCCACACCACGAACCCTGAAACACCTATAAGGTTAGAATCCCTAAGGGCGCTCCTCAAAGCTCTAACAGGGACACTGAAGCAGGCAGAGGAGTTGCAATCAGAGCAAGAGCTTTCAGGAAAAAAATCTGAAAATTCGGAGGCTGGTAGTTCCCCCCCTGCTTCATCCGCCAAGTCCCTCGGTGTCAGATGTGTGAAAGAATTCATCAGGAGTCAATCAAGGAGCTTTCGGGAGCGAGAAGCCCGCGGGCGCCCCGGCCCGAGCGGCGGTACTCACCAGCGCGGCCTGCGCGGGTAGCGGACCGAAGGCGGCACCTCGGGGCGGCGCGGCGGCCCGGGTATATGTAGCCGAGAGGTTGCGCAAAGAGGCCGGCGGCCGCTGCTGTCACCACGCCCGTCGCACATTCCAGCACCGCCTGCCGCCGCCGGGCACGGCCTACCTGCCGGCCCGGGGAGCCCATCGTGACCTCACCCGCGGCGCCGAGGGGAGAGAGGCGGCGGGGACGCAGGGGGAGGCCTCGGTCGGTTCGCGGCGTCCGAATGTCAGCTCGGGTCCCCGAGTCCCTGTGCGCCCTCCTCCGCCCCAGCGCGAGCCAGCAACAGGTGGCAGCACAAGGAGGCTAGTGGGGCTCCACGTCCCCACCCTTCTCCTCCCCGAGAGCCTGAATCTTCCAGGTTAGCTCCCCCGGGGCTGAAGAGGTCAGATAAAAGCCAAGTGGAAACGCAGGGGCAAAACCTCCCCACACAAAGCCAGGATCGTTGGGCCCCCGTCTTGGGGGTGCCTTCTGCGTTAGGGGACCCGGCAGGCTGACACTTGGGTCTGCGGGCGGGAAGGGACTGAATGAGCCAGGCTGAGGAAGGGGAGGCGGCTGCCTGTCCCGGCTTTGCTAAACCACCGCCCTATTCCCACCTCCTGACAGTGAGAAGACCTGTCTCAGGGACAGTCCATCACCACACTCAGAACAGCAACCCGGTTGTTTGCTGGGCAGACGTGTTCCCCAGGGCCCACACAAAGGCCTTCCCGGGGCGCTCCCTTTCTAAGGCTTAGAGAGGTTGGGAGGCATGACATAGGATTACTCAGGATTTGCTGAGCTTGCATCAAACCTTCATCTTATTCCAAAAACCCAAGTCTTATTTCCTGTGCTGCAAGGTCCTGGTGTTGTCACTAAAGAAAATGTGGCTTAGCAGCTGACTTGTGACTCAGCTGCCCGCAACGACTGTGTAGTGGAAGCACCCCTTTGGAAATAGACTGGTTTCATTCCGAAACCAAGAGCTCTATCATCAGGGAGCAGTCGGGAGTGCTGCTCCCAGGAACCCAAAGAGGCAGGGTCTTCCTGGGGCTCAGCAGTGGTGGCTTGTACACATGCTGTAACTCTGGGGTCACACTGCCTGGGGTCAGCTTCCTGTTTTGCCCCTTGCTTCCCCTGCCTTCGTTTGCTCATGTGTGAAATGGGAATAATCGTCCCTATCAGCTACAGTAAAATGAGCTAAAATATGTACAACAGTACCTGGCCCATGATGAGCGCTCAGTACATGTTAACCGTTATAGTTTTTTACTGGGAACCTCTGGTATTGGGAGGTGAGTGGAAAGCTTTGATTAGACTCATCCAGAACCTTGGAACTCTGAGGTTATTGTCCCAGCCTCAAATGCTGGTCACATTGGTCCAAAGGCCAGGACATAACTGCTTGGGGAGTGGGCCTTAGAAATCAAATCAGCCAGGGCTATGCTTACTAAAGGAATAATGGTTTTGCTAGTAGTGGGTGCTAGGCTTAGAAGCCAGCCCTGGGAGACAGTGATCAACCATTGGCATTCAATGACACTGGTAGTCCTTGAGCTCAGCTCTACCTCCAGCCCTGGGCAGATGCCACCTCAGGGGCCCACAGGGACAGGCCTTAACTGGACATTCATTCAGACAAGCCTCCTTGCAGTAACTGTGGGTTTTGAGGTGGGGCACCCACCTACCTGTCTTCACATTGCCTTTATACCACTCCCAACAAGAGCTAAAAGACAGATGGAAATTTCAAATGACTTGGAAAAAGAAATGTTTCCCTTTTATGTTCCAATTGAAAAGGCAAAACACTGGTTCGATCAGACCTTTTTTTTTTTTTTGTAATGTGTAAAGATCTTAGTAATAGATCAGGGCTGACATCCCTTTGATTCTCGTTTTGTATTGTAGTTTTTTATATTACTTTTTTTGTACCAAGTGTGGAGGAAAGGTAGGGGTGTGTGTGCCACTCTAGACTCTCTCCCTTTGGGGAACACAGTTTGCTGCAGAATATTTTCCTGTCTTCGTTCTATCTCAGACACAGAACACTACACGGTTTACTACTGTAAACCTGCAGCCTATGTTTACACCCAACTGCTTACTCTCATTCCGCACACTTTTTTGTGCCTACAGTTGTCCTACAAGGTAGACTTGATTGAATTAAATGGTATCATCGATGTGCACGCGCTTGAGACCCACCCAGAGGCCACAGAATCTTGCCCCAGGCTATGACACTATGAGCTAACACGGGCCCACTCTCCTAGTGAGCCCCTGAGGCCAGATGTGCTTCAGAGGGGAGAACTTCCCATTTTCACAAGTAAGATGCAGACTCTCCGGGTGGGAGCTGGACAGAACCCCGTAATAAAATTTTGCTGTAAAAATGTACAAATATTGATACTAAGTAGAATAAATTTGATTTTGTATGTCAATTCAGGTTAGGGTTTGGCACTACATGAGTTTTGAAATTGCATGTTAGAGAGTATGACTACTATTTACTGAGCATTTACTATGTGCAAGTACTATTCCAAACACCAGATATATTGTCAGTAACCCTTATAGTTAAGCTGACCAGATACACTGTTTTAAATGGGACAGAAAACAACGGTACGTGTGGTCAGCCTAGACTCACTGGGCTAAATGCAAGGTGTCAGTAGGCTGACCGTACGTACTGTTTGAAACAGCACAGTACCACTGGATATAAAGACCAGGAAATAGAGCCCCTGAGATATTAAACTTATCCCAGTGTTACAGGACTAGGGGGTGGCAGGGTTTAGATCTTAATAGAGTTACCCATTTCACCCACATAATCCTTAAAGTTTTTCGCTATTGCCTTCTCTCCATTTCCTTATAGGAGTATTTGGTTGCCCAAAGGACTTGTATAAGTGGAATGAAATGGAATAGTGAACCCAGAAACATATGGTCACTTGATTTACAAGGATATCACTGTAGAGCAGGAGGATAAAGACAATTTTCAATAAATGGATATCCAAATGGGAACAAATGAGACTTGACTCTACCTCGCACCATACACACACACACACACACACACACACACACACACACACACAAACACACACACACACACAATCTAAACTTAAAAGACAAAACATCAGGACTTCTAGAAGACAATATAGACAAATATTCATGAACTCAGAGTAGGGAAAGAATTATTAAATGGGATATAAGATGATTTAACCATGAAGAAAAGGCAAACCAGAATGGAGAAAGGGTCTGGAACACACATAAATGGTGAAGAGCTTATTCCAGAATATGTAAAGAATGCCTACATATTAATGGGGCGGGGGAGGGGTCTGAAAAGTGAAAAGTGACCACTGAAAAGTGGTCAAGAGACTAGAACAGACACTTCACAAATGACGGTCCACGCCACTACTGAAGGAAATGCAAATTAAACCACAATGAGATTTAAAACCCCGTGTATTTCAACCCAGTTCAAGCCCACGTGCGTGCCTGAGAAACGTGCACGTGCCAAAAGATACACCACATGCCCGTAGCCTCACAACCCACAAAAAGTCGGTGACCACTTGGCACGGAATATGAGCTACAAAGCACTCATACAATAGGTCCTTCCTGTGCTGCGTTGAGTGTTAGCAGTGAGGCCACTCCCAGGCACTCTCTGAGTTACAACTACGATTACAGGTAGCAGTGACCCCCCTACTTTACCGTCACCAGTCATTTTAGTCCTATTTCTAACCTGTTGTGGATTATCCATTTAACTAACAGTCATTAAAATGGTGTGCAAAGCAAGGGTAATGAAGTCTGAAAGGTCTGATGGGTCTATTTCTGGGCATCTTTTACTGTTCAGACTTAATACTCACTTTGGTTAAGCAGAAGACTTGCTTACTACCTAACACTGGGCTACGTTCTAAATAAATAAGGCCACTGGCACCGAACTCCCACTTTCCAAGGGCATGCCACATTAGACATCAGACTAACCAGCTGGTCCGTACAGAGGTCCTGGGGTAACCAGTACGGACCGGGGTGGTGGCCAGGAGTCCAGTGCAGAGAAAGGTACCTCGCTGCCATCCGGCTCTTCTTTCTGCTCCCGTCACGCATCCCCCTGCCCCAACCCCCACCCCTGGGACCTTCGCTCCTGCCATCCCCTCTGCCTGGAACATTCTCCCTGATTTTCCCATGGACACGCCTCCTTACTGGTCAGAGAACTTCACTGAGCATTGCCCTTGCCTGCAGCCATTGCCTCCGTTTTTGTGTCCTTCATAGACTGTTGTACGACTTTTCAACAGCAGACCGCCCAAGAAATGGTGTCTTCCTAGGTCGAGGGGCTGGAATTTGGGGTCCAAATTGCTCCTAAATATTTCACTTTCAACTTAAACATTTATAACCAAGGGGATTTAAAGTTATCTGAATATATAACTTTGGATCACATTATTTAAAATTATTTCTTAATTACTTAATTAAAATCAAAAGATAAAATAATAAGTTCAGGTTCAGGAGGAACTCACAGCTCTGAACGCCATCGCGGAGGCTGCCATCTCCCGGGTGTCCTCCTTTGAGTCTGGGTCCGACAGGCCTGTTAGAGATGTAACAGAAAGCCTTGTGAGTACCCAGGTACCCCGTCTGGGTGTCTCTTATCCCCACATGTGCAACTCCTCGAGAAAAGGTGAAAGTTATGAAACCCAAGGTGAGTGGGGCCATCGGGAAAAGGGAGTGTGTGTGTTCTCTCAGGACACAACGTTGGTGGCGTATCAATCGCGCTGGAAGATAGTCTTCCCCTCTGCTGTAGCTCCTGGCCGACCTCAGGATCCTCCCCCCAAAGTATTCTGTGTTTAGATGTCTCTAAAGGTGATGCTTATGGCGGCAAACAACTGGAAACCATTTAAATGAATGACAAGTTCGAGTGTCACGTCGTTTTCCCCTGAGATCTGTTATAATGCCATCATGTAGGCTACACAATATTATTTACTGTTTCATACGTCACAAACTCCTTAGATCAAGCCAAGCACGAGCCAGGGGGGTACTATGGAGAAAGCAGCGAGAACAGGCACGGAGAGAGATCGGAAGATAGACACCCACCCGGACAGGCATGGTGTGAGGGCAATGTTTAACGTTATTGTTAGGAATATATATATTGATACATGCACATTTGCAAATGTCAAAAGAGTTATATTTATATCCATCCATCCATTTCGTTGTCACTCACAGGCATGGACAAACACGTGACCTGAGCCTCAGCCTTCCTCACCTGGGCCTTCCACCCGAGGA
Source organism: Lyroderma lyra (assembly GCA_004026885.1). Lineage (NCBI taxonomy): Eukaryota > Metazoa > Chordata > Mammalia > Chiroptera > Megadermatidae > Lyroderma > Lyroderma lyra. The sequence continues at coordinate 175,437 of PVJL010001186.1, read as the reverse complement.
GGTGGCTGTGCCATGAGGAAGGACACCACCCAGGGTGCCCTTGGCGTAGTGCCCTGTTCGGAGTCACCAGTCCCAGGAAAGCTCAGACTGACGGGAAAACCCCCAACCTTGCCCTGTTCCTCCAAACTCACTGAAGTGAGAAGACTGGGGAGCGGCAAATACTGCCCGCCTGGCTCCCAGCGGTCACGGCTGAGCCCGGGGCCACACCCCCTGGGCCTGCAAGCTCGCCCCACCCCGCGCCCCAGCGGGCACGCAGCTTGCGCTCTGCTGGTCACCACAGACGCCCGAAAGAGTGGCTGCAAAACGAATGGCCGAACCAAACCACCCCGAGCTTTTGCATTCATTCCTTAGTGAGGAGCTTCTTCGGGGCCCTCTGACAGTGTTGATAAATCTCAAGTTGTTCAGTCAGGCCCACTGACAGGCTACCCAGCCCCTTGGATGCAGCCAGAATTCAGGAAACAACAAGGTGTGACTTGGTGGTGAGAAAGCACAGGTTTAAATGGACAGCTTCTGAGTAAACCGAGCAAAGGCTGACAGAATTATAAATTGGCTTAAACTTTGCTTAACCATGACTACAGCTAGGCAGAGCCCAGTCCTGGAAAGCAATACGCAAACCTGCTCAGAGCGGCCACCTCGGGGAGCGGGGACGGGTGGCTTTACTCTCTCTCCTTGTAGGCAGCTCCCAAAAAGGATCTAAGGCCGCTTGCAAACAGGCCAAGGGAAACCGATTCAAAAACAAGTGAGAAAGCAAGGAGGGTGAAGGGATTAGGCAACACAAATGGACAGTCGCACAGCCGTCACGGGGACAGCGCGGTGAAGACAGCCATCGTGTGGCAAACCTCTGCGCATGGACTCTCCACCTGTGGGGGAACGCTTACCCCCTTGTGCTGCGCACCTGCAAACAAAATTTTAGAAAATGCTCCCTCAAACAAACAAGAGAAAGAAGAGGCGAAGATAAATGTAAGGGGAGTGAGACTGAGGCAGGTGCTCCTGGGGCGGCCAGGGAGTGCTCGCGGGGACAAGGCCGGGGCAGCGGGTCTCAAAACGGTGGCAGCTGCCCATGCCGCCCTAACAGCGGTCACTGCTGCTCGGCCTCATCGGATTGTTGCTATTGGGAAGGAGGCTCAAGGCGGCTGTTCCTCTTACTTCTCAGACATTAAGACCTTTACGTTTCAGAAATTTGTGGTGGTGGCTCAAAAAAATTTTTTAAACTCCAAAACCCAGCTGTCAGGGGCCAGACGACACCAGAGTGCAGCACGCTCTCCCTGGCATCACCACTTAGGTCTTTCTAGAACTTAGGTTCTTGATGACAATACAATATATGCTGTGTGAACGCAGGGACTTGTCTCTCACCAGTGTGTCCCCCAAACCTAGAGGGGTGCCTGACTCAGAGTAGAGCTCAATGGACGTTTGTGGGATGAATGAATGACACAGAGGATAGTCCTGTGCCATCAACATCTTGACCCATCTTTGTGCCAATTCCTTTATCAGAACCTGGCTCATCTCAGGAAGGAAGGCCCCCGAGAGCCCACCTGATGACAGGCCTCACACTCCCCCCACCCAGTGATTAGTGACACTCCGGCGATTAGTGACAGTGTGGCGGCCCCTGGGGCCCTCTCCCATCACAAGGTACAGAAGGTAAAAGGGCTCCCTGCCCCTCTGCGTCCGTGTTTACACTGGGCATGTGTCCAGGGGGTTGGAGGCTGGCAACAGTTGCTAGTTACCAGGAACAATCCAAGCTTTTGTCCTTAAAGGAACTCAGTAAAACAGATCTTTTCCCTCCCTTTCTAGAAACTTTACAAGCCCTGAGAAAGGGCAAGGAGGTTAGCCATTTTTAACTGCTGCCCTGAACTGTTATTCCTTCTGATCTTTGGGGGGTGGGGGTAGCGGTGGGGGGTGGGACCCTTGTATGAGACTCACAGAAGAATGCAGTGGGCAGCCAGAGGGGCACACACCATCTAGTCAAATCTTATTTCAGGAAGTGGCTGTCTCCCAGTGTGGGGTCACGGCACAAGTTACACAGTCCCTCCCCCTTACGGTAAGTCTGGCCACATTTCACCTCTTTCCTGCAGCCTCCCAGGGACCCCTTCTGAGATGACCCAAGGAGAAGGTAATAGAATTCTACCATCCTATACACAGGCTTGGATTTCTCCCTCTCTCCCGTTACTAAAGCAGTGAGCATTTTTCTTTGACATCAAATTGTCTTTGAAGTAATTGACTCCACAATTTGGAAAAGCCTCTTCCCAGTCCCCTGCGCAGAAATGGGTGGTCACTTTTATCTTCGTCCCTCCCTACACAGTCCTGCGTCTAGCAAAGAGTTGTCTTATGGGGACCTCCCTAGAGGTGGGGTGGCCCCACCCACCCTCGCAGGGACCATTCCCCCTCATGAGAAAACAAACAAGAAAGACCTCATAATTTAGCCTGGAGGTAATGCCAAGGGCACCTTCAAGGCCACAACCCCCCACTCCCCTTACTTGGGGGGAGGTGGATCAGAACCTCTCCGGAGTAAACGGAATATCCCCAGGGTTCTGGCAATCACTATGTTTACCAAGAAAGGAGTTATAAGACAGCCCAGGATTAAACTTTTATGGGATTGAGTTAATATTCAATCTTCGCAATCACTTTATAAACTTGATCCCATCCTTATCTACATTTTTACATATGATCTAAATCACACAGCTAGTAAGTGGCAAAGCCCAGAGAACCCAGGATGCCAAAGCCTATTGCTTTTCATCTCTAAACTTTGCAGCAAGCTACAAGATTCGTAGTTGAATTCTCACAACCATCCTAAATAATCTGGTCCTTTCATCTCCATTTCGCAGATAAGCCTCAGAGAGGCTTCTGACATTTTGCTCCAAGATACATTAGTTTCTTCTGGCCTGATCAGGATTCAGCCCCAGATTAACCACTACTCCACACAACCCCTACAGACCTACACTCCAGTCTCTGCACCCATCTGTTAATGGGACCCAAGGTCCCCAACAGGCATCCCCCCATGGGGAGCATTCCCATTACGCAGGGCACAGGGACCCACCCCTTGCTCTCTTCCCAACACACAGGCCTGCTGGGGCTGAAGACGGCGTCACCCTGACTGCCTTCCTCACTCCTTGCCATGCAGGACCATCCACCATTCCACCCTCACCAACCTTCCCAGAGATCGGCTCTGCTCACCCAAGACTGGGGGAAACCAAGGACACGGGGGTGAAGGTGCGAGGCCCCTCTGACGCCCCGGCCACCTTCTTACCTGGGAGGGCTTCAGTTGGGAAGAGCTGCCACTGCTGCTGTCCGAGAAAGAGGACACTAGGCCTTCGGCGGGGTAGCCGAGGAGTAGCCTGGAGCAGACTGAAGTGCCGGCAGCCTCCTTAAATCCACTCCACCTGGCTCCCACCCTAGGGCGGGCAGCCCCACCCAGGCCCACTCCCTCGCTAAACTTGATCACTTCAGCCCCCTCTCCAGGGCTGATTTTATCCTCTCTTGCTGGGCTTTTTAGAGACCCAGCCTTGGGCTTGTTCCTGGGTTCCGCTCATCGACAATCCAGTCTGAGCAGGATAGCCTGGCTCACACCCATGTGTTATGGGGGCACTAGAGATCTGGGCCACTTGGACCAGCCTCTCCTGACATCCCCCACCAGGGGAGAAGCCATGGGCATTGACAAGACAATCCTAAAACTCATGTGGAAGAGCAGAAAAAGCAAGACTATGGAAGAAAGTTCGGAAGAAAGCAAAGAAATGAGATGCAGCAGGCCGTGTAAGATAGCCAAACACACTAAAAGACCTGTTATCAAAACAGCATGGTACTAGCCTAAAGCCACAAGATGAATTAATTGAATAAACTAACCCAGAAACAGCCCTCGGCCAAAATTTGATAAAGAAAGTATCTGAAATCAACCTAAAGTCAAGGATTTTTATGTATTTTCTGGTGTAACTGATGAGCAAACTAAAAAAAAAAAAAAAAAAATCATTAACGTAAACGTACCTCATCATATATCAGAATTCCAGAGAGATAACCTTTAAAACTCAGACCACAGAAAAAATGACGAGTGAAGTATAAGAGCTATTGATTTGACATATAGATATAGACTGTATTTTGCCGTGTATAATGTGCTTCCGTGTATAATGCGCACTCATGTTTTTGGCCCAAACATTCAGGGGAAAAAAATTTTCCTATTAATTTTTTAATTCAAATTTCTATTTGTTTATAGTTGGGTACTTGCTTTTTGTATAAAAAAATTTTAGCATTTATTTTTTAACATACTATGGTACAAGAAATTTTGTGTGACAAATAATTACAAAACACAAGAACAGATACAAGGTATAAGAAATTTTATGTATAAGATATTTTTATATTAAAAAACCCTGATTATTGTATTTCAGGGTCTTATTTTGCATACAGATATTGTTATTGATTTCTAGAGTTACACTTTTAACTCATAAGCATAAGTAAAAGAATTAAAAACATTTATATAGATGTGGAATTAGTACTACCCATGTGTAATGCACATTCTTATTTTTCCCTCACAAATTTGGACACAAAAGTGTGCATTATACATGGCAAAATACGGTAATTAAGCAATCCAGTTTGGAAAACAAATTCCCATAATGAACAACGAACTCATGTCTTCTGTATTTTTAGTTCATTCGTGTTAGTAAGACACACACTAAGACTTCCATAAATAAAAGGAGTAAGCAGAAAATCCACCAGAAAAGATAGATCTACTAATCTACGTTTTTTTGAGGAGTTTTTTCGTCCTCGTGACAAAGAAAAAAGAAGTAGCTCATCGGGATTAGGTGACCAGCATTGCCACCCCTTCCTCACCACTAACTACCACGTTCGCTCCCCAACCTCCACCTCCCCCATCCTAGCAGAGCTGAGATCTGAGAGTATTGGCCACGTGACCCCCACTCCAGGCCCCTGGTTGGGTCATGGCTTCTAATCTACTAATTGAAAAAAGCCAATAATCTTTTGAAATCGATTTTAAGGCTGTTCAAGGACACTTCTCCCTTCTAGCAGTGTTTGTCTGTAACATTTACGTCCTATGGTGGTGAGCAATGGAATACAAATAGTCTCCTATGTGGCTGGTAATTCAAGTTGATATAGCTTTCAGGGGCAAGTTGGAAACATGTATTAAGAAACATATAACAGCATTTTTTTTTACCCTTTGGCCTAGTAATCATGCTTACAGAGACTCACATTAGAAAAAGATCCAAAACATATGTATAAAAATATTCATCACAGTGTAAAGAATAAAGAAAGGAGAATACTACGTGCCCCAAATGGGAGCAGGACAAGTAAATTATATTTTCACTAGATAAACAGACTATTTGTGACCACCCTAAAATTGCATGTAGGAAAACAATGTAGCAAGATATAAGTGTTATGATATAACAAACGCTGAATTCAAAACAGAAATCGGTGGTAAGGAAAAACCAGGAAAAAACCCAGCTAAGCAGAAAGGACGCGCTGCCTCCAGACTTATCGGAATGGCTGTGTGAGGGTGGTGGGGTTAGAGATGAGGAACAGCATGAAGAGGCAGAAATGCAGTCACTTGGGTCAAGCAGCTACGTTACTAAAATCAAGTAGGTTGAGGGATGAGGAAATGACTCTATTTTTGTTTTAACTGAACTGGGAACTTTAGGTTTTGAACTTGCAAGCCTCATGCTCGGATATACATCAAACCTCCAGATGACCCTCTGTTAGTCCCTGAAGGACTAAGGAAAGAATGTTCCCGTATCCCGACTACCTGACATTCATTATCCAGACCACCAGTCGTCAGAGCAGGGGTTCCCAACCTTGTTCCAAGCGTGCGCTCCTTTTAAACCCATCTCTATACATTGTACCCCTTGTCTTTAAAACAGTTGTTTTTAAATACTGACACTTTTGTTCAGTGCCTATCTTAATGTAAAATAGTGGAAATGAGGGGAAAAGTTAGGAAAGACACATTACTTATACTCAAAATACAAACCATAGATTTAATTTTACAATATTCAGTTAAATATTGATAATGTTGATCAAGTATTTAAACATTAAATTTAAAAAAGACTTGAAAAGAATCACAATTAAAGACAATGCACTTACTTTTACTCAGTCAATAACTAAAGTGATCAAATATTCTGTTTACTGATGTATTGATATGAAAGTTCTAGAAATGTCGCAAATGGACTGTTCTGAAACTGCGTAGTGATTGGTAGAAGAGCGGTGTGGGGGGAGGGTTCAGAGCACGCCCTCACCCATCAGCATTCGCTCACGTGATCTAATTTTAAAGTGTCTCCATTCACGGTGATTCAAATTTAACATTTATTGTTCCATAACTAATGTCTTATATTTTCTTTTACTTTACTTGCTTTTTCTCCATTACTGATTATTTTTCAGATACCCCTGAATGGCCCAGCAGGTACTCCTGAATGCCACCAGGTACCACCACATGGGAATCGATGGTCTAGAGGATTAATCACCACCACAGAGGCTAAGAATACAGGCCTGCTTTTCTCCAGAAGGTACTATAAGCCCATTAACACAGGAAATCCTAGAGACTGAAAATCTAGCTCCATGAGCGTAGCGCAGGGGCAGATGGAAGGAAGAAGCCAGACACACCAGTCTGGCAACTGACGGAGTTTATTAAGAGACCCGTGCGTGGGAGGCGCGTCCCGTGGGCTGCAAGACGAAGTGGGCAGCCTCCGCACTGCCCGATGGGTCAGACAATTACATAGAATGAAAGGGAAGAAATGTTCACGGGTACTGAAGGCCACCAGGCGTGGAAATTGGTCAAGACAACCACCTGTTCAAGGACCCAGCACACACAGCAGGTAGGGGAGAGATGCTGATTCGTGTCAGAATGAACACCTATTACAGTCACACTGTCGCTGACGGGGCCTGTGAGTAAGCAATGTCCATTCTGGCCCGGGCCAGCTCACGGCCGCCAGTGCTCATGGCGTGGGACAGTCTCTCCTCCACAGGGCCTTCTGCTTTTCTGTCTTCTACAGAACTCTCTGGGCATTGCCTGTTGTGTTTCCACTTTGCAAGGCCTAAGACCCCAGAATAAAACTTAATCACACATTTCTAGCAAAGCCTCCAGATTTTTTTATGAATTTGTTCAACAAAAGGAAATCTTGAAATGTTCCTTATTTTTCCAAATTCTCTGTGGTTGTGTTTTTGTTTTGCGAGTTGAAGTGTTTTAAAGAACATACCATAAAATCTTTTATTGATACACGTACTTCAGCAGTTAAGGGAAAGACATAGAAGGGGGGGAAAGATGGCAAGGAAACACAAGACAAATTGAGAAAGGAAAAGGGCTGAGGTGCGAAGATTAGACAGAAACAGGCAGAGAGGACAATGCAAGCAGAGAAAGACGCCCAGACTTCCCGAGGGAGCCGAGCAGGGGCCACAGTGATGGAGCCACTCAGATGCGGAGAGATGAGTGTGGTCCAAGCATGGAGATCAGAAGGAGGTGAAGCAGAGGAAAGACTCAGTTCACCTACCTATCAATACGACTTTTTCAAAAACGATAGCCGTCCAGTTGAAAAAAACTGGGAGTGGGTAGTTGCTATCAAGTTTTAGACATAATAACATACATTTCATTCCTATTTAAAGTTTGAAAACACTGGGATTCTTAATAATGTCTCCTGTCTTCATCTTTCGTGAAGATAACACTGAGTTTCTGGACTGAGAAGTGAAAGGCATTACCTTTCATTTTGCAGAGAGAAAAAGAGAAAAACGACTTCAAGACACAGCACCGTATCTTGGTATCTGAACTATAAGCATTCTTGTTTCCTACCTGCCCTGCAATCTGGCTGAAATTAAGTGGGGTCCATTTGTGGCCCATGGCTGGGCATTGTCTTTAAAATTATTTTCCTAAGAAGACAGTCCTTGCTGTGGCAGATTAGATATAATACAACTACTACTAATAATAACATCATTTATCATTCACTTGCAGTGTGCTTGGTGTCACTCAGTCTTTGCATATACTCTTATTTAATCTTGACAATAATAAAAATAGTTAATACAGGTTGAACTCCTATAGCACCAGGTCATCGGTTCCCAAGAGGTGGTACAAGTACCCTCGGGGGTACTTGCTGAGTCGTTCGAGGCTATCAAAAAATAATCAGTAATTGTGAAAAAACAAAGTTAAAAAAGCAAAACTTAGTTATGAAACAATAGGTGTTAAATTTGAATCACCGTTAATGGAGACACTTCAAAATTAGATCACATTAGGGAACCATGATTGGTGATGGTATGGCTATGAACCCTTTCCCCAAACCGCTCTTCTACCAATCATTATGCAGTTTCAGAGCAACCCATTTGCAATGTTTCTAGAACTTTCATAAACATGTAAATGCATCCGTAGCCATGGACTCAGGCAAAGTCTTGAGAGATCTTATCAGACATTATTGTGCTATCTATGAGCTGTAGGTGCCACCAGATGTGACCAACATAAAGGAAGAAAGAGTTTCATCAAGTTCAAGGTCTTCAGGGTCAGACAAAAAAGACATTTTATTATCCCAAGAACAACAACAACAAAAAGCCCACAAAGTCAAATCTAATTTAAGAAACGTAATCTGATATGTAGCACCCTACATGAAGATGCAGACTTCTGTGACTAGATTAGGAAATACTTTTTAAAAGAGTTTTAAAGCCCTTGACATAAAGACTATGAAAAGAAGGCTTAGTATTGGAGGACTTTTTTCCCTTTGATGAGGAATCAGGGGGGATTTAGAATTAAAAAGTACTACGAAGTCAAACAAACCTAAGTATCAACATTTTTGTGATAAATTTAAAAATAATTTCTACATATCTGTTATTTTAACTTCTCAGAATGTTAAGAAAAATTTAGCATGTTAGTATATAGAATAGGTTAACTCAGTAATTTTAACTTGAAATAGATAATTACATAGTTGATTTAGACTTACGAATTTAAACTGAAATTGTATTAAATTTCTAGACCATATTGGAACACTTAAGAGAACTTAAAATCCATCAACTTAAGGTCTAATTTGTTATTAATAGATTTATACAAATTGTTTAGGTATCTTAGAAGTTTTATTATATTTGACAATTGCAGTAACTTAAAGATACTTAAGGAAACGTATTAAAAGCATAAATGAAGTTTAAAATGAAAACAAACTGCTTTTAAAATTGGTTGATTAAACTTTGGTAGACTTATAAATAGTACAAAGATATTTGTAAGCTGAATTAAAAAGGTGACAAGCGAAGTAAATTTTTAAAAATTGGAACTTGAATAAATTTAAAATATTTTAAAAACTGAAATATTTCCAGAATAATCCTTTCCATGCAGAAAAGCCAATCTCAAGACCACGCACAAAAAAATCAAACCAACCAAAAAATGCTCTTTTGACAACTGAGTTGATCTTGAAGGCAAGTTTGCCTGAGTATGTGACCCATGGAAGTTTCAAAGCCTCCTCCTCCAGCAGGAGTGAATTGTACAGGTCTGTCTCCAGCTGACACGTCCTACTGGCTGCCGTGGCACATCACCTGGGTGCCCTTCCAGCACCCCACACAGAACAGTCTGCAAACCCGTTTTATGGGACTGACCTTCCCAAACAGGCCCTTCTCACGAGGTTCCCCCTCCACTCAGCAACCCAGACTGTCAGCTTTCATGGGCTCTCCTTTGCGAGAAACATCCAACCATTTATTTTACCTAATTCTATAGCTCTTTCTATTGAATTTCCCAATCCCATTGGTTCTGCAAATACCTCCTCTATCGTTCAATTCTAATTGATTCTACTGGAAATCAGTTGACTTAGGTAATTGGTTGGAAAGCTCCTTCCCCTATGCCACAAAGTTCCAACTGCATCAAAACCCTAGCAATCCTTCCCTCTGAATGATTCCTTTCTTCCGGTCTGACCTTCTTCGCTCTACCCCTCACACGGGTGTTGGAGCTGTAGTGGACTGATGGCTCTCCTGCTACCCTGAATGGCTTTCCCCCACAATGGCACTTGGGTGTGTGGCTCCCTGCTACCCCCAGGGTAGATTTTACCACCCAAGCATTGATGACCTTATGCAAACTCCTCAAGCCACCCCAAGGGCAGACCAACCCGTGCATTGCTCATTCCCACCTCCATCCTCCATATACGAGAAATGACCTTGAAGTGCCCTTGACTTTGCCTCTGGAAATCCCATTTTCCTTCCGGACTCACAACTTCCTGTAGACCCTCTTTTCCTTTGAATGACTCAAATAGTACCTGTCTCTCTTGCTACTGTGTCCTCCAGCCCTTAAGTACTCAAAACTCCTGGAGAGTGGAAACCATGTCTCCTGCAGTTTTGAGTCCTGTGAAGAGAAGATTCGCTTCCACTCGTGTATTAAACATCAACTGAGTGCCAGGCCCAGTTCTAGGTGTCAGGGATTTGGTAGAGTTGCGGCTGCCCACCTTTTTGGCACCAGGGACCAGTTTTATGGAAGACAATTTTTCCACTGACCAAGGGTAGGATGGGGACAGTTTGGGGATGACTCAAGCACATTGCATTTATTGTGTACTTTATTTCTATTATTATTATTTATTATTATTATTATTGCATTGTAATACATATTGAAATAATTATACAACTCACTTGCCACTACACAGCCTACCACCAGATGTAGCTTATCACTTGCTTCTCACTAATAGGATTTTGATATGAATCTGCAAGCAATTGATTGATTATGGTCTCTGTGCAGTCAAACCTCTCTGCTAGTGGTAATCTGGATTTGCAGCTGCTCCCCAGCACTAGCATCACCGCCTCAGCTCCACCTCAGATCATCAGGCATTAGATTCTCATAAGGAGCGTGCAACCCAGATCCCTCACTTGTGTAGTTCACAGCAGGGTTCGAGCTCCTATGAGAATCTAATGCGCTGCTGATCTGACAGGAGGTGGGAATCAGGCGGCAATGTGAGCCATGAGGAGGAGCTGTAAATACAGATGAAGCTTCGCTGGTTCCTCCACTGTTCACCTCCTGCTGTGCAGCCCGGTTCCTAACAGGCCACAGACCTCGGGGTGGGGGACCACTGTGGTAGAGAATGAAGGAAAGAAGGTTCCTGCTTCTGAGGAGTTTACATTCTGGAGGGAGCAGAGAAGAGATGACAGGCAATAAAAACAGACAAAGATGGGCATAATTGTTTTAGTAGCAACACTTACACAAGGAGAATAAAACTGAGTTGTGGAATGATGAGTGGCAGTTTAGGGGAGGGTATTTTAAGTCTGGGTGGCATTCATGCTAATACGTGAATGATAAGTGCCCCCATATGGAGATCTGGGACAGTGCTCTGGGAAGAAAGGACAATGAGGGCAGATGGGATGAGGGGTTGTAGCATGCTGAGGTGGTGGCTCCAGTATAGTGACTGAGGAAGCACAGTGCCAGGCAGGCTGGAGTGAGGCCAGAGCCCATCGCACAGGGCCTTTGGGAGGACATGCTGAGGGCTGGCTGTGGGTTCAAGTATATTGGAGGGTCTCAAACAGGATGTCATTTCATCTGTCAAAGCTCACTGCACTGCTGCCTGGGGAATTGTTGTGGATCCACAGTGAAGCAGGGAGGCCAGTGAGGAGGATATTAGTACAGCAGCCCCCCTTTACCCACAGTGAGGGTCTATGCCCCAGTTCAAAGGTCCCCAGTAGATGCCTGAAGCCACAGACAGTACTGAACCCTATATACTTGTATACTATGTCTTTTCCTATGCATACATGCCTATGATAAAGTTTAATTTATAAATTAAGTACCATAAGAGATTAACAACAACTAGTAATAAAGTAGAACAATTATATTAACAATATACTGTAATAAAAGTTATGTGACTGTGACATTACTACGTAAAATAAGGGTGACTTGAATACAAGCGCTGTGACACGGTTACAGTGACCTGATAACCAAGTCAGCTGCCAGTGGGGAGAGTCTACAGCATGGATGTGCTGAACAAAGCACTGGTCCGCACCCCAGGCAGGACACCCCAGGATCGTGTGAGATTTCATCATGCTACTCTGAACAGCATGCAATTTAAAACTTATAAGTTGTTTCTTTCTGGATGTTTCCATTTAATATTTTCAGACCACAGTTGACCACAAGTAACTGAAACCAAGGAAAGTGAAACCCCAAATAAGTGGGGGACTACTGTAGTACAAATTGGACTAGTATGGCCACAGCAGATTAGGGTGAGACAAAGCGCCCAGATTGCCTGGAACTAAGGGGCTTCCTGGGACATGGGACCTTTAGTGTTAAAATGGGAAAAGCCTGGGCTGCTATGGGGGGAGGCTGCGTCCATCTGACTCACTGATGGATCAGATAGAAGGAAAAGAAAGAAATCTACGGTGACTGCCAGGTATTTAGTTTGAACAACTGGGTGGATGATGGTGTCATTTACTGGGATGGAGGAAATGAGACAGAAACAAGTTCACAGTAAAAAATCAAAGAGTTTGGCTTTCTAAAAGCCCCAAAATGCACTCCATAAATCTCTCCAAGTGGCAAAGCCACTACCCTAGCCCTTGGGAGAGATCTACTGCAATCCCACATCTTCAGAGACCTAAGGGTGGCTAGAAAATAGGCATTTAATCAACAGGAAAATCACTCTGGAATCTCTTGGTCGCTGCTAAGAGTCACAAATGAGCCATCCTTCCCAGAGAGAGAGGAGGCATCCACCTCCTGCAGATAGGATGTGAGCAAAATCCAGAAGTGGACCCGGGCCCGCGCTGACCCCTGCCTAGGCAATCTCGTTATAGACCCCACCCCCGCAACTTGTGATGGCAGCGAGTTTAATTCAAGATATGGACAAAGGTCCCAGGGAGAGGTCACCCCGCATGACTGTAGGCGCATCCTCCTGCCTCTCCTCTTTCCCCTCCTAGACCCTTCCTTCACCCTAGCTCTAATTCGGTGCTCTGTCCTCTGTCATTTGATAGCTTTGTTGTTCCTCGAACCTTGGCTGCCCGTGGAGACCTGGGTCTGCAACCTCTCCAGCAGATGGGCTTCTGGAAGCATTTCCCCACACAGCTGGTCCTCTCTCCTCCTCACACTAGGAGAAAACAAAAACAAAAACAAAAACAAAAGAATCCGGCTTTCTGGTCTCCTGTTATGGCCTTCTTCCCACAGCTTTTCCCTGGTCGTCCCCACCCGTCCTGTGTTTCTTCCAACAAACCCAGCCTTCTCTTTCTGCTTTGCAGCTACGACCCCCACACTGCTCCCGAAGGACCCACCGCCCTCCTGCCCACAGTTAACAAAGACCAGCAGGCACAGGTCCCAGGGCCCCCCTCGAAGGGGAGAAGGAGGGGAGGCTGGCCTCCCTGCCTCCGCCGGCCTGCCTGAGGCTTCTGGCTGCCCGGGCCTCGCTTCTCCCGCCCACACAGGCTCTGCAGCTGGAGCAGAACTGGCCCTGATCCTTTCTTTCTTTAACCGTTGTGATTTTGTTTCTCCTGGATGTTTTTTTGTTTTTTTTTTGCATTCATCTTGATTATTTTAAAAATATTGCATTGAAGTATTATTCCTCTTGATGGCTGAGTTTTTCGGCACCCCTTTAAGTTTCGTGTCTGTCAAGCGCCCCACGTTTCCACCCCAGCCTGCGATCTTCTGGTTCGCCCTTGCTGGAATAAAACCGGTACGGTCCTGGAGAAGCCGGGAAGCTCGGGCACCCTCGGAGCGCCCTGAGTAGTGAACCCCGCCAGAAACAAAGTCGTGGCGGTGCTGGCCCGTGGCTGGGGCGCCACCTCTCTGTGCCTCCAGCTCCCCATGTACGCAGCGGGAGTGGCAGCAGCCACCACCTCAGAGGCTCGTCTGCAGGGAGCGTGGGACCGTGCCTGGTGCATAGCAAGAGCTTTAAGACGTGAGCCAGGCGCCGGCCACGGACACGGCCTTGCCCTTGAGGAGTGTGTGTTCTCATGGGAAGTCAGACCGTGAACAGGTACTATCGAGAATCCCTGTGCGACACGTGGGCCTGAGACCAGAATGTGTGTGGCCTCGTGGAATCCTCTCAAGCAGCTTGTAAAGGAGCTTCTTTCCCTCCTCCTCCATTTTGCAGATGGGGCCACGCAGCGAGTGGCCAGGCCTTGCCTGGGATCCCAGAAGGAACAAGAAATTGTCCGGGGGCTGCACACTGGGGGCCCTCAGTGCTGGGCCTCTGCCCGTTGCCTCTTGGTGCAGCTGGGCTCCAGGCAAAACAAACTCCACTGTGAGTATCTTCCAGAAGCTTCTTTGCATCCACAACCACAGGTGTTCCTCAGGCAGGCTCTCCCCAAGAGGAAGCTTGGCAGAAATACACCACTGACCACTGGTGGCTTCCCCATGGTAGAGCTGGCTGCCCAGGGGCCAGGGGGTGACAGAGGGACTCTCTCCTGCACACCCTTTTGCACTTTTAAACTTTGAGCCATAATTATGATCTATTCAAAAATAAACACTGGTGTTTAAAGCTCAAAAATAAAAACAGAACAGAAAAGACAGACTTACAAATTATCCTCAGGAGACCATTGGAGTGGATGAATCCTTACATGTGTTCAGTTTTTTCAAAATCTTGGCGTGCCCCCCAGAAAAGTCTTCCCCAGCTGGGGAGGTGAGCCAGTCTCTCCAGAGTTATGTCACTCACTCCTGGGGCCCGAAGTCCAGATTCTCTGGACGTGTGGTTTTCCACTAACCTCAGGCAGGTGTGGCGCGACACTGGGCCGTAGCCAAGTTTTCTGGGCCAGATTCAAGAACGAGGTGCACAGGACAGGTCCCCGAGACGGCGCAGGAGGGGTAACCGGCCTGACCGCTCTCCCGGCTCATTGGAGGGGAAAAGAAGTATCACAGCCCTTAGCTCACACTGGGGATTAGCTGTGGGATCCAAGGTGACATCAACCCTGCAGCCATTCTGAGGGGAGCCCCCTTCCTTCCTTCTGGGTGGGTCACAAAACTCACAGCTGAAGCACTGACTTAGAAAACAAAACACGGGAGATAGTTACAGAGTGAGGAGGGTCCCAGGGGAAGAATTCAGAAACCTCAGGGCAGGTCCCAGCGCTGTCACCCACTCAGGGCATTTGGGTCAAGCTCCTTGTGTCTGAACCTCTGAATCTGTGAAAGGGGGAAGTTGAGCCCTCCTGAACTCTGTTGCCTTAATTCTGGGCTTGTCCTCTGACTTTCTGCTCCCCACTCTCCTTCCCTGTCTCAGACCCCAAGAACTGGGGTCCCGGCTGGTCGGCAGCGTGCGGGAGAACCGCTCCCTGGGGCAGGGACGGGCCCTTCCCTCCTTTTGTTCACCTTCCCACAGAGCACAGGGTTCCAAATTCTGCACACGCCGCCTCCCCCTCACTCTACCCTTCTCCGTCAACATCTCCGGGGCCACCTCCACCGAGACAGTCACTTCCGCCTCTGGCCTCACAGTCACAAGTGTCCTATTGTCATCTTTGTCCTGTTGGGACGCTAGAGTCTCTGAAGACTGGTAAATACTGGGGGTGACCCTCAGCTAGAGATTGGTTTAGAGACCCAGAGTGTCGAGCCCCTATTGAGAGGCAGTTTAACACAGTCAGGGACTTACAAACCCCTCAGACGGGGCTCATACCGGTAAGTCCCCAGGCCTGTCCTACAGAGAGCTCCCCTCCCCCAATTCACCTTAGTAGAGTGTTGAGATTGTCTCCGCTGCTCTGGCCTCAGCTGATTGGACCAGAAGGAGACACTGGCCTGACCTGGACCAATCAGTTCTTGCCTGGAACATTGAAATTGTGCTGAGAGAGTCAGTCCAGCTGGGGGTGGACCAATCAAGAAATCCTGAGGCTGTGGGCGGCCATCTTCTACCCAGCGTGCAGGGAAAGCCAGTTTTCAGGGAAAGAGAGAGGAGAATGAAGCAGAGATACACGAGGGCTCAGAATGACACTTGGAGACAGTCCCATGCATAGTCCCGGCCCTGGTCAGTTCAGGGTCCAGGGTGGGTGAAGGGCAGGTTTGTGTGTTTGGCTACCTGGCACTATCACTGCCTTCTAAGACATGGCCCGCTTTCCTTTGGGGACTCACCTTGCAGGGACGGCTCATTCCAGGGACTGTTAGGGGAGAGCCACGTCCTTCTGCCCTTCCTGGAGGTCTCCATGTACAGGATGTGTCCGGAGCTGGACAAATACAATGGCCTGTCCCAGGACATGAATCTGGGCAAGTGACTGACAGGGGCCACTCTCCCCATGACTAAGGGGGTCACTGCCTGGCCAGGCAGGCAGTCCGGGCCGGACCTCTTGGTTTTGCTTCTCTAGGCTGCCTTGGGGCCTGCACCATGGCAGTCAGCCACGAGCTCTGTGTGTGCCACCGCCCTTCCGTAAATCCCCTTTGTTTTAGCAAAACCGGAGTTGGTTTCTCCTGTTTGGGGCTCCTGGGTCCCGACCGACGTTTACAGTTTCCTCATCGGCTCGGGTTCTACGAGACAGCTCGCACATGTCCCCCTTTCAGTGAGCTCGAGTGCATTTCCGTTTCTTATGATCAAGAGTGCTCACAGGTTAGGCGTGGGCCCCGCCAAGTCGCTGTACCTCTCTGAGTCCCTGTGTCCTCATCGCGAATGTGATGCTTGTGATTCTGACCGACCGTGGGGGAAATTGGAAGGACAGAATGCAATTAGTGTAATGAAGGCGATGAAGAGCACATGTCAGCTTAACTCGTTCCATGAACGGCTCCAGGAGTCTCTCATGCAACTTTCACAGCAACCCTTGAGGAAAGTACTTTTAGCCTCTTTGTAAAGGTTAGGAAACTGAGAAACAGAGAGGCGAAGTAATTTCCCCAAAGCCACACAGCTGACAAGTACCAGGGTGCCTCGTGCACGCATTGTTCTTCAGTAAATGGCGGCTATTATGTGCTCTAGTAAAAGAGTTAACAAGCGCAGACTGTCAGCTTAGGATCTAGGTAAGGTCACCTTTGTGAAGGAGGGGTGTTCAGGCCTCTGCCAGAACAATAGCCAATTGACTGGGGAAGGTAGTTGCGAAAAAGGGAAACCACTCAGTCTCTCTGCCTCTCCCTTTGCAACCCTCCCAGAGATTTTATGACTCCCATGGCTGCAACTGTCTCCTCTATGCACAATTGTGTTGTCCCACAACTCTGCCTCCAGCTCAGCCTCTCTCCTGAGCACCCAGCAGCATGCCCACCCACCTGCCTGCTGGACATTTCTGCTTCTAGGGCCCATGGGCACCCCCAACTCAGCACACCTTGAGAATAAACACTGCATCTCGATCCCAAGCCTGCTCTGCCTCCAGAGCTTCCTGCTTCAGTGAATAGTGTCACCATCCTCCAAGCTTCCTAAATCAGCCGCCCAGGGGTCACCCTACTTCCTTCCTCACTCCAGATCGAAGCAATCCACCACTAAACCCAGCCTATTCCACCTGGATGATCCCCATCTCTTCATTCCCCAGAGCAGACCCCCTCCCTTGCTCTATCACACGAGTGCTGGTCCCCAGTCCTTCAGTCCCCTCCAATCCAGTCCCACGTTGCAGCCAATGAGACCAGTGAAATGCAAACCCGGCCAGTCACTGCCCTGCCTGATTTTCAGTGACTTCCCCTTTGACCTCAGATAAAGTCCAGATTCCTTCTTTTAGCTTCTGAGACTCCCGGATTTAGGCCCCATCTACCCTTGAGATGTCCCCTCCGTCACGCCCTGCCTCAGCCCTGCTACACATGTCTGTGGGGGGCTCATCATTCATTCAACAAAGATTTACGGAGCCCCTGCGGGAGCCAGGCAGTGGGAGGACAGTCAGACGAACAGGGTTTCTGGGCTAGCGATGTCTGCGTGGGGCTGGTTGACTCTATTTCGTCTTTGAGATCTCAGCTTAAATACCAATTCCTGAAGCAAAAGCTCCCTGTTCCCTAAACAAGGCTAAGTCCCTTGGTGTGTGTCCTTAGATCACCCCATCCTTCTCTGCCCTAACACATACAACACGTTACTATCGTTGGTCCTCTCTCTTTCCTGCCAGACTGTGAAGCCACAGGGATGGGCACTGCCTCTCTCGCTCTCTTCTGTCTCAAGCCTGGTACATAAAAGACCATAAATCGTTGATGAATGAATAAATAACCACATGCAGAAATAGCATTATACTCAGCAAATACTCACACTTCCGGTTTTCCTACATTGTGGTGAGTCTTCCTTTTTCTTAAACAGGAAAGACCTGTCATGTTTGTATTTTCTCCCCAGAGCTCCCTTATTAGTACTTGATGAGTCTAAATGGATGGACAAGGGTGTCTCCATGCAAAAACATGAGAGTTAGGAAGTATGGTCAATGCAGGAAGGAAGCATCTTCTGGAGACTGAGACACATGCGGACCCCTGGAATTCACAAGTACGTGACCTGATTATTCTCCACAGGGGCATGGAGCTCCTTGGGCCTCAGTGCTGGCTGTGTAGTGGTATCATGGGAAGATGCTGACAAAATGCAGATGCCCAGGCCTCTCCCCCAGAGAGTTTCATTCAATTCGTCTGGGTTGAGGCACGGGCAATGGAAATGTTTTTAAAGCTTCCCAGGTGATTCTAATGTGCAGTCAGGGCCGGAAGGTGTGGAATTTATAAGGCCTTAGACAGATCTAGGTCTACAGATGTGTCAATAATCTGTTAGGGATTCCTGGATATGGTAGGCACACCAAGACTTATGCCATAATCAGAGGTGCAACCAAGGGAATGAAGACAGAAAGAAGCCAGGACCAATTAACTATCATTTCTAGTTATACATTTATTGGATGGATGGGTGGATGGATGGATGAATGAATGGATGAATAAATGAATGAGTCTGTAATCAATGGGCAAGAGCAGATCCTTTAACTGTGAGTTCATTGGGAATAATTTTAAGAATAATTAAGCTAGTACTCAATCATAGGCAAAAATGAAAAGACTTCCTGAAAAGATTAGGCAATATTAAACCAGTAGAATCT
Organism: Lyroderma lyra; assembly: GCA_004026885.1. Classification (NCBI taxonomy): domain Eukaryota; kingdom Metazoa; phylum Chordata; class Mammalia; order Chiroptera; family Megadermatidae; genus Lyroderma; species Lyroderma lyra. The sequence continues at coordinate 156,609 of PVJL010001186.1, read as the reverse complement.
GAATGTGATTGCATTTGGAGCTAGGGTTTTTAAAGAGGTAATTAAGTTTAAATGAGTTCACAAGGGTTGACCCTAAGCCAATATAATTGGTGTTCTCATATGAAGAGGAGATCAGGACACAGACATGTCTAGAGGAGAAGACCATGTGAAGACACAGGAGGAAGATGGCCACCTATAAGACAAGGAGAGAGGCCTCAGAAGAAACCAAACTGCTGAGACCTTGATTTCAGTCCTCTAGTCTCCAGAATTGTATGACAAATTTCTGTTATTTAAGCCACCCAGTCTGTGGTACATTGTGTGACAGCTCTACAAGTCTAATGGACAGCTGTAAATAAGATCATGTCCCTGTTTCCAAAAGTGTATATTCACTAAGAATTCTTAATTCTAAGTAGCATTTTGTCATTGCATATATTTTGTAGAAGATACAAGTAAACTTGGTTGAGTATTTGTCCAGTTGGTACAAATTCATAATGAACAATCCCTCTGATATCAAATAAGGTTAGCAACAATTGTTTGGACGGACAGAATTTTTTTTTTTTTTTATGGAGAACTGGCTGACTTCCATTGTGCACTTTGATGCTTTGTTTCAGGATCATATTGGTATGTACACCCATGTTTCATCACCAGTGACAGCACAGGCCAAAAGGTCATTGTCCCTCTCCAAAAGATCATGGCAAATTTTTACTCTTTTTTGCTTTTGTTCATCAGTGAGCTCCTTTGGGATCGTTTCTGCACACACCTTTCTCATGCCAAGATTTTCAGTTAAGATATTCCTGTTTCTCTATCAGTGTTTACTTGGTCTGCTCTGCTTCTCACTGTCAGCCAATGATTTTTGATGCACAATTTGATGAATTTTTGCAATGTTTTCATCAGTTCTGCTCATTACTGACCACCCTGACCTCTCTTTATCAGTGATGCTTTCTCTCCCCTCAGAAAGACATTTAATCCATTTTTACACTGTCGTTTTCTTTGTGGTATTATCCCCATAAACTTGGACTAACTTGTCCCTGATTTCACTGCCACTCTTGCCAAGTTTAACAAGAAATTTAATGTTTATTCATTGCTCTGATTCAAGCTCTAACATTCTTGCGATGGCACACAAAAACACACAACAATAGTAAACGCCACTCAGCCAGACACCATCACACGTCGACATGAACACAGCTGTGAGACACAGATGTACCAGTTATGTCACCTCACCGAGTTGTGTGTGCAGTTCTGCCAACGTAAGCGCGCAGTGGCAGGTTCGCAAACTTAATTGTCGGACCTCGTAAACTCTCAGTTGGGTACAAGCCTGTCTTTAACACTTCTCTAATACTTGTTAAGCTCCCTTGAATAAGCAGTAAGTGAAGCCCCAGGCTCAGAATCTTCCTCAAGCAGAAATATCTAGCTAGAACTGAGTAACATTGCAATTTTATTTTTCCTATTACAGTAGACTCTCCATTAACCAGAACACAAGCAACTGGCACTCTCAAGCAGTTGTTTGAGTTCCAGTTAATGGAGAGTCTACTTATCTTTATCTGGCATCTACCAACCCCCATGGGTGCCAGTTAACTGAGAGTCTAGTATATATGTATCTTCAGGGTTACTTGTATTTACTAGTATGCAGAAAATATGTCATCAGCTCTCAGTGGAGAAGTCCGTTTTATACCCCTGGTATAGCAATCAAGGCTCTGCCCCGACACACCCCAGAGCTGATGACCCAACAGTGACTATCAGTAATTCCACAGAGGTGTGGCTTAGCCTGAAGGAACTCTAGGCTCAGTAATCCAGAATTACCTAGGGCCCCAGCGTTTCATGACCTGACACTTGGACATAGAGTTGTGTGATGGGCAGCCTCTCAGTGATGACTCCACAGCTAGCAACCAACCATCCCACTCTGGCTCCCAAGTATAAGAAGGGCATGAATGTGGCTCCATTCATGCCCTTCAACTGCCAACCCTCTCGGGAAGCTTGCTTCTCTGTCCATCTGGGCATCTGGCATCTTCCCCTAAGGAGGGATGTCCGACCTTTTGGCTTCCCTGGGCCACATTGGAAGAAGCATTGTCTTGGATCACACATAAGATACACCAACATTAATAATAGCTTGTGAGCTAAAAAACGGTCTGTGCATAATTTTCGTGATGTTTTAAGAAAGTTTACAAATTTGTGTTGGGCTGCATTCAAAGCTGTCCTGGGCTGTATGCTGCCCACGGGCCACACTTTGAACAAGTTTTCTAAAGGTTGGTTACAAAACTAAGACCTGCTTCCAGCAAAACTGTTGGAGCAGGTTTGGATTTTGTGTCACATGCCTCGGGAATGTGAGTTATGCCATTTAAGAAGGTGCTTGATTAAGCTTTTAGGACCCAAATCAATGTGGTCATTCTTCAATCCCTAGAGCATAGCCCATCATGAGATGGAAACATCCCTGACCAAACACTGCCCTAGAGACAAGCCTGGTTTAGCTGGTTCAAATCACACGAAGCCGTATTCCTATACGAAATAATGACAGCAATTCCAGTACAGAAAGTCTCTCAGGCCAACTCAGACCCTTTGGCCAAAGCAGACACATATGCTACTAGACACCTCTCAAAGGAGTCACCTTGTTCAGGGCAGAGAGAAGGGAGGAGTTACATCATCAGTGTGCAATGCACCCTCCCCAGCTGCCCAGCCTTGCAGGTGGAAGTACTTAAAGGCCAAATTTACTGAGCACTTACTTCTATAAAAAGTTATTTAACAGGTCAGTAGAAAAATCTCTTTCTTGGTCTCCCCCTGCCAACTGCCAATGGAATAAACAGAAACTCCGAGGATGAGGTGTGTCTCTCAGACACTGCAGTAGTTCCCATGCCTGCCTCACAAAGCCACGCCAGGAAAAGCGCGTGGCTGAGGAGGTGGCAACCCACGGGTCTGCATCACAGCGTGGAAGGAAAAGCAGCAGCCTGGCTTTAAGACCAACCCTGGTAACTTGAAAACTGATGTATATTTCAATAGATAAGAATTCACCTGCTGAGTCCTGTCAAAGGACTATTTCCCCGCTGAGAGCACCGGGCAGGCTTTAGCATATATGATTACCTGAAAAGTCTCCCTCCGTTACTGCCCAGGTAGAACTCAGGGGTCTATAAAGTGTGAAATGAGAAACGGACGTGGTGTAGCTTAAAGCTAACTACCACTCAGGGGATGTGACTGGGGCTTCTGTAGTCCTACAGTCAACATCTGATTGGTGACTATTTTAAGACTGCATCATAGAGTCTGCCCCAAATGCTGTCTAAATGAGGGGAAGGTTATGGGCTGCCACCAATCTCCTCCTCTGCCCGTCATTTCAAGGATTCGTGTTGCACACACAAAGGGACTCTTAAATTAACCTATTAAGGGTTTTTTGTTTTGTTTCGATCCTCCCAAGGTTACTGTTATTCTTTTTTAGTTTTTAAAAATTTATTTTTCAATTACTGTTGACATACGATAGTGTTTTAGTTTCAGGTGTACAAAACCACATAGTGATTAGATATCTATAATACCTCTCAAAGCGATAAGCCCAGCAAGTCTATTAGCCAGCTGACACTGTACACAGTTATTATAATATTGTTGACCTATATTAAGGGTATTTTTTAATGTAAGGATTTAGCTATCCTCCCCCACCTTTTCACCTAAGTACCTGACTTCATCTATTACAGTCTGTAAAAGGTGTAAATAAACAAGTCACTCAATCGTTTGGTGATGAAACCAGGAAATTATTTCTACTCTTAAAAAGCATGTTTGTATTAGGATGATTGTCCTTGATCACAGAACTGGAAACAATTATGACCCCACAATTTCCTTCTCCCAAGTCACATTGCTTTCATTGCTTCAGAGATAGAATAAACAACCAATCTATTCACTTCATTCTGCTTCCTAGTTTTCCAACTCTGTGTGTTTCTACTAAAGACGCTGGTGATTCTTTCATGTTTTGGTTTATGTGGTGATTTTTGTGGGGGGAAGGTTTAGGTGGAGAGGAAGGAGAGGGGTGAGGCCAAAGTCCGAAAAGTTTAGTGCCACGTAGCTCTCCCAATATCTTTACTGATTTACAAAATTACTAATAATATGCATAAGCTTTCCCTCCAAACTGGCTTTCTTTGTGTGTTCCCATATCTGCCTCAAGTGAGAAGGCAGTCAATGGTCCTAGGATTTTCTTTCAACTTTGAAACCCATCCACCTCCAATCAATCACCAAACCCAACTGATTTCCATCCCTGAACTAACTTCTCCAAAATGTGCCTTCATGTACTTCCCTTGTAAGGGACTGTGAACAAAAAAGGGGTGCTACAAAAGTAACTTCACAGGGTAATCTGCTCATAAATTCCTAAGTAGGTAGTCATGCCTCAGGTATATAACCTCTTTAATAAAATGTTTGTCTTTGCCTTAAGCAAGTTGTGTCCATTCTCTCTGTGCATCTAGGTTAGCACACCTTTGATATAACTAACCACTGTCAAGAGAGCACCTAATCCCCACCTTGCTTTCTCCCACCATTACGTAATCTTCCTTCATTCCAAATGCATAAAAGAAATGGCACAGGTGTCATTCTCTTCTTTGGAGCATTTGAGAGCTTACTTCCTGGAAATTGTTGGCAGTTGGGCTCAAATAACCTCATGAAAATTCTCTACAGGTTTGAATATGTCTTGTGTTGACATAATCATGCTGTCCTGTAATGGTTTACTTGTAAAACTATCTCCTTAACTTGACTATGACTGTCCTGAAGGTTGGAACCATGTCTTTCCCAGTGCCCCACACATGGAGAAAATGCTCAATAAATGCTTGTAGGAAGGGAAGCGGGGCAAGGAGGGGTCTCTTTGTGCTTCATGTGGTGTGATACCCCAGAAACTGTGTGTCACCCTGCTCAGCTAACTTCTTAGTGTAAAAACAGGGCATCCCAGTGGACTCGCTACTCTCTCCTGCCTGAGAGTCTGGCAGTCATGAAGGCTGGGGGCTCAGATCCTTCTATTTTTCACCCCCCAACACTCCACCCCTGCAAACAGGAGAAAGACCAAGTCCCTGTCGGCTAATGACTATAGTTACCAAGCATTCATTATCTGAAGGCTTTTTACACATCTATCCACTGCAAATTTACACAGCTATGTAGTCATTGGTACATTTAAGAAAATACGCATTTATTTGAAAGGGTTCCTTAATTTGAAGTGGCATTTTAGCACTTAGGTGTAGCTTGTACAAGAGAAAGCCTCAGTTGGATCCTAGCCTGTCTGTAACACAGTTATAACCCTTGGCATGTTCCCTTTGCTGTGGAAAGGAGGATGCAGGCCCAGAACCTTCCTCAAGCAGTACTATCTGGTTAGAATTCCCACGCCCTGGGGCCAGATGCGCAGGCACTTGGAGTGCTCCCACCAGGAGGCGAACGCACCAGGAGAAGCTCTCCTGGGGGGTGGCGGGGGGCATGGCAGTGGGCCTTCCAGGGTGCCTCCTCAGCTCCTGCCTGTTTTCCTGGCCTGTGCCTTTGGGTGCCCACTAACTGAGAGTTCCCCACCGATTTCCAGTAGATTTCCTTTTCATTGAGACAGCAGGTTTGGTTGCTGCTACTTGAAATGGGGAGTTATAAAGATGGGAATGACTTTTGCTATAGACTCTTCTTCCTGACACTGGCCCTGAGGTGGGGATTTATGGTGATAGAGAACACACCTGCTCCAGGGACACTCAGCCTGGCTGTGCCCTTGCCCCTGGCCTACATGTAGCAGGATTTGTCATTTGGCCTAACTCAGTGATGTTGTTGGTTACCATGCTCCTCTCTCTCTCTCTCTCTCTCTCTCTCTGCCTGTCCTGAGCCCTTCTGTGTCCTGAGAGCATCTTCATCTTCATGGAGGGATCATGAGCACAGAGCCAGACCGTTGGGTCTGATCCTCCAGTTCCGTATCTGTGAGCCTTGAACCTCAAAAGTACCCCCCTCCAGCACTGATGTGAAGTCAAATGAGTTAAAGTTCCATATTTTGCCAGGTATAATGCACCCCCATATATAATGTGCATCCACGTTTCTGGCCCCAAAATTTCAGGTAAAAAAAAAACTTTCATTTTAATTGTTTAATTTAAATTTTTACTTGTTTTTTTGTTTTATAAAGGAATTTTGGCAATTTTAAAAACATATCATGGTACAAGAAATTTTATGTATAAAATTTTTTTATAGTAAAAAACCGATTATCATATTCCAGGGTATTATTTTGCATACGGATATTGTTATTGATTTCTAGAGTCACATTTTTAACTCATCAGCACAAATAAAAGAATTAAAAACATTTATATAGATACAGAATTGGTACTACCCATGTGTAATGTGCATCCTTATATTTCCCACAAATCTGGGCAAAAAAGTGCACATTAGACACAGCACAATGTGGTGTATGCTCTGCTTAGCCCAGTGCCGGGTAAGCAGTTGGTGTTTGCTATTACTGTTATTTCTATATCATTCAATCTTTACAACAGCCAGGTGAGGGAGATTTTATCACCATCATTGTCATCATGGTCCCCATTTTATTGATAAGAAAACTGAAGGGCAGAAAGATTAAGGAACTTGCCCAAGGTCAACCTGCCATGTTACAACAGTGCCCACTAAAGTGCAGCCTTTTTCCCCCGAGTCCTTTGACTGCCAGTCCCCAAGGTATTGTGGAGGCCGGAGGTAGGCATCCGGAGTGCGAGGGAGCTGAGCGTTAAGGGCTGGCCCCAGGGTGTAGGGGCAGGAGGAGATTATCTGATGGCTCCTGTGGTAGGGTGGCTCAACATTGCCTAATTTCTCATGTGTACTCCCCCACCGCAGAGACTGGGAAGTTAAGAACTACAATTCCCAGATCCACGTGAGGCCCCACAACCAGAAGGAAGCTCCGTGAGTGGAGGCCACACCTCAGCTGCTTCCACCGTCTCTCCTGCACGCACCACTGCTACAGAGTCTGGTCTTTCCATGGTATTCTTCCCAACCCCGCTGGTAGCATCCTGATCATAAAGACAGTGGTGCCCGTGGTGCCCCTGGTTCTGTGACAAGCCTCCTGAGTAATTTGTAAATACTGTTAAATCCCGATCATCCTAAACTACTAAAGCACTAGAGTGGATTACGTCTCTGCCATTAAATCCTGACCAATACCCCGCCTGAGAGGAGGGAAACGTGACCGTGACTGAGGGAAAGCATGTCTCATCATCAATATTCTTTTAAAATATAGGGAATAACGTGACAGACATTTCTGTGTCCACCACCCGGCTTAAGAAATCAAACATAACAAATAGAATTGATGATGCTTGTCTCTCCATTTGAAGTCCCTTCCTCTTACCCCAAGAAACTACCACCACGAAATGCCTACACATTTATATTGTCACTTCTCATGTAGTCCTACGCGAAGTACAAGCTGATTTTGCACGTGCCCTTCTTCAACTTTTTTGTTGCTCAACGTTATGTTTTTAAGATTTGCCAATCCTGATATTTGGTCACCCCCGCCCCCTTTACTTAAGGGCTAGAGAGTATTTCATGTGTGAATATATTTCATGCCTGATTCCATCACAGTTTAGCCTGCTATTGGTGAGGGACTTTCTAAAGTCTATCTGGAGTGGCATTTCAAATGTCTTCAGAACACGCAAGTTAGAGAAATACATGACAAGGGCCCACTGTGACCGAAGCATTCACATTCACGTCTTAAAACAGTGCAAAGGCAGAGCAAATCTTATCCCTCAGGTCAGATCCCCACTGGGTTCCACACTGGGATGTGCCCTTGAGACTGGTGGCAGACAAGGCCCCTGATAGACACTACCAGACTTGCTGCCAGGAAATGAAAATGGGGATAAAATGGGTGACTGAATTCTGAAGTGCCACCCCCAGGGTTCCAGGAAGACGCTGTGTTCACTAACCCATCATGGAGAAATTCAACACCTTTGCCGGGAATTCTGGGTGACACCTGTTGCTTAGCTCAAACAATCAGGGAGAGTTTATGAATCACCAGGGCTTACAATTAGTTACTTTGTCACCCAAAGTACTGAATCATAGAAAGTGGACATGCATTTGCCATGGTTCAGTTCCAGTCATCAGAATTCCCCTGGACACTGTTGTACGGGGACCGGAAAGAACGGTTTTGCCATCCAGCCCAGGTAAATCCCACTTTCTACATGTGCGACCTTGGATTAACAGCTTCCTGGCTCTGAGCTTTGGTTCCTTTATCTCTAAATGGCACATTAAAATAATAAGTGCACAGGGCTGACTTGGGGCTTCATTCTCACTTGTTTGGGTATGTGGAGGCCCAGGACTGACAGGACCCCCAGGATATTTCAAATTCAAGTCAGTTAAGAAGGAGGAGGAAGTGTACCCTCTGACTTTCCTCTCTCTCTAAATGCAGAAAATAACTCTTCATGATAGGTGCCCTCCCAGCTCCTGAGGGCTAGTGACAACCTTATCACAAGAGTTAAAAAATGCTGAGTGAAAAGCTTGTATAAACAAACCATGTTATGCCTTCGTGGATTTACTACCTAAGCCCAAACCTTGTTTAGATTCTTTTCTAATGAACACTAACTTCCTTTGTTCTGTCAATTTCTCACCAAGGTATTGTTTCTTTGTCTAAAAAGGATAAAATGGTGCCTGGTTCAATCATTCCTTTGAGCCTCATTTATGATCTGAGCATTATATTATGATTCTCCTGTGTGTACATATTTTTTCTTGTGTCAATTTTATTCTTTTACTATTAGTCCAGCCATAGACTAAAGCAGGCTAGGGAAGAATTCTCTCCTCTTGACAGGTAAGAGCATCCAGATTTCTTTCTGGGGGACCACACCTCCACCACTCCTAGTCCATACATCGGGGCTGGTGACTTCACCCTTAGTTTCAGAGGTAGATGCAGGGGGTGGTCTAAGGCCTAGGTTTAAAGATCACCCATGTTCCCAGCCCAGCCATTGGCTGACAGGCAGTCACATGATGCAGGAAGAACCAATGAGATGCAGGGAGACTTTTATTGGAACTGTAGGGTCTCTGTGGTGCTGGGCTTAAACTTGGAAAGAAGAGGTGGGAATTGCAAGGAGTTACCAACTTTTCAACCAAGAGTGAAGGCCATACAGAGGCTGTTCGTGCTGTTTTTGTTTTTACATTGCTGAGAGATGGAAAGCAACCAAGTCCTGGAGCCATATTAGAATTCCTGGGCCAAGTTGTACTGAAGGCCAAGATGGACTCCTGGGACTTTCAGTTTCTTATTAATCTGTTTATTTATTTTGCCAGTTTTGAGCTAGGTGTTCTTTGTTTTTTGTTTTTGTTTTGTTTTGCTTTTGTCACTTGCAGGATAATAAGTCTTGAGCAACACTATTTCATGGGGTAGCTATGAAGATTAATGGAGATGACATGAAAGACGCTACTATGGGTCAAACTCCTTTTCCTGTCTGGTTCTTATTCTGATCCAGAGCTATCTTCATTTAATTCCATTTTTAATTTTACATAATCCTGATGTCATGCTGAGTTTCCAAAAACAAGATACATTAGAAACTTGAAAAATTTAGAAAAGATTGCTTGATAAAATAATATCTTTCTTGAAATATTTAAAAGGCTGTCATATGGAAAAGAATTAGACTTTGGCTTGGAGAGCTGAATGGGGTGACTGGGTGGATGTCAGGAGAAGGTGCTTTGCATCAGAGTGAGAAAGACCCTTTCAGGGACAAGCACTGGATTACTCCTCCATTCCCATCTAAGGGGACCTCTGTGTTAAGAACAGTCACTAACGGAGACTTGTGGAGGGGGACTCCTACTTTAAGGAGACAGTCACGTGGATGACCACCAAACCCCGCTCATAGAAGAGAGCTAAATTCTAAATAAAGTGCAGATTACAACTAGGATTTATGCCCCCAATATAACAGTATCTTTAGATTTCCACTGAAAAGGGGAGTTGAGCAATTTGAAGATGTAAACTTTTAGGAATGTAGGTGAAGTAGTCAAGTATCTATTTATACCTTTAATTTATTATATCAGCTACATAAATTTTTACATTTATTATATAACTATCATATGTAAATTTAGAAAAGTTGTTTTTTTCTTTTTTTTTTTTTAGCTTTTTGGTATGTGGGCAGCTCCCCGGCTGGGAATCAAACCCAGGCCGCAGCGCTGACAGCGCCAACGCCGAAGCCTTAAGCCACTACACCATCAGGGAACTCCCTGTTTTTTTTTTCCTTCTTATATGTAGTGAAATAACATTCAAGCCCTTCACATGCACTCTGACATTAGTTTCATTCTTCACTGGAGTCACTTTTGACACATATAATGTTGGATTTGTTTGACGGTGTTTAACTTTTGAAGCTGTGTCCTTATGATTATAAAAAAAATGCTCTAAGATAGACCTTCTGTCAGGAAAAAGACTTTTTATTGTGAGTCTAAAATTTATTAGCTCTGAACCTCTCCGGTTCCATTGTAAGTGACTTTTGAAAAAAATGAGTTTTCTTAGAAACTCAACTATTATAATATAGCAGAATAAGCCATCCTTAGTAGCGAATAGAATGTCTTCTGAATATGGGAAGATACAAATCCACATATCGGGTGTGATCCGAAATATGATGAAAACTTAGGTATGTGGATGCAAGTAGAATTTGAGAAGTAATAAACCAGAAAAATTAGCAGTAGTTATCTGTGAATCGTGGCTATTATGCTCGCTAGTGTTTCATTTTTATAGTATTTCCACATTTCCAAATTTTCTGTAGTTCTGTCTGTATTTCCAAGTTTTCTACAATGGGCGTGTGTAATTTTTGCAAGGAGAAAAAACAAACTAGTTAAAAAAAAAGGGCTTGGAAGTATAGAGTAGGAACCCCTCTTCCAGCTTCTGTGAGGTTTACAAGAGGCCGTTAGACCAGGGCTCACAAACTTGAACACTTCCAGGGAACATAAATGATGGAAGTGGGCCAATTAAAATTAATGGGAGTGCTGAGGACTGTGGCCAATTAGGATAGTCGCTTAATTGAAACAGGGGCAGCCAGCTACTGTCATGTAGGAATGTGACCCCAGTGCTATCAAATGCAAATATCAGATGAATATTTATGTAAAATTCCTCTCACTCTTTTTTTTTTTTTTTTAAATGCTGAGGGCCAAACAAAATCCATGCTCCAGTTCGCCTGTCGGTGACCTCTAAGCTAGATAGAGGTCCTGTTCGTTGTGACTGCACGCAAACTTCCGGCTTTTTTTGCCCAACTGCAGATCTTCCTTGCCCTGTTCCTCTTCAGTCTCCTCAGCTGTGACCCTATGTCCCCATTAGCCCCTCAGTTAGTATTTCCCAAAATGTGTTCCATGGAATATGAGTCCTGTGAGATGCTCTGTGAAAAGAAAAAGGAAGGGTTCCATGGTCCAATGTGTTTGAGAACCACTGCCTGAGACTCACAGGGCGCACTAGCTCTTTAAAGCCCCGAGAAGGCCTCCTGCGGTCTGAGCTAGCACAGCGGTGCTCAACCTGGGGGTCACGGCCCCTTTGGGGGTCAAACGACCCTGTCACAGACCATCGGAAACACATATCAGATATTTACATGACGATGCATAACAGTAGCAACATGACAGTTATGAAGTAGCATTGTAAATAATTTTGTGGGGGTCACCACACCACGAGGAACTGTGTTAAAGGGTCGCGGCCTTAGGAGGGTTGAGAACCCCTAGCATTTCCCAAACGCACTTGGCCGTGGAATCCTTTGGGGGGCGTAACTGCTGTTAACATGTTATGCTACAGATGCAGTGACCCATGGAACACAGTTTGAGTAACACAGCTCTAGGTTACTTGAAATTCTTGGTGGAGAAAATAATCTAAGTTAATTGATGCTAATTTTTTTTCCTGGATGAGGAAATTTTTGGAATGTTAGAAAATAATAAGCAGAGAGAAAGAGAGAGAGAGAGAGAGAGATGCTGAGTGTATTATGATTAGTCCATGTACCACATTGTGACTAAAAGTGGCCCTCAAAGCCACTTCCTGGGTTCAGAGGTCAAGTTCTGCTACTTCTTAGTACTGACTGTGGGCAAGTTTCTTCTCTGTGCTTCAGCTTCCTCAACATAAGATGGAGATAATTATAGTGATCATCTCAAGACACTGTACAGAATGAATGGTTTGAAATGTAGAAACATTCCTGGTATATTGTAATGCTCAATTAAATGTTAGTTACTGGCATGCTCACTTCCCTGCTCACCACATTTACTAGTCGTAGAGAATAACAATGACTATTATTAATACATTATAATTTTCTATTATGTTTTAAGAGCTAATGTGTATTGGGAGCTTACTATGTGCCAGGCACTATGCTAAATAAAAACTGTAAGAGGGGGATATTATTATTGATCCCTGTTCTTTGTATGGGGAACTGAGCTTCGGAAAGTTGGCATGGCTTGCCCTAGATTAAAGAGCTAGCTGCAAAAGCCAGGATAAGACCCCCTGTTGGACTTGAAAGCCCACCCTCACAATTTCTGCATTCTGCTTCTTCAAAGACCCAAGTCTTCACCTTTTAAGATAGGAAGAGCTCTCTAGAAAATTCACTGGTGCCTCCATTTTACTGCAACTCAGGTTCAGAGGGGTTATGTGACTCATCCATCAAATAGATGGATGCAGAGCTGGGACTAAACGAGAGGAAAGACGGGAATAAGAGGGGCAGGGGAGGGAGACCCGGCGGGGGGAGAGGAATGAGACCAAGACTTCTATACTGGCCATGAAGGGGAGTAGATTATGCCACCCCAAAATATGCCACTTTGGCATAAGGATTATTTTGAGAAAGAGCAGATTCAGAAAAAGCTATTTACCTTCTTCTGTTCTGTCTAGAAGCAGGGCACAAATTTGCTTTGTGGATGTGTTCCCACTCTCTGCTCCTATGCTAGGAAGAAAAGGTGACTCATTGCTAGGGATGATACAGGCTTAAACCTGCATAAACAAACCATATGAAAGAACACTTATCTTCCATGTTTCCCCCATGTTTACCTTTTCTCAATTTACCACCCCTAGAAGGCCCTACCTTTCTCTTTGTCTTATCACTTCTCCACAAAATTTTTACTTTTTGTTAAAATGATATATAAGCTCTCAGGCCTACTTTCCTTTTCTGTGAGACCCTCATGTACATGTAAAAATTAAAATGTTAACGACAAATAAAATTTTTCCTGATAATTTCTCTTTTGTCAATTTAATCTGCATGGCCTCAGGTACTGAACCTAAGAGGGTAGAGAAAAAAATTATTCCACCACATCCAGTTAGAAAAGCCTGTTAGTCATTTATAAGATAGAAAAGCCTGTTAGTTATTTGTAAGAATGGTCAAGAAGTCAGTTGGGTCTTTAAGCCTAAAGCTCAGGTGCCAGCTTGGGTCTGGAGATGCATCTCTTATCCCAGGTGCCACATGAGACACTGCCTTTCCTCGCCCTTCATATCCTATGGAATCTCCAAGTCCTGTAGGCCTTACCTCCATAAACCTTTTGTACTATACCCACTTCTCTCTACCCCTTTGCCTCCACCCTCAGCAGGCCCACCATCACCTCTCACATGGATGCCTAATTCCAGCCTCCAACCTGGTCCCCTTGACTCCAGGCTTGCCTCTTTCAATCCAACTTCCATACTGTAGCCAGGACAAATTTAGTCAGTGACTTCTCCTGCTTAAATACCCTCTTGTGACTTGCCTCTGCTCCAAACTCCAGGCTTCCTAATGCACTCTGAGGCCCCGGCTCAGATCCCCACTCTCATATCCCCCAACCATCGCCCACAATTTGCAGTTCCCTGGTGGTGCCATGTTCTCTCCCTTCTCCTAGCTTTGGCATGTGCTGTTTCCTCTGCCTGGAGTACTCTCTGTCCTACCTGCCTTCTGCATCCCACTAATTCACATCTGTTTCAGGTCTCCCTCTAGAGACCCTTTCTTGTCCCCCTTTTCAGGGCAAGATCCCCGTGGGGACCTTATAGCAGCTGCACTTACCCTCATCAAAGCATTCATCTCGCTGCATTGTAATTGGCTTCTGATCGGTCTCCCCATCAGAACGGAAGCAACTTGAGTGCAGGGATGCATCTGTGCATACCCAATGCCTGACACATAGTAGATGGGCAAGAAATATTTTTGGAATAAATGAATGAATGAGCAGGTGACGTAACTAATCATACCCTTGCAGTTTAGTTCCCCCCCCACCCTGACTTCACTCACAATTATTTTTATTAGATGGCTTTAGTTGCAGGCCTATAGTGTGAGTGTCACCTGCACACAGGAGTCAAGATCACCTACGGCCAACTTTCTTAACGTTCTAACTACGACAGTTCTACTAAATTTTATATATAGCTATTTGGCTTGTGGTGCTTTGTTCTGGGGGATGGGTGGAGGGAAATCTTTCCATGTTCAAGTTCTGGGCTCCCAGCTTCTAGTGGGGCTGTGCCACTGACATACACTGGCTGGTGCCAGGGAGAGGTTTGCTCCTTCACATGAGCCATGTTCATGGAAAGTTGCCTCCACAGCCAAGAAGACAAGAAGGGTGTTGTGTCTGTCCATCTGGGGCGGTTTTAATAAAGGATCCTGAAAACTAATCCCATTCTGACAAAACTAGATGCCCCAAACCAGGCACAAACACTCTTGCTTTAGAAGGCTTGGCTATGGGAAACAAGAATCGGGAATGCCAGAGAAAAACAGGGCACCCGGGGAAATTTGAGTTTCAGATAGACGATTAATAAATGTGTAGGGTAAGCATATCGCACAGGACATATGGATGCTACAAAAAAAATTACTCGTCATTTATCCAGAATTCAGATTTAACAGGGCGTCCTGTATTTTTCTTTGCTGACCCTGGAGGCTGTGAACGGGGTTGCAGGATGGGATTCTGAAAGAGCCTGTGGTCCCAGCAGGCCCCCTCTGCTGCTGGGCTGCCCGGGGACCACGGACAGGCTCGAGGGCCCGGGAAGGAGCAATCTGAAGGCTGTCTTTGTCAGGGTGCAGGACAGAAAGAGGTTCCCAATCTCAGCTGCACATTAGAAACACAGGGGGGCTTTAAAAACATCTCCATACATTGGCCAGGTCCAGATCAGTCGAATCAGAATCACTGGGGCTGGGACACAGGCTTGGGCATTTTGAAAAGCTCCCCTAGCAGATTCCTTTGTGTAAACAAGGTTGGGAATCACAGGTTCATGAGCCATTCCCTCCCTAGGCTGTCGTTCACCGGCAAGCAGTTACCGGAGGCTCGTGACCCTCATCCAGGTAGTCTGGCATCTGATGCCGGAAGACTAGGAGCTGCTCGTCCCAGCTTAGCCGCTTACTAGCAGGAGGGCCTTGAGCAAGAGGTAGTTTTACAGCTCTGAGCTTCAGCCTCCCGTTTGTAAAATAGAGCCACTAAGGTGGGCTAACGGGACCTGACTCACCTGCTTTGCAAGGCGGCATGAGGCTAAAGGTTAGGCAAAATGTGGTTAAGTCACTGAAAGTGCCTGATGAGTTCCGTCATGGTAGAAATGCCAGTTTTCATCAAGGTGACAACCGACTGGGCTCAGGGGCAGATCTCAGGTTTAGCACTCAGGAAGACCTGCGTCAGAACCAGAATCGGCCTTGTAACCAGATCTCCGGGTGAAAGAATCACGCAGGATACAAATGTGGATTCAGGGGGCCTCGAGGGGCCCAAGGAGCTGCATTTCTAGCAAGTTCCCAGCTGCTGCCAGTGCTGCAGGGGGCGGACCGCGCTGGAGCGGCGCGGGTTGAGAACCGTGAGCCTCAGCTCGGGCTGTTCTCTAGGATCACACGGGGGGCCATCCGGCCTCCTTCCTGTCCATGTCCCCTGTATCCCATTGCCATGCTGCTTTACGATAGCGCTACAACCGCCTTCCTTTCCACTACCCAGTCCTAACACGATCACTTCCGGGTCACCCCGGGCCGAAGCCAGCACCTGGGCTGGCCCCTGACCCCTTCTAGCACTCCTGTTTCGATCCATCTTACATACAGCTTTAACCTCTAGCATCATGAAGCTCCGTATTTCCCTGCTGAGAAATGTCTGGTGTCTTCCAAGCAGTGTGAGCTGAGAAATGCTTAAAAATTGTCCTCAGCCCTCACACACACACGAAGTCCTGTGGTTTGTAGCATTAGCCAGGAACTGTTTGTCACAGAGGAAGCACCCCTCCTACAGCTCTCACGTTGACTGCTCAGTCCTACTCCGCAGGCTTCTTCTCCAGCCCTAAGTCGCTTCCCTGGGTGCTTCCCTGTCCAGCTACGACACACACGCGCGGCCCCCTGGGCCCGCCGGAGTCCTGCACTGGGAGCTGGGCTACACGTTTCCGGCGTTCTGATCTCGAGTCTCCTGCTTGGCCTCCTCCCTCCAGGACTGCGGAGCAGCAGGAATGGCAGTGCATTTTCCTCTAGGATTGTTAATCAGCGTGTGCAAAGAGTCCTTTGTGATCTGAAGATGAAAGGCCACTCTCTTCATGAGATGTTATTACGATGATGAGTTTGCCCATCTGCAAAATGGGCTTGGAGGAGGTGCTCGTTTACAGAGCTCCTGAGATAACAAGGCTTGTGATGAGGCAGGAAGCTGGCAGCCTGGCACAGGGCCAGCCCTGGGTTCACTGGGGCGGGGGAGGTGTGAACTAGGCCGGAGGGGGGCGGGGAGGGGGGTCCTCCTTCCCCTCCAGCTGGACTCCAATGCAGTACAGGAGTGGGGGGAGTGAGGCGAAAGCAGAGGATTAAGCCCTTGTGTAAGTGTGTGTGTGAGCGAGTGTGTTTGCAGGGGTGGGTGAGAGAGACTGTGTGTGATTGTGTGTGAGCGTGTATGTGCAGACGAGAGTGTGTGTCCGTGTGAAAGTGAGTGTGTGTGTGTGTGTGTGTGTGTGTCCATTACCAGCGTGGACAGATAAGGTCCCAAGCCTGGAGGTCAGAAAGAAATCACGTGTTTCTGACCCAAATTCCAAGACCTCCAATTAACTACATTAGAGAAGGGCAAAAGAGCAAAGGTCTCAAAATTCCAGACATTTGGTCATCCACAAAAGACTGCTAAATCTCATACTGATTGTGTGGGTGAATGGGAAGAGGAAAATGCTTAATGGTGATGTCAAGAGAAATTTTCTTTTAGGGCCAACTTAAAGAACTCACATATGTAGTCGACCCAAAACCCCTGAGGCAGTCAGAACCAAAACTATAAATCTGATAGCATTATCGATGGATCCTGGAATCCTTTATGCCCTGAGTAACAGTTATCTTTCCACAAAACAATCCTCCAAGCACAACACATAGATGCCTAATGAGCACGTACTTTAGTCAGATAGCACCAATGACAAATTCCTGCTCTTTCCTACCTTAGTTGACCTTGTACAAGTGCCTTAATCTCTCTGGGGCTCAAAGTTCTGTGCTATGAAATAGGGTTCGCAGAGTTATAAGGAGTAAAAGGCATGTAGGTACTTACTGAGCAGCTACTATGTGCCATGCCCTATTCTAGGCAATGGGGATACAGAATGCAAAAAACCAGGAGGGTAAGATGAGCAATAGACATGCAAACAAATCAAAGCAGAGTACATCATACAGTGATAAGAAGGGGGCAGGTAGGAGGGAGACGGAGGCTGCTATTTATTTAGGGTGTCAGGAAAGGCTCATGATAAGGAGACATTAGGTAGTGAGACATGCATATATCTGGGGGAGGAGGGTCCCTGGCAGAAGGACCTAAGCTCTGCTGTGTTCACATAAAAGGAGAGCAATGTAGCTGGAGCAAAGTGAGCCAGGTGAGGTGAAGAAAGAGACAACATCAAACAGGTGTTCAAATGGGAGGAGGCACGAGAGAAGATCCGGATTTTACCGTGAGTGAGCTGGGAAGCCAAGGAAAGGATATGATCAGCTCATACTTAGTAAGGATCACTGTCTGCTGCAAAGAGAGAGGCTGGAAGAGCAGAAAGAGAGACCAATGAGAGGCTATTGCAAGAGTGCAAGTAAGGGATGTTGTTTGTTTCAGGTATTTGGGCTGAGAGCCTGGAAGCCAGGAGTCGCCACTAATAACTGAAATGAGGAAAGCTGCAGGCAGGGTAGGTTTGCAGAGAAGAAACCAGTTCGGCGCTGGGTGTGTTGAAGTGTGAGAAGTCTACTGGACACCGAACGGAGGTGTCGAGCCAGCAGCTGGATACATGAAGCCTGGAGTTCAGGGCAGCGCTGTTAAAAATACACACAGGTTTGGATATGCACAACCAGGGACCAAGTACAGACCAAGACAGGTTCAAGGACCCAGGGCTTAGAGGTCAAGGAGATGAGGAGAAGCAGCACAGGACACTAGGAATGTCTAGTGTGGTGGAAGGAAAACCAGGTCCCCAAGGCGTCTACGCCAGGGGTTGGCAAGCTTTTTTCATAAAGGGCCACATAGTAAATGTTTTTGGTTTTGCAGGCCATCGGGTCTCCGTTGTGGCCGCTCAACTCTGCCACTGTAGCAGGAAAGCAGCCACAGACAATATGTAAACCAACAGCCATGGCCGCGCTCCAATAAAGCTTTGTTTACAGAGGCAGGGGATGGGCTGCATTTGGCCTGCAGCCTGCAGTTTGTCACAGTCTGGCCAAGGCAAATGGCGCCCCAAGGGTCGTACGTTTTGGAGAGAGAACTGAAGACATGGTGTTTCGCAAGCCAAGGGGACAAAGTGTTACAAGGGGAAGTGATAAATGGTATCAAATGCTGCTGACAGTTTGAGTCAGGTGGAGACAGAGTATCTGCCATTGGCTGTAGAAGCACATCGGTCATTGATGGCCTCAACAAGAGCACTTTCACTAGAGCAATGAGGCAAAAGCCTGATTGGAATGGGCTCCAAAGAGGAGGGTAGGAGGGCATGGGCATAAATAACTCTTTTGAAGAGTTTTAGTTCCTGCCAAGAAACAGGTGGCATTCAATAAATGGTAATTCCTCACCAGGAAAGGACCCATGAGACTAGCAGCTGCATTTTATATAGAACCTCAGAGTTTACAAGGCGTGCACGCAGTGTTGGGACCATTCAGTGATGACAACTGAGCATTTTCACAGTGTCTCAAGTAACTCACGTTTATAGTGATTTGGATTCACAAGAAAAGCAGAACCTTGGGGTCTCGAATGGAGTTACAAGGCACTAAAATGTGACGAATTTGATGGTGTGATCCCGAGGCACCATTCGGAGAGGCCATGGTATTCCAGACCCACAGGTGCCTGGCGTTTCTCTGCACCCTGCCCTGTGGTGAAAAAGACATGAGACAGGGTCCACTCATCACGGTTACACCACGGCCACACTTGGTCAAAATGTTCCAGTCTGAACTCACATAGCAGCCTGCACAGCGTGTGAGGCCAAGTGAGTTTTTCATGGACTGGGGTGAGTTATTGGCATGGGGTCCAGCCAATGAAAAAGCCTAAATTTACGCCACATTTTGTTTCCTGGGAAGCCAAAACTATTTCATGTAAATAAGCTCATTGATCTCCGGAGCCCTCGTGTGAGATTTAGAATTATTATTTCTGTTTCACCTTGACGCCCAGTCCATCGGAGGGCAGTAAATAATGCATCCTGATGGTTGTGATGTGGGACTGAGGACTGTGTCCATGACATTCGTGCTGTGGCTTTTGCCTCTGAGAGGAGCCCTGGAGTGGGGCGGCTAGTAGAAGTTTGGGTCTAACGAACAGTACCAGGCATGTTTCCCGGGCCCATTTGCCTCCAGCCCAGGCCTGCATGGGGCTCATGTTTGTCCCTTATGACCCCACTTCCCTCTGCATTCCCCCTCACTTACCACAGCTCACTAGACCAGGAATGGGTCTCATCTCCAGAACAGTCAATCTGCTAGCTGACTTGAAGCCTGTGTCTGAGTTTGGATTGACATGATGAGCTGGGCCGTGGCCAGCTTCTCTTGGGAAGCATACCCCCCCCCCCATTAGACACAAGGAAGCAGAGAGACATGGGTACACAGAGCAAGCCCCCTCACATTGATGGTGCAACCC
Organism: Lyroderma lyra; assembly: GCA_004026885.1. NCBI lineage: Eukaryota > Metazoa > Chordata > Mammalia > Chiroptera > Megadermatidae > Lyroderma > Lyroderma lyra. The sequence goes on along the minus strand of PVJL010001186.1, from coordinate 136,770 downwards.
TAAAGCGAAGACCCTAAAATTAATTTCAGACGTAAGAGGTCCCTCGTGCCATCTTGGATATAGACACTTGACAGATCCATTCTCAGGAAGCCTAGATCCCATTGTAGCTCCAGGTCTTACCTTTCCAGAAGATTCTTTCCCCATCATTCATCACTGCACAGATGTCCCTGAAACCTCTTCTCTTTCTTTTGGGGTGAAATTCCAGAGGATCCTTGTTCCTTGTAGCCAAACACAAACTCTGAGGAAGTTGACCCACATTGGCCAAGGCTGGGGAATCCCAAATAAGAAATGATTCAAACACCCCACTGCTTAAACTTTTGTCTGCTTAAAAACAAACACCAGGGGAAGCGGGCAGAAGCGGAGCACCCAGGGGCCATCTCCTTTTGTCTTTCCTCCCCCCCAAAGTTCTGCACTGTTCTAGACCAGCTCTATTGCTTCAGGCCCAGGGACTCACACTGGCCCAGGTCATTATGTGTTTGTGCATTTAGCAACCATTCACTGAGCACCTACTGTGAGCTCACCACCATAGGCACTGGGGCTACAGGAGTGAGTAAGACAGACCCAACCCCTGCCCTTTGGGTGATAGTGTGGAAGGAGAAACAGAAGATTAAGCAAGTAAATAAGCCCATACAATACAAGAAATTGTGGGTGCAGGGAACTAGAAAGCAGACAAAGCAACCCCTTGTTTTGAGGAAATCATGGGGGGCTTCATGAAGAAAGTGCAGCCTAAGCCGAGGCTTGAATTTCAATATTGAGGGTACTGGGGTTACATGAGGAGGAGGCAGAAGGGTGTCCAAGGCAGAAGAAGCCACATATGCAAAGGCCAGGCCAGGCCAGGGCCCAGGAGTAATCAGATGAAGGTGAGACCCAATCTAGGGTCCAGGGCTGCCCCGGTGGGAGGCTGGACTAGACACATCTCTGTTCCTTGTCAGCCATAGAATCCTGGGTTCTAGGGGAAGCCCAGTCAGGGTCCACCTCAGAGCTAACTTAAATTCGCATCCTGGGCCCAGAGACTCTTTCAGTCAGAACCCAGTGCAAACCCCAGTGAGACAGCTCAGGGGGCCCCAGTCAAGCAGGGTCCAGAGCAGAGAACAGACGCTGTGGCCCATAGACTCAGGCACGCCAAAGCACACAGGGCATGGCCCTGAGAGTCCCCCAGAAGGAGGACATTGACACATTTCCCTCAGGAGCTTTTCCCCAAGCGGTGTCTTCCTGAGGCATCTCTGGGGGTGGATCCCACACGTGCCAGCAGCCTAGAACGCAGAGACACACGACCTGGGCTCCCCGCATCCAGGGGTGTATGTGGAGGACGCAGCTTGCTACTCTGCTCTAGGCACAGCGGCAGCACGTACACACCACGTCTCTGCCACGTGCTGAGTGAAGTGGGCCAAACCTGTACTAGAAAAGTCTCAAGTCCCCACCGTCAGGTTAGTGAGGGGAAGAGAGCCCAGGAGCAGCACTAGGTGGCAGAACTCAACTCATGCCCAAAAAGTGTTTGCCAGGTGCCAAGTGGGCATTATTATTATTAATTATTATCCCCTTGTATAGGTGAGGAAACCAAGCCCAGAGAGGTAAAGTAACTTGCCCAAGGTCACCCAGCTAGGAAGCGGGGAAGCTGAAATACAGATTTTGCTCATCTGCTTCTAGAGGTCAAGGGTGAGAGGTCAGGGACTACGTCTACTTAACCTCCTGTGTGTGGCCCTCACCCCGGCACAGCTGGGGGCTGCTGCACACCGGCCTTGGAAGGGGGTTGTAATGATTCTGTTGTACAGCTTACCCTTAGCTGAGGCTCTGAGCAGATCAACCGCCTACATCCGGAACGTTCTGTTGAACGAAATAACGAGTAAAGGAGAGTGGGTTCCAGCTTCCCTTCACTTTCCACCTCCTCCCTGGACCCCTCTCTCTGAGCATCCGACACCAGCGTCCTCCCTGTCCTCCTCCGGCCCCCTCCGCCATCCGCAGTTCTGCCCCTCCCCCACCTCCCGGCCGCTCCGGCCTCAGGACTCTGGATAAAATCTCGGCTCTGCCACTCACTAGTTCTGTGACTCGTGTAAAATTTCGTCACCTCTCTGAGTCTCTGCTTTCTGATCTGTTAAACAGGAGCCAACAGCCCTAACCTCCACAGCAGCGGAGCAACAAGAATAATGTAGAGAAATCACTTGACAAGGCCTGACTCACAGTAGGTGCTCCTGTGGTGTTTGTTCTCTTCCTCTTTCCCCTTCAGGCGTAGAAACCTTTGGACCTTCCCTCTACCACTCCCCCAATTCGATGAGGATAATTTCTTTTCTCAAAATGTCTGGAAGGCACACGATTCTTTGATCTTGGCTTAGAACCCATGGAAGCCACTAAGCGTAGTTGCAAAGCCATAAAACAGCAATAATTGTGCTATCAAACAATTAATTATCAGGGAGTATAAAGATGTACTCAGGCTCCCAGTTTACAGGCTAATAAGAGGGTTTAGCAGCTTGCAGTTCTTTGAAGGCTGGAGCCCAACGGTTTCCTGGAAAACCCTGGAGGCGGGGAAACACAGCTGGAGGCCACTTCTGCCTGGAGGCCACTTCCGCCTGGAGGCCATGCCACCAGGAAGTGACCGACAGGCTCAGCCCAAGAGAGTAGAGACTGAACTCCAGTGATTGACATCGGAGGCTGCTGATTTCTCACCAGGGCTAAACGCTCTCGGGAAAGTCGGAGGGGCAACGACGTGTAAATGCACGAGTGGAAATCTGCAGCGATTCAGAGACCGTGCAGAATCGAGGTGGTCTTGCGGGAGAAACGTCAAGGATTCTGTTGTTCAACCTTTGGCCCAGCTTCGTGCCCTCCGTTAGAAGTCAACAGTCCGCGTTCTTGGAACTGCCCCATGGGTTAGATGGCAAGCTCTTCCGTTCCGCCTTCACCTCTCTGCCAGCTAAGGTTTTTCAGGTCAGCAGTAGAAATACTAGAAGGACTCTCTCCCCTCTGTTTCTAAGCCACTTCAGGGTACTTCAAGAAATGGGGTGATTCAGGTGGTTTGCCAGGAAGGATACTTTACTTTGGATTTCCCCAGTGCCAAATATTTGAATCAAGCCTGAAGAGAAGTTGAGATGTTTGGGAAGTTGAGAGAAAACTTCAGGTGTTTTGGTTCCGTTCGATTTCTCTTGAGGGTCAACTCTTTGAATTCTAAAGCAAATACATGTGTATTTTTTAATATATTATTCTTATGCAATCTCTCCAGACTGCCAACCTTTAAGAAAACAGGGTGGAGGAAAGTTAAATGGTTTCTATTTACTGTAACTTAATAATACAAAGTCTGACTAGAGAGTAAGGGGAGTGATTTTTAGAGTAAACACTCCAAAACTTTCACGACAGAAGGAAGGTTGGCCTCAGAGAACAGGCTCCAATTGCGAGGTGTTGCTGTACCTCAAAACACGCGCCCCAATTTCTCTTTGAAGGCTGCTTTCAACCCCAATTTACCAGACAGTCCTAAAAACCTACGTGTGACCCCAAACAGCATGACATGCCTCGTCTACTCTACATTAGTCTCCAGAGCTGACCACAAATGCTTTATGTCTATTTCCGAAAGTCGAATTCACCTGTAAATGATTAAGATCTGCCATCCCCAAGGATGCCCTGAAATTGAAAATGCACTGCAGGCTCCAAAGACAATTCTCAAGAAAGAGTTGCTAAAACGAGAACAGGAGGATTGTTTGAAAGTGAATCTTTCCATTTCTAAGGTTACGACTTTCAAGACCATATACCTCCTTTGTATGCAGCGAACCACAAAGTGCCATGGGGACGAGGCTGGGACTGGGGGGACAGAATTCCCGAGAGTGGGCATCTCCTCGGAATTGGTGTCCCAGGTGGCGCCTCTCCTCACCTCTGTCTCAGCCCCACATCCAGATTTTCTAACATAAATTCAAGCTGCCCTCCCCCTACCCCCACAACCCTGTGGCTTTGTTAAACATATCCATCATGTTATTTCACACTCACATCTTAGGAATGGGGTTCTAAACCATGATGGCAGAAACGGAGAAGAAAAAGCCACTGTGCAGGCTTAGGTAGTGCCTTCCGTAGCCGGTATGTTGATGAAACGAACTGCACTCAAGATGCAGTACTTAAATATATTTTAGTGAAGACATATGCTAACCCTGCTGTCGTTGTCAGTGTTAGCCATGGGTCCCACCGCTCTGCCTTGCAGACAGTGCTGACAATTGCAAATGCAATGCCATTAGGCCACCAGAATGGGTGCTTTATGAATTTCTTTTGAAACAAACTGTTAACTGGTATCGATCTGTCTGAATACCGGCCGATGATCGAGCACCGTGAAGTATTCTGCTCCGTAAATTACCATTGAAATCCAATTCCTGCCAAGTCACAGGAAGAAGAAATGAGAAAATGTGCTTTGCCAGATGCTGATGGAAGTCAGATGAAGAAAGAGCTGAACTGATCAAAAACAAATGGCCGACCTTACGCCAACAGTGAATTGGCGACCTTACAAGTATTTGAGTAGGGAAGGTATGACCCCTTCTTGGGGGTGACATAGAAGGGCTTCTGCCATGAGCTACAGAGCCCCCTGGTCCCTCACAGCTTTTGGGTGTGCAGGATTCCATGTCCTCAGCTTGTGGGATGGAGATGTTCCTAACACAGAGGTTGACACATTCCTTGAATAGGTCATTACCCTTGCCATGTTTCCTTTTTGATAGAGCAAGTTTTCTTTGGCTTTTTTTTTTTAATTAAAATTCTAATTTTGAATTAAAATTCTGCAAGGAGTCTTCCTGAGTCACCAAGGGAGGTGGTGACCTCATATCCACATTCCACCAAATCGAAACCATCTTTGCCTTCACATCAGGATTCCTAAACAGCAATTGTAGGCCCCGACAGGGCCGGGAGCTAGCGTTTCGGTAGGTCTTCACAAAGACTCTGCAAAGCAAAACTTGGGATCCATGATTTTTGCTTTTAAAATTGTTTTAAAGGCTCTATTTTTTTAAGAGCAGTTTTAGGTTCACAGCAAAATTGAGAGGAAGGTACAAAAAGGCTGGGGGTACTGCTCACGATGAAAGAAGACTAAACAGCTAAGACAACAAAATGCAAAGCCTGATCCATCCTTGGCTCCTGAGATTAATGTTTTCTTTTAACCTACACAGTACAGAACACCATGGGGACAATTGGAGAAACAGAATCATGAACTCTGTGTTTCATAATGGCACCGTACTCAGTTAAGTTCACTGGTGGTGACAACCGCAGTGTGGTTACGAGAAGGAATGTCTCTGTTGTTGGTAGACACTTCCTAAAGTGTTCAGGGTGATGTCGTCATGATGTCTGCAAGTAACTAACCTTCAAATGGTTCAGCAAATGTAAACAAACAAACATAAATAAAGGCATACACATACACAGAGAGAGCCCAAATGCGGCAAAAAAGTGAATGGTTGGTAGGTCAATCTAGGTGAAAGGTATAGGCGTGCTCATTGTCCTAGTCATGAAATTTATTTGAAAATTTAAAAGAAAAATTTCTTTTTAATTGGAGAGGAGGGAGCCCTTGAACAGGTCTCCTTTGTGCCTGCAAGTCCTTGCAGTTGATTTTTCTCACTGTGTGAAGTCATTACCTCCTCTGCCCTGTTTGGAATAAGAAGTGTGGAGTGTAAATAATTTTTGAATAGCAGCTTCTTTCTAGACACTTGCAGTGGAGACAGTAGACAGTGTGATTAGAAACAAAAACAAACCCGAAAACCACAGCTGCCTTGTTATTTAAAAGTAAAAATACCTACTCTAAGAAAGACAAAGCTTTAGAGTCAAAAATCTCGGGGTGATTGCCAGGCCCCAGGGGCAAGGGAGGAGATTGCCTACAAAGACTCACAGGGAACTGTGGGGGTGACGAAAAACTCCACATGGCGGTGACAGTGGGTTTTGTGTGTGCTATTTGTTAAAACCCTAGCACTGTGTAGTGTATACATGTGACCAGCTAATCCGCACCCAGCAAGAGCAGTCAGTGATACCATTCTCCTCCTCCTCCCTACCTCTCCGTGAGGATTAAATAAACACACCCCATGAAGGGACTGGAGCAGTTCCCGACCCACAACCCTCAATAAAGTGCATGAAGTGATGTTAGAGGTCACACGTTATCAACGTTACAAACGTTTTTAAGTTCATAGTGCGCACTTATTGAAAAACAATGCCTACGAGGAACCGTATATTTTGCCCATGATTTCATTGACATTATTGCTTAAATTGAGGATAAGAATGGTAGCTAAGGCAAAATATAGAGGAGCTATTTTAAAAGATTAAGTAAACCACAGCATAGATATTAAAGAGATTCCGCAGAAACCACTAAGGCATTGCTAGAATGCAAACACTGAGACCGAGGGAATCGTGCTCTAGGCCCCCAAGGCCCAAACGGTGCCTGCCTTTTGCAGCTGCCTTCCCTGCTCTTGCTTACAAATGCCTGCCTCCACCGGGTTCAGCAGTCCAGACTCGCTCCAGTCCCTCCCTGACACCAGCCTGTCCTTTTCGGCTCATGCTAGTCCCTGGGTCGAGGCCATACCCTTAGGAAGAGACAAAGGGTGTGTTTCCCACACCCTCGTCTAGAGGTGAGCTGGAGGGAGTTCCTCCGAGACCTCGCCTGATGATAGCTGCGTGGGTGACTGAGGAGACACCACCTGTCCCACTAATGATAGGACTCGTGCAGCCGGAAGCCCTAATTGCTCCTCTGGCCCTTTAAGTTCACTGCCACCAACCGTTAACAAGCCCCTTCTCAGGGAAATTGGAGGCCCCTTGAGCTGTTGGCTGGAGCTCTTGGAGACAGAGAAAAGAGGTTGGCTGGGAAGGCCACAGGCGTCTTGAAAGGACTTACAAATAGGTAATTCTTTAGCTTCACAATAAGATGTTGAATCGTGAGAGACTCGCTGAGGCTCTTGGTAGACCTACAAAAGCCTTGGTCCAGGGTTTTGTTTCCCCCGAAGAAAAGCACGTGGATGTCGTGTCCACTCAGGCCTCTGCCTGGGCTGGGTGTTCTCACAGAACACCGCCTCACCTTGTAGCTGCCCAGGCTGCTATCGTTCGGACTTGCACCCGACATCACCTTCACAGACTGAGTTTCGTTGCCAGAGGAAAACAAGTACAAAACACAGAAATAACTTCCCTTTAATGGGTTGCAAACCTTGTGCCACCAAAAGCTAGAATTCCCGGTCTCTCTGGTTGCAGTGCCCACACACTGTTGCTGCTTTCACTTCTTCCAGGGGCACTAAGTGAGTCCCAAGGGTAATTACGGTGCCTGCACTGATCCCCGAGGCCTCGGGGTTCAGGCTCGGTGCTCAGCTGCTTACGAGGCACCAAGGACGCTGCTCAGTGCTTTTCAGACCTCATCTCACGTGAACCCCACAGCAACCTTGTGAGTTTGGGTTCATTTTCTCTTGTACTCCAGGAAATTTCTCAGTAAGAAATCTGGAGCTGCGTAACGCTCAGGATTGCTTCAATGACCCCAGCAGCCATCAGTACGCCTGGCCCTCCATCTTTCCTCCTTGTCATGCTCCTCCAAGGAAACAGCTGTTCAAAGAGCTGAAGCCACCTGCCACAAATCGTGAAGCTGGTTAAAAGAAGGAGACTTGAACAAGACCGCCTGCCTCCGAAACTCTTCCTGCCATGCCAGAGGGAACCTCTCTGTGGATGGAATAAGGCGACAGGAAGGACAGACAGGGGTACGCCAGCTCAGCCTCAGGGGCACCAGCAGTACCCTCCACCACATCCCCCGCCTGAGTCCCAAACACAGGGACGGCCTTGGACCAGTAGCTAGGAGCCAGGGACACGCGGAAGGACATCAGCTCTGACAGACCTCCCCACCTAGGACTTCAAACCCCAAACCCTCCTCACTCAGGGTGGCCGGATTTAGGGAGAAAACAAAACAAAACAGAAAATTCCCAGTTAAATCTGAGTTTCAGATACACAAGGAAAATGCTTTAGTGTAAGTACAGATGTTCGTTCAATGAAATAACAGGTAGGTTAGCAAAGATGATTCATTAAACTAGTATGTGCTTTGATCTCCCAGGAAAGAAACTATGTAAGCATAAAACATCATGACTTAGTATACTGTTATTATTTATGTTTATAGTTGAGATTAATCTAATCTTAATACACTAAAATGATATAGGTGTTAACCAAAGACATTAATGACCCTGGAGTGTGAGATTATAAATTACTGTGAACAGCACTAAGAATCGATGTCAGCTACAGGATTAAATCTTTTTCTCACATGATTTACTGGCACTGCAAGGAAAAAAGTGAGTTTTTGAAGCTACTTTATAAACCTTTTGTAAGTATCAAAAACTGAATTACAAGTTGTTTAAAATGATCAATGTCACTAATAAAAGAAAATAAAACAACACCTGACTTTTCGTTTATTAAATTAATACGTAGATTAAATTAATTGAATAAACAATGCTGACAGTGGCTAGTATTGTGATGGAGGTGGTCGGGATGGGGCAGGGCATTCACATTCAACACTGAAGGGGTAAAAATCTCTACCCTCTCAAGAGCGAGTTGGCAAATACATCCAAAGTCTTAGAAATGGACCTAGGCTCTGACTCAAAAATACTTCTCCTAGGAAATTGTCCTAAGACAATAACTAGAGATAGGTACAAAGATTTCATTACAAAAATGTCCAGTGTATCATTAATGTATATATAATATTAAAATATACATCATTATAGGTAATTACATGTTATTACAATACACATACATATGAGTGTTTCTACATTATACATCACATACACAACATACATATACATATATGTGCATTATACATCATATACACACCACACACACACATAAACATAAAACACACACCCATCCCACTGGGGGAAGAGCTAAGTAAATTTTGCCACACATGTTGCAAAAAAGGTGTTTTAATGGATATTGTCGAATACCACAGGACATACAAGTGTTCACAAGTGCCTCCCTTCCTCCGCACACACACCTGAGACTACAGGTGAAATAGCCCCCATGAGGTGATATGCATGAAGATAAAAGCCACATGCTAAGGATGGTCAGACAGAGGACCAGAAATGCTGGTGACATTGTGGAGCCATTAACACCAGTCCGGAACTTGGACTCCAGCCTCCTTGTTAAGTGACTTGGCTTTTCTCCCTGGGAGCTTTTGGAGTTTCCATTTCAAAAAATAATCCATGGCACACCCAGGATATTCGTAACTTAAAAAACATACAAGATCTGTGTGAAAAAGAACATTAAATGTTGTCGAAGGACAGACACAAAGACTTGAACTTGTCTTTTCTCCCAGTCTTCATAACAATGTTGTGAGATGGGTGTAATTTTATCTGTTGACATCCGGGAAGATCAAGTAAGTTGCTCAAGTCCACGGAGTCACAGAGCCGAAACGCACCTCTGCCTGCGGGCCTCGTGTTCGTGCTGTGTGTGGCGATCCATGCCAGCCAAAAGGAATCGACACAAAAAAAGAGGGGACAGAAGTGACTTCAGGTGTTCCCTCACCCCAAGCTTACCTCTTTGCACATGTTGACGATCATGGGCTCAAAAGTACAGGAGGTTTCCCTCTTGGTAACAAACAGTGTGACTCTTCTATTTGCCCCAAGAGCCATCTAAAATGAAAGGAGATTTTTTAAAGAGTCTTGGCGTAAATGTTGATAAGAGTCTAAAATCGGCAAGGGCGTGCTTGGTGTCTTTGCACGTGCTGTCCCCCAGATGCTGGTCCTTAGCTTCCTCACCTGCTCCAGGATCCGTTAGATATTGCCCTCGGAGCGGCCTTCCCTGACCGCCCGCCCCTCCCCTAGTAAACCTCTCCGAGCTTTTCCTCCGTGGTACTTACCGCTCTTCCTATATTTTTCATATATAATTTGCGAGGTTATTTTTCTTACTATCTTGTCCCCCTCCCCATCCCAACCCAAATTAGCTCCAGGATGGAAGCAATTTTGTCTATTTTGCCATCAGCACAGTGTAAGGACCACCTAGAGCAGGGCCTGGGCTCCAAGGTCATCTCCAGGTGGCAAGAGAAAATGACAGAAAAAGAAGAACATACAAGAACGGATTGGCTGTGGATACAGTCTAGTTCTACCTGCTTTCGCGCTTTATATACGAGGGGGCACCAAACGCAAAATCCAGGACTATCTTCTGGCCGGCGGGCCCCTTGTCGCACAGGCCCCCCCTGCTGGGGGAGGGTTCCAGGACCCCGTCTGCATCCGGGCACCAGCTGGCGTTGTTGGGAGAGGCTGCATGAGGCTTCAGGGAAACGTTTTTGGAGACTCGACGCGTTTGCCCACTAGTTGGCTGGTTCTGCACCACGACGACGGACCTGCCCACTCTGTGCTGCGTGTTCAGCAGATTTTTACCGCCCGTGCCCCACCCTCCCTATTCCCCAGATCTTGCCCCGAGCAACTATTTTTTAATTTGTTTTCCCAGATGAAAAAAGTCCTCAAAGGGAAACATTTTGCCAATGTAGAAGAGGTGACACAAAAAACGGCAGAAGCGCCCACAGGCTTTGAGCGTGTTTGGAGCTTCGGAAGAAGCGTCTCGACGGGCGTGTCGCATCAGAGAGGACTTTGAACACCTTCTGTTCACTGAAGTTTAAACACGTAAGAATAAATACACATTTTTTATAAATAAACTGCAGTGTTCGGGGGTGCCCCCTCAGAAAGAATTCATTCTCTCCCTGTCCTTTGGTGACTTGCTTCTGTCACTCATATTCCGACAGCAGAATTGATCCACGTGTCCTGGGCAGCTCTGCTGCTGTATGAAATTCCATTGCAAGAGGATAAACTTACTCTCCTGTTGTTTGGGGCTGTTTGGACCCACCGTGTTTGTGAGCATTCTTTGTCAGGCGTCAGGTGTGCCCGTGCAAGCATTTCTCTAGCTGAGCAGGCACTTCTGTTTTGCCAGGTGATACAAACCTGCGGCCCGAAGTGCTGTGCTCACGGGCTGTCCCGCGGCCGTGCAGGCGCGTCCCCGTTGCCCCGCATCCTTGTCAGCACGTGGCATCGTCAGGTCACGCTCCAGTTGTCGCCATTCCGGTGCGAACAAAATGGCATCGCCCTGCGGTTGTGTTTTGAACGTCCCTGATGATGAATGAGATCGAGAGCCTCTTTGTAAGATACATTTTAATTGTTTTTCCTTTGTCTGTGTTCAGTGCTGTCCTGCCTGACGTGCACCCAGCCTGTTCTCTTCGTTCACACGCGTCAGCAAAGGCATGGGCAGGCGAGTAGTTCTCACTGAACTCGGCAGTTATCAGGGTTGTGTCTCTGCACCTCCCTTTTTTAAATCAATTCTGCCTGCTCAGTCATTAAGTCCGATTCAAAACCATGGACCTGAGAAGTGGAAACGGTGACAGCTACCATTGGCTGAGTGTTTACTCCGTGTTAGTCACTGGGCTTCGGGCCTTACCCAAATGGAAAACTTGCCATTTAGAATAAGAAGCTCCCCGTGAGGACAGGAGTCTTTTACCTGGAAAGCCCTGCATTGCTGAGCGCCCACTCGGTTCAGGTTCACAAAGTGAGCGTGGGGGGAGGTGGGTATGATGTTCAAAGCGAGCGAGAGCCCAGTGCCCTCTGCCTCGTGGGGTGAAAAGAATGTGGGGTTTGGGGGTAATCGTGGAGCGGAGGGATGAGGGGGAGAGACGGGAGGCGGCAGGGAAAAGGGAGGGTCGGTCAACACGGAGGACGATGGCCCATGGCTGCTGAAAGGACCGTTTTCAGTTCCACAGTCTCTTTCTCGGGGTCTGTTACACAGCACACGGGCCTCACGCTGTTGGTATGTTGTTTGCAAAATTTTCTCATCTGAGGTAATCAGGGTGGGAGAAGAACAGCATGCTCAGGACATAGAGGCAGTTCTTAATCAGAACGAATTCACGGACGCTGAACCTCAGAAACAAAGGTGAGCACAGGAGTGTGAGCACCACCGCCTTCACGTCCCCTTCACGTCATGGGGCATGGGGAAGACATGTCATCTAAGCATAAAGGGGCAGCAAGACCCTGGCCGAGATCTAGGCAACGCTTCCACTCTCTCCTTTCTTTAATCCACACAACAACCCTATCAGGCAGGTCCTCATATTATTCCCTAACACCATTAAGGGTCTCAAGGCTCAAAAAGGGCAAGTAACAAGTACGGTTCTATGAACAAAATTGGAATTAGTCATTCCTGGATTTCTGATTATTTGCAGATTGGGAGACCCTTCTATGTCCATCACATACAAATGCTATATAAAATGTAGCTCCTTCCCCCAATTCTTAAATACATGGCCGGTCTTAAAAACAAGACAAGAGCAGCCCCGAGTTCCAGGGCAGGGAGCAAGAGTTAAAAGGAAGCAGTCCCTGTGGGGATTGGAACCTGGTAAATGTTGCAGAGACTGATGATGAGATAACTACCCCTGATCTCAGCTCGCGAGAGGTGGGGAGCTGGAACTGAGCCCCCTCCCGCAAAAGGTGGGAGCCCCAAGGCTCTTCGTCCCTGAAACAGGACACAGAAGAAGTCCTTTCATGGGCCAGGGATGCAAATAGGAAGTTGGCTGCTTTTCGGGGCCAGGGAGAGGAAAAGCACAACACCCCCCTGCATCACGCACAGGCACCTGATCTGAACCCTTATTACAAGGAGACACAAGAACCCGTTCTGAGCAACTTACATAAAACTGGTCTGGAATCTAGAGGGTCCTGACCAAGTACCGTGCATTTCGTGGAAAATCACTCCCACGGAAGATGAGTTCACAATAAAAAATTACTCATCTCATAAAGTCAATAACTGCTGTGAAAGAAAACCAGCAAGCACAGCAAATGCAACAAAATTTAGAACCAAGAACTACAGATACAAAGCAATCTCAGAGAAGTTAAAATCATGTAAATCAAACATGCGATAATCTAAAGGAATAAAACACATGAAAGTAAGAAAGAAAATTAAAGAAAAGAACATGACACTAAGGGAAGAACTGTGAAATTTTTAACAAGAATTTTAACTGAGCTTCCAGAAATTTAAAAAAAAAGACATTAAAATTAAAAATTCAATGGACAGTCTTCTGAAGAGAAAACCAATGCATTGGATGGTAGATTTGAGGAAATTATCTAGAATGCAGCTCATAGCAATAAAGATGTGGTAAGTGTGAAAGAAGTTAAGAGATACATAATATAGAAGGAAAAGCTTTAGCGTACCTTTAACAGGAGTCCTGGAGAAGGGAGAGAGACAATAGGAGATATTATTAGGAGTCCAGGCCAAATCATTACACAGAAGTGAATAGGTAAAGATATTTTAGACACATAAAAGTCTAAGATAATTTACTGTAACATTCCCTTACTGAAAGCAATGCCAAAGATGACAGTTCAGCAAGAAAGAAACTCAACCCAGAAGAGAGGGGTGGGATGCAAAAAGCATGTTTACATCTTGGGATGTAAACCAAGAAGTTGATGAGAAAGTTGATAAATCTAAATAAGACTGATGTAAAATTGTAACAAGGATGATGACCAAAATGGTTTTTGCTTAGTTTTGTTCTGCTTTGTTTTGTTTTTATAAAACGGTGAAACTAAAGTACCCAGCAATAATATAGAAAATGGGAGAAAGTTCTAGGAGTTAAAACATTCTGAGTTCCTTCATCGTTGGAAAAGAATGTTTGGAATATTGATTAGGTCTAAACCTTTAATCATGGGTCCTAATAATTAACCAAGTGAGTAGAAATTGAATGTTTAACTTCTAAACAATGAAGGGGAAATAGGTAATGGAGAAGCAGTTAACAAAAACAGAAACAAACCAACAAAAATAACATGGTGACTAGAAAATGAAATATGAAATAAGCTAGCAAAAACAAGTCATTAATCATAACAAATGTAAGTGACCATAGAGAAACTCTACCACATATGCCCAAGAAAAAATCTCCTAGGAGGTTCATCACAGTAGTGTTTGCAATAGGAAAAAAGATTAGAAATAACTCAAATTTACCATCCTTAGGGACTGGATAAATACATTGCAGTGTATTTATAAATTGGAGCTCTCTAGAAGGGTTTAAAATGAATGAAATTGATTTATATATGGAATTGATTTTTACACATCAACGTGGATAGGGCCCAAAATACTTTAATAAAGTGAAAAAAGCAAGTTTCAGAATGATACATATAGTATAATTTCATTGGTTTAAATTATTTGAACACTCAAACAATGCTACATATTATTTATAAATAGTAAACTATAAAAATATGGATGGGAAGAATATACAAGCTTCTGGGAATGGAGCAAAAAGAGCTGTGACGAAAACTTCAATTGTCCCTTCCAGTATTTTATTTCCTTAAAAATGTCTGGAGCAAATGCAGGAAAAGGTTAACCATGCGTGTATTCCGGATGACTGTTTACACTACCCTCTGTGGTTTCCTGAATGTTTAAAATATTTCATAATAAAAAATGTGTTATTAACTCAAAATATAGAGCTGGGTTTTCCAATAATTAAATTAAGCTTGCTTCTAAATGATACTTTAATTAAAATTCAGTTCCGCAGTCACATGAGTCACATTTCAAGTGCTCAGTTGTCCGAGGTGGCTACCATCGTGGACAGAGCAGTTTCGGGACATTTCCATCATCACAGAAGGTTCTGCTGGGAGGTTAGAGAGCCTCAAGACCATTCTGGTTCACACCACTTCTCACTGTTTAATACTCTAAGTAGATACCAGTGATAGTAATATGCAAAATGCAGACCAAGCATGCCCTGAGCATGAAGCATGCTTACACACTGCTAGGAGAATTTGGTGAAGTTTGCTTTTTGTGTCGTGTTGTGTTTCATCAAATTACTTGAAGTTTCTGGGAGGCTGATATCCAGTTAATTGAGATTTTCCTGTACTATTTCCCCTGAAAACAGCCACAATAATTTAGAGCTGGTAATAATGATAAGGTCCTCCAGCCACTACATGTTTAATTCCCCAACTTATTCCAATCCCACCTACTGCCTTCCCCAAATATAAATCTAGTACAATTAACACAAAAAGAGACATTCCCTAGACTGTTTTCATTTACTAAAGTAAGTGCTTTCAACAGTTATCTAAATGGCCAGTATTTCACTAGGAATTTCAACATTAACAACAAAAACCTATCACAAAAGCATTGGGAAGGTTGGAAAAAGCAAGCATTGGCTAAGAAGAGATGAACTTGAGACTTTGCACTCAGAACTACTGCAGGCCATTTCATTCTTTCTACTGGGGCTTTGATTGATCTTCTCACTGGCACAGATTTCCCGGCATCTCCTCTAGCTGCCTAATCGGGGTGACCTCTGAAGTACACCAAAGCCAAAGTGAACCAGGCTCTGTATGTAGACGGCTACCAAAACACAGCCGCTTTACCGGTCATAGGCAGGTTACCCATGGAGAATTCTCAGGGCTACAGAGGGCTCTGGGGGACATAAAATCACTGAGGATGGGTGCCTAAGAGCAAGTGTATTTCAATACTATGATTTCATGAATGGGTGAGTTATATTCATTCATTCATTCCTTCGACAGTTGTATTTTGAGCATCTACTGGGCATCGGACACTTTCTTAGAGGATACTGAAATCCACAAACGGATGTGGTCTGTCACGTAGCCAGTAATCCACAGGTGAGAGCTGTTGTCCTGGCCCGTGGCGCTGGGTAACTCGTGAGTCAAGCCTCGCCAACCAAAATGCTACCAGAGTGCTTTGAGGCATGGCAAATTGTGGAGTCAGGCTCTCTCTACAAAGAGAACTAGGATCTTTGTAAAGGTGAAGCTGCATTTCTTCCAAAACTCTGAGTCAGCGAGGAAAACTTCACTCTGGCCCTGCCCCGCTTTGAGCCATAGGCATGGCTTTTATTAAACACCCAAATCTCCCTAATTGCACTGGATAAATATGCTGGTACCACCCTGTAAGACTTACGAGGAAGACTCAAATTCTAACCAAGGGATATGATTAAAAAGAGAAATGAGATGTTCCACTGTGGTCCAAGGCCAAAGACAATGCTTGCAGAGTGAGAGAGAAGAGAGCACAGCAGGTGTGTGTCCCCAGGGAGAGGGGGCTAACCGTTATTGAGTATCGTATCTCCTTGGTGTCAGGGGCCATTCACTCCTCCCTCATTCGATCCTCCCAACAACCCCACGAAGTGGGCCTTCTCACTCCTGGCTTACCATTTGAAGAAAACAAGGTCCAGAGAGAACCAAGGCCATCACCAACCCACAAAATGAGGTCAGAACTCAGGTGTGCCAGCTTGGGCTTCATGTCCTTAACCCACCTGCTCTGCTGTACAGGTGAGGACAACCTCTACGTTTCTTTCCAATGTCTCTGGACCACTGATTGCACCCTGTCACTCAGTGGGAAGTCAACAGGAAGTCAGGAGAGGCAGTTAAGCTGCTGATAATGAAGGGATTAGAACTGTAACCCAATGAGCACTGTTTCATGAGTCTCTTTCTATTACTTCCAGTTTTATTTACTTGAACAGGTAATAGGAGAATAAAACCAGTCAAAAGGTCTTTGGTGGCCTCAGTAAACAGGAAACAGTGACAGCTTCCTTCACTATTGTATTTTGTGGACAGAATACACATTAAATTATAAAACTAATGTGCTCTGATATCAGGAAGAACGTCAACTTGGATAAAGCTTTGCCTACTGTGAAGACTGCCTTCAAAGTGGCCTGATCCGACTCAATGAATATTTCACAATTGATCGGGCAGAAACACTAAAGAATAAAAGACACTGACTTTCCCAAGATAATCTTGGGAGGAAAGATTTCCTCTTCCCTGTGACATTTATTTCACCTTGGATTTGATGGGGAGATTCCGCCATTCGTCCCCATTAGTGCCTGACGGATCTGAGATTTACACCTGTTCAAATACTGCTTGTTTTGGTGTGAAGCTATATGTCCAGATCCCTGTCCAGGGCATCAAGAGAAGAGACAGGCTCAACCCTGACCCAGGCTGTAGGACCACAGACCCAAATGCACAAGGGGGGGACCCAAAAAACCCAGAATGTATTTATAAAAACTTGTGTATTTATTTCTATGTGTTTAAACTTCAGTCACCTTCAAAGTACTCTCCACTGGATGCAATACACCTATCAAGACACTTTTTCCACTTCTCAAAACAGGTTTTGAACTTGTCGATTTTGATGCCTTTCTGTGCTTCTGCTGTTTTTTGTTTCACCTCTTCCACATCAGCAAAAGGTTTCCTTTTGAGAGCTTTTTTCATTGGGGAAACCAAAAAAAAAGTCATTTAGGGAGGAGATCAGGTGAATAGAAAGGGTGGGACACATTTTTTTGGTCAAAAACTGCTGAACACCCAGCGCGAAATTGTCATGCCGCATGTTGTCCATGTAAACCACCCATCATGAAATGGGCAAACACATTGAAAGAGTCTCCAAAGGGAGTTCTCTGGTGGTGTAGTGGCAAGTCTTCGGTGCTGTCAACGCTGCAACCTGGGTTCGATTCCCAGCCAGGGAACTACCCCTGCAAAAAAAAATTCACTGCAGCCTCTCACAACACCGCCAGCTGGTGCATGGATGCAGAGGGGGTCCTGGAATGCCCCCCCCCAGCAGAGAAAGCCTTGCTACAAGGGGCCCACCGGCCAGAAGACAGCTCCCGGTTTTGGGTCCCCCTCATATACAGTCTTTACCCTGGCAGAACTTAAGGTCAGGGTCAGAGGCGGCAAACAGGGAAATCAATGTGGGGTGAGAAATGCTGTGGGAGCACAGAAGCAGGCTGTTTGTTCACATTGGGGTGTCAGGGGTGCTTCTTGAAGAAGTAGGGGAGCTTGAATGTCCATAAAATTAAATTTTTAGAAAAGTACATGGGACACTTTTCCCGTTTTTTTGTTTTTTGTTTTTTGTTTGTTTGGGGGTTTTTGTATTCTAAAGGAATTTTAGCATTTATTTTTAACGTATTATGATATAAGAATTTTTATGTAACACTTTCAACTCATAAACATTAACAAATAAGTTTTTAAAAGGATTCCACTATTAAAAGGAAGAAAAAGTTTGAAAACCACAAAGGAGAACGAGAAGGATCTGCCGAACAGCAAGAGGAAGGTGGAAGGTTGACTGAGCAGGAAGCCGAAGGAAAGGAACTTTTCAAGGGGGAGGGAGTGGTCAAAGCACCACAAGAGGGAAGTCAAGTAGGAGCAGGACAGGAGAGTGACCAATGGGTTTACCAACACGCTGATATACTAAGTGGATGGCCAACGGCCAAGGCCAAAAGGCGGTGTATTAAGAGATGAGTAAAACAGATGATGGAGATCGCATGTGGGGGAATGCCTTCAGGTTGTCCAAAAGGTCCACACACAAAGGAAATTCAATCACTGCAATGTGCTGGACAATTAGAGTATTATTCATGGTAGAAATGGAGAAATCCTTCAAATAGCGTGGCAGGAATAGAAGGAGCAGAGGGCAAAGGGTATGAGCACACCCTTGGCTTCTTTCCTGGAAGGGCTAGCTGGTTTGGATGGGTTTTTAGTTTTCCGTATTGGAGAGAACATGAGTCTTTCTAGGAAGTCCGTGCCTCAGATGGGAGCTGCAGTTAACAATTATGGATGTCGGGCCAGCAGGAGAGCAGGACTCCTCCTTCCCCCTTAGTCCATAGTCTGCTGGTAGCAAGGACAGAAATGTGCTGATTGGCTGCCTAATGGCCCATGGAAGTCACTGCGGTGATGGCGTTAGTGTTGGAGACTTCACAAGGGCTTCTGTCCTTAGAGGAAAGTGCTGGAGGGAAACAGAAAGCAACCACTACACAGAATGAAAACCCCTGAAGTTAAGAAACATTGGGAAAGTTACGGGGAAAAAATGAAGAATCCTAAGTGCCATTTTGCTAGGTGCAGCTGCGGAGTTCAAATTATGTTTGATGTCCCCCAACGCAAAGGGGCATGGTGAGGCGTCAAAAGTCTGTGGGGACTTCTGACCTCCACGAGGCAAATGACCTACCAGAGGCCAAGGGAAGGAGTGAAGGGCCGTGTTGCTCTGGCTCTAGCTCTGATCTTATGAGTGACCCTGCTCCCTCCCAGCTGCATTCTCTGTGTTAACAACAAAACCAACTTTACAGGCCTCTGTGTGGACAATTCATCAGAGCTTGTCGTGGTGCTCAACCACCAGAAGAAAGTTCAGCTCAAGGTCAGGTGGGAAAAAGTGCCCCGTGCACTTCATTAAGTCTAATCCTCACAACAACCTTGAGAGACATTGTTACCCATTTTATAGGTGGGAAACCCCAGGCCAAGTGACCACAGGTCACCACTATAAGGTCTCTCAGCTGCTAAGTGATAGGGCTAAGTCAAGAAAACAGACATGTCTAGCTCTAAAAATATAACACGCTAAATGAATGAAACAAGTGAATAAATAATAAAGGAATAATGAATTAATATTATTATATAGTTTAGAAATATGAAGTACCATATTTTACCATGTATAATGCACACCCATGTTTTTGGCCCAAACTTGAAGGGGAAAATATCCTTCATTTTCGTTTTTTTAATTCAAACTTTTATTTGTTTATATTTAGGTACTTTTTTGTATTCTAAAGGAAGTTTAGCATTTATTTTTAACATATTATGGTACAAGAAATTTTATGTAACACTTTTAACTCGTAAACATTAATAAAAGAATTAAAAACATTTATATAGATACAGAATTAGTACTGCCCATGTATAATATGCATCCTTATTTTTCCCTCACAAATTTGGGCAAAAACATGTGCATTATGCATGGCAAAGTAAGGTATATATCCAAGAGAAGTGAGAGTGTATGTGCGCTAAAATGTATGTACATGAACGATAATAGCAGCTTTATTACTTAGTAGCAAATAAATAAATAAAGGAAATAGCCCCATGGCCACCAACAGAAAAATGAATAAATAAATTGCAGTATATCCATGCAATGGAATAGTACACAGCAGTACAAACAAACAAACAAACAAACAAAACACCAGATGAGTGATACACAGAGTAACAGCACTAAAACTCATGGACATTACATTGATTGAAAGGAAGAAGCCAAAAGCTGAGAACACAGTGCGGGATTCAGCTCAGATGGTTCGTGGATATTTCAAAAATTTTCAAGCCAGTTGTTACATACAGCCTTTGTTAAAAATTAAACTGTGTAAACAATGAAGTAAATTTTATTTAAAACAAAGGTCATAAATTCAGACAACTCTTCACTTCCGGCTGCTTGACTGTGTGTCCGCTATTACCTACGCGATGGAGGCGCCTCACATTTATGGTATCTGGGCGGTGGAAGCGCCGCGCAACTGTGTTCTGCTGCACACCCGCTCTCGACTCCGTGTTCAAAGACCCCACCTCGGTCACTGCAACTCAGTGCTGGTGATTGTCAGAGAAATGGGCAAGAGCTACAAGTCAGGGCCTCATTTCTTCTTCATTGGGGGGGCGTTGTCGTCAAACATGTCCAGCACAGTGCGGTGTGATTCCATTGCTACGAAGCCCAAGAACAGGAAGACCCCATCTGTGGTAGTAGACGCCGGAAAGGAGGTTACGTGGAGGGGAGGCCTGCTGCTGGGACGGGTCGTGCTCCCCCCACAATTTCAGCACGGTGGTGTAAGCATACGTGCGCACTTCCTCCATGAAAGTGGCACCTCGATTTTTAAAATGTTTTGTGCAAAACAGCTACCCTTCAGGGAGCCCCTCTGTAGGAAGGTCGGAGGTTTGCTGTCCCCACCGTATGTCCTGTACCATCTCTGTGGGACAACATGCGTTATGAGAGGCCCTAGAAGGAGATGGGGTGTCTAGTAACTATTTCCTGTGACTTCCGGAGAGGAGGATCTGCATTGGGTTAATCTTTACCCCTGGCCACAAGTCCCCACAGAGCACAGATTATAGTAACAATGTTTCCTGAGCACTGCTCTAACCCCTGCGGGGATGCGATGATCCCCATTTTTTAGTAAAGGGAATGAGGCTACGGGCTGCAGGTCACAGAGCTGGGACATGGTGGTGTCAGGATTTCCACCCGAGGAACCTTCCCCGCCAGTGCCTGTGTTAATCGCCCCACCTGCTGACGATACATAGTCAGAAGATGCTAGCAAGTTGTTAAAGACTTAGCACCCAGAAAGCACGGCCTGGCGCCTACTTCTGTGCCTGCATTTCCAGGACCTGTGGAAAGAGACAAGGGGGGCCCAAAGGTCTGGCCTTCTGACCTGCTTTCTCATCTGATATGAATCCAAACTAACAGGTAGTAAAGGTGGCCGGTTGTAAACGATCCCAAAGCAGGGCCATGACTGGCAGTTGCAGGGGTGTAATTCGGTTAGCTGTGCCCAGGGAGGCCACCTGTCCCATTAGGGAAATGGAAGCTCGGAGACAACACGTTATCACTGAACCTGCCAGGTTGAGTCCAGCCTCCCTGGTCAGAAAGACATCCAGATCCTAAGGTGCGGCTCGTCGTCTGAGCATGGGACTCGCCCCGCTCACAACCTCACCTGCAGCCTGGGCACAATCACCCCCACTCACCTCTGACCTTGTCTGGTGATTACAGAGTGACAGGTGAGCCGAGCTGGGGGGTGCGTTGCGAATCAGCAGGCCCTTGCTTTCACGGGTGGGAGGACTGCAGAGAGGGGCTGTCTAAGGGACACTATGAAACTGGTGAAAGAACTGGGGTCTCCGGCCTCACCCTTCAGCCTGCGGCACTGCCCTGCGTTGGATGCCAGGAAGCGCATCGCCAGCATCGCCCAGCAGGCCCTCTGTGGGAGGGCCTCCCCGACGGCTGGCTGCACCAGCCCCTCAGTTTCAGCGACGATACTGACTGCATGCCGATTTTGTGCCAGCACTGCACCTGGCTGGCTTGTCAGTCTCTGGATCTCTCCCCCGCAAAAACTGTCCTGTCTAGTGCCAGTCGCAAAGGCGGCTCTGGAGAGAATGTAGATGGGTCCCCAAAAAGTCTGGGAAAGGAAACCAGAGCCAGTCTCAGGCCACTGCTGGTGGCAGTGGGGCCCAGCGGCATGGCCACGAGCAGTTTTGCAAGGACCCAGCTCCTGGAACTGAGCAGAAGGCAGAGCTGAGCCCCGCGGGGTTCTGGCAGGCTGAAAGCCTCGTCTCCTCTTCGCCTTCCTCCGAACCCTCACGCAGCTTTTTGGATCTTGCCTCCTCTCCTCGTCTCTCCACTATTTCCCTTTCTCCTCCTGCGAGAATGGAAATAAATCAGAGCGACCTGGTGCAAAGGGCTGGGCTCCGGTGTGACATATACCAGCAGACGTCTATCTAAGACCCTGACCAGTTTACCTACTGGTCTCTAAGGGATCCTGACCTACAGACTGGGGCACTTCATGGGGCTCCTTAAAGGGTTGGCAAGAGATCACATACATGTAAACATATAAACACACACATGCACGACTCATTCCCATGCGATAGGCTCACCAGGAAACGAAATACTCAACCCGCCCCCATTCCCGGAAGTACAAATCAGCCTTTTGATTCTGGAGATTTGCCCCTGGACCGACCTGAAGGGCGTTTTGGACCTTGGGGGCCCTTGATCTGCAACCGCTCTCTCCTTCTCCTTCTTCACCTGGCTAATTCCTACTACTATATTAAGACTCCAGTCAAGTGTCCCCTCTTCCTAGAGTCCATGTCCTTCTCTTCCCAGAGATGGCTTCCTCCACCCAGGGTCCCTGAGCTCCCTTCTTTCTAGTCGTCGTGCCCTTAACCCCTGGCACATGGCCTCCCTGAATAGGGAGTTTCTGGACTCGTACCCACAGGTCTAGCAGGGTCCCTGGCACGCAGGCAGCGCCTGTGAGAGGACACCCTCGAGGCAGCCTCAGGGCGATGAAACAGGCACCGATTCGCACGCAAGTGTCAGTGACTTGAAATTGCCATTCTCGGGTGACTTTGCTTAAAAGGAGGCGAGAGGAAAAGGCGGCACAGAAAGGTAAATGGCGAGGAGGGGAGGTTTCAGGAGGAGGGGGTCCTTCCTAAGGCGACTAAGATTAGACACAGGACTTTTCCAACGGAAAGGAACCCGGGGGTCATTAGGTTTCGGGTGTTCTGTGCATGCCTTGGGTCCTTGGAAAGTGGGGAGGCAGTGGGGCGGGAAGATAAGGGCCGTGGGGATCTGGCTCCAGGTCCCCTCACCCCAGTCAAGAAAGAAAGTTCTGCCATTGGGGTGCACATCGGGGGGTGTGTGCACGATTTTGCTTGAGGAGGGGTGCTGATCTGGCCCGGCTCACCTATTTCCTAGATGAGGGCCGTGAAGCTCGGAAAGCTACCTCCAGTTGCCCCAAGTAACACGGTGGGCGGCCGGGCCTTTCGCGTCCCCCGTCGGCGCCTGTTGCGGTACCTGCCTTAGCTCACCGCCTCCGGGCAGGAAGGGCCCCCTGCGTCCGCCTCACTCCCCTGCTCCTTCCCAGACCACCCTCCCTTAAAGCGGAGGGAGACGCCACTCTGGGCAACCCCTGGATCTCGTGATTCCTTTTGTGAGACGACAAAACCAGGGCTCAGATTCCGTGGCTCATCCCTGGTGGACCCAGGCTGATCCACAGGGAGGAAAACCATGGCAGCCGGAGTGAACTTCAGAGCTCTATCAGCTCTCTCCCGGGACCCCGAAAAACCATTTCTGTGATCGCTCAGTCCGCCTGCCAAGACGATGTGGAATACTGTCATTCTCTCCCTAAGTGTTCAGTCCTTTCTGGGTCCTTACATCAAATTAAATATTGCCTACTGACTCGGGCCTGCCTGCGACTAAGCCAAAGAGGCAACACAAATAAAAGGCACGCAAGGTCCTGTCATGCTGGGGGGTGTTCTCTTTATTTGTGTCTTTTGGAAACCTAAGGATTTACCACCAACTGGAACTGCAAATTACCCCCAGGTGCCTCTTGAGAGCCCAAGACAAAACTGCTCCACAGGGAGAAAATAAACAAGAGCTATTGCATTTTATGTGGATTCTGACTCTTCAAAGTGCCCTTCCCTTCTAATAAGATTTTTGCATTCTCCCCACTACCCCTGTGATTTCAATTTGTCTGCCTTATTGTTACTGTGGGAAACTCGGTCCTTTGATCTGTGCCCAAATCAGGAGCCAACTGAGACACGTGAGGCATGCACAAAAAATAATAATAAAACAGCTGGCGCTGAATGCTTGGCACATGCCAGATGCTACTGCAAACGATTTGGGTGTAAGAATGTATCTAATCCACACAAGAACTCTATGGGGCAAATACTGTCAGCACAGTCTTCATTTCATGAGGATGGGGAGAGGGAGGGGGGCTTGAGGCACAGAGGGGTTAAGCAACTTGCTTGAGGACACACAGCTTGTGAGAGGCTGAGCTAGGTTCAAACCCAGGTAGTTTGGGTCCACAGCCACAGCCTTACCTCCTGTGCTAATCAGCATCAGCATTTAGTAAAACTCTACAGATCAGGGTCTCTCTAGTGCAGCTAAGCAGGACACAAAATAGCAAGACATTTGGGCGTTAGGAGTTTGGCCTGATTGAGAAAGGTGAACAAACCTCCCTTTGGGGAGAGGCTTATTTATTCTAAATTGTAGCACGGACCCTCTGGGGTGAGGCATTTACTTGGCGTTAGGAGGACAGCAAGAGCCTGTCATCCAGCCCACCCCACTGCAGAGAGAGCAGCAGACCAAGGGAGGGCAGGACTTGGCACGTAGACCCACGGTAGCCCGGTTCTCCACTCACCAGTCATTAGCTTCTGGGAAATTGTGTTGTTCTCTGTGTGTGGATTTTCTCATTTGTAAAATGGGGAGACTACCATTCATCTCGGGGGGCTGCCGTGAGAACTACAGGAGACGCAGTGGGATACCTAGGCGCCCGCATTGGGAGATTAACTACCTCCACCTGGCTGGCTGGCCAGTTTCAGGTAGGCAGGGGTCCATAAATGTTGTGATATGTTCTAATACAGCGTGTGATAATACTTTCAACAGCCAACAAAGAGGGCACACAGATTAACAAATTACTCAGATGTAAATGGTCATTAAATCATTCACTGAACGCATGAATAATTGGTTGAGTAATTTATCAATTCATTCAGCAAATCCCCATTGAGTGCCTACAATCTGACAGGCAATGGTCTGGGAGCTGGGGATATCACGATGAACCAAATAGATAAAACTCTTCACCTCACTTTTCGATGGAACTTAGCATCGAAAAAGGATTGGGGTGAGGGGAAGACAGACGGATAACAAAACAAAAATAATTGAACTATAGAGTATCGCCAGATGGAGATGAAGTGTCACGGAGAAAAATAAAGCCTCGTAAAGTTCTCATGTGAGGGGATTGTTCGGGTGGCGAAACTATTCTCTATGAAATTGTGCTGATGGCTACGTGTCACACGGCATTTGTCAAAACCCACAGAAGTGTGTAACACAGAGTCAGCTTTAAACTATGGATTATAGTTAAGAATATATCAGTATTGGTTCATTAATTGTAACAAATGGACCACACTAACGCAAGGTATTAGTAGTAGGAGAAAGTGGGGGGTGGGGGGTGGGGTGGGTGTACTGAACTCTACGTACTTCCTATCCTTACTCAGTAAATTGAACCCTGTACTGAATAAAGTCCATTAATTGTCTTTACGCTGTGGCCTGGACTCATGCAAGACACAGAGTAAAGGCAGAGGGTCCTTGCAGTGTGCTCGGAGTGGGAGAGTTGGGCAAGCAGAAAGAGTTGAGAGGAACGTATGAGTGAAGCTGACTGTGGGTGCAAACGAACCACGTGCCAATAGACTCAGGTGAAATGGGATAACTAGGAAGAAATAGAGGGGAGAAATTCCAAAAGATGCGGTGGAGCAACGAGAGCAGAGGGGCTCGAAGAGGTAGGTCAGTCACAGAAGGTTTGGAGAGTGCTTTAATCACCAAATAGAAAAGACACAACCATACAAGGAGGGGAAGGAAACGGAGACAAGTTGTGGTCAGTTTTAAAGGGACATTCAGGCCTGAAACAAGGAAGATGGTAATCAATGCACACAGCAGAAGTTAGGAATTAGAAGTGGAGAGGAAGTTACATGCAGTTTTTTTTTATTAATAATACCCTTCTCCCAGACACAACTTATTAGAATTCATTTTATGAGTTTCCCCAGCTACAGTGAACTATGGGAATAATAATGAAAAAAGAAACATTTTACTACACCTAGATTAATTCATCAAACAGCAGATAGATTTCTCAGGTGGGAACTTTAAAAGCCACAGCCTGCAGTGCACAGACTTGTGAGGGAAGGAATGGGTGAGCTGGTCACGAGAGTGACCTCATCCATCCACGAGTCTCGTAGGTACAATGTGGAGTGAAAGAATCCAGATGCAAAACAAACAAAAACAAAAATGTACACACTAAAAGATTCCATTTACATCAAGTAAAGAACCAGCAAATTTGAGGATGACGGATGTCAGAAGAGGTTACTTTTAGGGTACTGACTGGGAAAGGCCACAAAAACATAGTGGAGGCCTAGCCATGTTCTATATATAATCTGGGTGGTTGTGACTTGTATATATGAAAATAATAACATAAACTGTAAAAAAAAAATAATGTAAAGAATAAAAATTAACCAACTCATGCCTTTAATGTTTTTACTTCACTTTACTTCAAGCCACACCTCAACTTTAAACAGTTAAGTAAAGCGAAAACGAGACCTGTCCTTGCCCAGAGTGTATATTCCCCCAAATACACATCAGTAATGGCCTAAGGGAGGGAGGGAAGGCTTGGGGTGAAAGAGGAGGGGTCTCCCAGGCTGGTGGCCGGCTCCTTCAAGTCTCAGCCCCGTGGAACAGGAGGCCACCCTCTCATACCCACCCATAATCCACTGTCACACGCCTTTATTTTAATTCTCTAGAGCACTTACAAACAGAATTAAAAATCAGCACATTTTCTGTTTGTTTACTGGTTTGATCTCTGTTCCCACACCCATGAGATGATAATCATAATAAATAAATTATTGTTAGTAATTGAAATATATTGTTAGAAAGCTCTGAGGGCAAGACAAAAGTCGATGTTTTTACAAAAAGTGAAAGTTCTTCACAGAAGTCACCAAACAGTTGCACGAAACATATAAGACTTTTCTCACAATAGCAAAGGCCAATCAATAGGCTTGGAAAATCACAAGTGCTTTTCTGTAACTTTAGATGAGTCGTGCGATATAATAGCCACGGCCCAAATAATGCTTTGGGTACATTTTGTCTCAAAGGATGTCCAATTTACAAAGAAATGTGGCCAACTCACAGCCTTAAAAATTCTAATACATGACAAAGATATTTTTAAATCTTTTATATCTGTCAACAAAGAATACCAGCCAGATAAGAAAAAAATTAGTTTCTGTCACCACAAATGGTAGTTCTGCCATGCTAGGTAAAAAATTCATATTTTTAGGAAGGAATTTTCAGATAAGAAAGTGATACTTCCCTATTGCTTATTCCATTATATGATACATATTGAAAATATTGTGCTCAGTTTTCTGCAGCAGACTCTATGAAAAGCATCATAGATACAGTTGTTGAAGTTGTTTATTAGACACAATTAAATACAATAAATCATCTCCAATTTATGGAACAGTTGAAAAAATAGAAAATGATGAATAAAATGACCTTGTGTTCTTTGCCAATGCTCGTTGGGTCATGGAAGAGTTTTACAAAGACATACAGCATTTTTAACTGCAATTCAAGATTTTCTAGAAACAAAGGGAATGCTTGCCGAAGAATCAATAAGCAAAGACAGAAAATGACAGTGTGATGTATGTTTTCTCACCAAAATCATACTGCATTTTGAATGAATTAAATTTGAAACTACAAGGTAAGAAAAGCTTATTTGTGATATAGCTAGACAGGTATGAGAATTTGTGTTGAAACAGATACTTTCATACTACAGATCAGCACTAATGATTTTATACCTTTTTCCAACATGAATCAATATGCAAATTATTTTTATCATTTGATATGTGCTATGTAAATTGGCAGCAAAGATTAAAAAATAAGTTAAGGACATTTTCTTGTCATTGATTAATTTTGAGTTGCTGGCTGTAGGAACACGCCTCTTTAAGGATCAGAGTGTTAGATTTCAAGCCACGCCACACCTGAAGTTCCAATCTGTGAAACACCAATGGCCGCAGCCTGCCTCCTGACCCCGCAGAAGCCGGTGCCTGGACGTTGGAGCACCGCAGAAGAACTAGCAAAGCTACACACCATGCGTGGCACCAGGCAGACGGCTAATTCTCATACAAGTGCATCTAATCTGTGAAACCTAAATCGCATCCAAAAACCACTACCAAGAAGTCTCTCCCACCTCCCCACCCTCCTTACCGGGTAAACGCCTTCCGATTAAACACCCCTTCCTCCAGGAAGCCTTCCCCGACTTTCTCAAGACTACGTTAAGTTGGCTTTCCATGTACTTTACGTGCATTCTTGGCTCACTTAGGTAAATTCACTAATTCTAAGTGTTTATTGTCTTTGTCCTTGATAGGTCATTAGCTCCATGGCCAGGGCTGCGTCTGCTTATTCAGCATTGTATTCTCCCCACCTAGTGGTAGACGCTAAACTCGCGTGTTGCATGCAGGAATGAACACAGCACACAAAGCATCAGGGGTGGGATTGGAACCCATCCTTCCCCTTGCCACAGACCCTCTCAGAATACGTCCATGTGCCCTCACACACGTCCAGCACCTGCCAGAGGAAAAAGGCAGTCAGCACACCCGTCACTGAGGCACAAGTTTGCCCTCGCAAGGAGGGTGGCTTGGGGCTGTTTCTAAGAAACAGGAAGGGACTGCTGTCTGGCAGCAACTTTCAAGAAAACGCACGGGCTCTGGACTGCTGGGCCGCGAGCCCAGCCTGCAGGCCAGCCAAGGGAAGATGGGGCCAGGGGTCATGCTGGACACCGCACAAAACTCGCCCAGCCACGTTGCTCTCACCAAGGAAGACTTGCAGTCACTCGAGTGAGGGACCCGGAAGAGGATCGGGGTCATGCAAACAATGACACCATTTTCACAGCTTATGACACTCCTTCCTTGCCTTGGCTCATTCATCATTATGACCCCCTCCCCCATTTTGTAGACGAGGAAACCAAAGCATAGAAAGATTAGCAACTTTTCCAAGGCCAAGTCAAATCCAGGTCTCAAGCCCAACCAGCATAGGGCTGTGATTACAGACTGTGCTGTAGAACCAGAGCCAAGTTCAAACTCTTTTTTTTTTGGACACACACTAGCCAGATGTTCTTGGACAAGCCCCTCCTTGGGTTTCCGTTTTTTCATACGTAAAATGAAGATGGTGCCATCTCACAGTGGTGTTGTGAAAATTAAATGAAATGCTTTTGCAAAGAACTTAGCTCAGCATCTTGTGCAGAGGAAGGATTCAGCATTTAGTAGTGACCGATGGTTATTACTCTTCCAAGTTTTAGACTTTTTCTCTTACCTCAGATTGCCTTTCAATTGTACAAATCTTGTTATGACATTAATTGTCTTGTTTAAAATAGTTCAGGAAAGCCAGTATGATGTGAATGGAGGTGGGGTGTCAATGGACATTCGCAGGAGGGCTTCAGTCGCCTCGATTAGGCATGCATGCTGCAGAGCTGGCCTGCAGGTTAGGGATTAGATTTCATCCATGGACCCCCAACGGGAGGCATGAAATCCAACAGAAAATGGCAGGGAACAGATCTCTGCTCTGAGTAAGGAAGGACTTTTTGTCTCTCACAGCCCCCAGAGAAAACGGGGCTGTCTCTAGAAGTAGTGAGATCCCCATCACCGGAGGTGACCAACTGTAGGCTAAAGGAGCCGTTGGTGTGAGCCCTTAAATCTAACGTCTGTGTAGCGCCTTATGGGATCAAGGGCACACGTGAGCTATCCAGGCAGTTTACTTTCTTTATTCCCTTTTTGCAGATGAGAGAACTCAGAGGGAGTACATCCTTTGCCTTCCATCACACAGGTGGGAGGTGGCATCACCAGGGGTAAACCGCTGGTCGTTTTCAGCTGCCACTCCGGGGCTCCGGCCACTCAGGTGAGCTATTCTGACTCATCATTGCAGGCACCTGGCCAAGTCTTCAAATGACAGATTCCTGAGTATCATCCCAGACCTATTGGGCCCAAACCTTCAGAGATGGTTTTCTATTTTTTACGTTTTCCCTGATAGGAATGATAACCAGCAAATTCCAGATAAAGTTACGTTGGGATTGTGGGGAGAGGGAGACCCCCCCCCCCCCGCCAGGGAGAGATACCCAGTGACGTCAGCTGCGCCGGGGCGTTGGAGGGGGTTGCCTTCTTATGCTGCGTGAAACGGGCAGTGAGGGCATCGTGTTAGCCCTGACACTGTCTCATGTGTCTGAACTCGTTCATCATCAGATTTTAAAGCTCTCCATCGACACTGTAAGCAGCCAGGTTTGGGGTCCACTAGATGGTCTGTAGGGTCTTTTCAACTCTAAAATGATCAGATCTAAAGC
Organism: Lyroderma lyra; assembly: GCA_004026885.1. Taxonomy (NCBI): domain Eukaryota; kingdom Metazoa; phylum Chordata; class Mammalia; order Chiroptera; family Megadermatidae; genus Lyroderma; species Lyroderma lyra. The sequence continues at coordinate 106,481 of PVJL010001186.1, read as the reverse complement.
AGTTGGAATTCGGTGGCAACTTCTGTAGCCCCACTGAGCTCTCTTGTCATTAACTAGGCCTGGTCCCCACCGGATTTGCCAGTCCCAGCCACCCACCCAGTGTCCACCAGCCCCTTCTCGGGAGAGTCAAGGTTTAACATCCTCCTGGCATGCCAACCCTTCCACCCGTCCTGAGGAAGCCAGCTGCTCTCAGCATTTCCAGGATCGCTGGAGCATCTGTGGGCGTACAGTCCCCGGGTTGGCCCCGTGTCAGCAGCAGCAGCTGCTGGGGGGTCCGTTTGACGTGTGCATGCTAAAAACCTGTCTTTAGGTAGTTCTGCTCTAATCAGCTGTTAGCATACTTGATTAAAATGATGGCTGGTTACACGGCCCAGACTGACACACAGCTGTCCCACCGTCGCCCTGCTTTAAGCTGGGCGGGAGGGAGTTGCAAATGCAAAGCAAGGAGCAAAAAGCCCGGCGCTGCTCCGCCCTGGGTCCTGCCGGCCGGCGGCCCCACCTGATCGCTGTTTGCAAGCAGGGAAGCCACGAGGGTTGTGCGGAAATGAGAGTGCGCGTGATTCGGGCATGGGGAAATCCACCCAGAAGCCTCCAAGCTTTACAAGGTACCTCAAGAACCAGAATACTTAGGGACTTGGTGTGTTCCTGTCATTGCCTAAGTCAGCAATCTCCAAAACTGGGGTGAACATACCCCAGGGATCACAATATGATCCATGAGTGCGAAGGGGCAGAGAAGCCCTTTACTTCCTTTTTATTAAAAAAATCTCAATCTTAAAATGTGTTTTCTTTATAGTTTATTGCCTAGTAGAACTAATAAAGAGAGAATGTCACTGAGTTCTTATTCCATGCCAGGTACTAGTCTAAGGGCTCACCTAATATCATTTCATTTAACTTCTGCAACAACCCCATGAGGTAGGGATTATTTTTATTTCTACGTTACAGGCCCAGACAAGTCAAGTGATCTTCCCAATGTCACACAGCTGGCAAAGTGGCAGAGCTGGGACTGGAACCCCACAGAAGTCTACGGAGTTTATATTCATACCTTCTACACTGTCCCTTCCCTCTCAAAGAAACTTAACTTACAAGTTTTAAACCAACATGTATTGGAGTTGAATGCTAAAGTTTTTGTTTTATTTTTAACTGAAGAAGGTGTTCAATTGGGGGGGAAAAAGCATATTTGGAAGGTGTTGGTAAGTTCAGATACAAAAACAAAAACTTCTCTTCTCCAGGGGCTCTGGGCGAGGAGAGATAATCCCCAGGCTGTTCAAAGTCTTAGGGTGCCACCAAGAGCTCAAGCACTGGTCGGCCAGTCGTTCGTGTGCCATCTTCACGGTTTTGCCATGTTTTCCAGTCTAATTCCGATTTTTCTTCACATCGTCTCACTTGCTACAATTTAAGTAATGAATTTTCAAAATAAACACCGTATACCACTACAAATGAAAAGCCAGTAACCCTCACAGATGCCACTGTGTCATTATAAGTTACTATAAAAGTTGTACTCAAAAGCTCTTGTTTTTATAAAAATATTAATAACTACTATTTTATGGTGCCAGTTACCATTACCGGTGCTGGAACTATATTGAGCTTGCACAAGTCCTGCCAGGCAGCACTTATATTACCCCATTTTACAAATAAGGATCAGCAGCTCGTGCAAGTTGACACAACCATTGAGGAAAAGGTAGGATTTGAACCCAGGCAGCCCAGCATCAGTCTCAGCATGGTTGCCCACTGCATGCACAGCGAGGTGCACCGAGGTAGAGGGTTGGGAGGGAGCACATCCTACTCTCAGCCCAGTGATGAAGCATCTACTGGACCTCACAGAAAGTGGGGAGCACGTGCAGGTGGGCCTTCCCAGATGGCCTAACTCCCTGGGCCAAGTCAGGGAACTCACTTCACTCTCCTCCTTAATCGTGGGTGAGAAGAAAACTGGACTCCGCGGTCTCACCACGAACTTGCAATAAGAACACTGGCCAGCCCTGGTTTAGAAGGGCTCCTCCGAAGATGGTGGCCTACAGCTGGAGGGGACCCCGGTGTTAAGAGGCCGTGGTGGTAATCAAGGAGATAGACACGGAGGCTGGGCGGGGAGCAAGGCACAGAAGAAACCCTGCCTGGCCCCCCGAGTTGCTGCCGGGCAGGCCTAACACAGGAGCCCCAGAGAAGCCACAGAAATGCCCACCAAAGAAGGCCAGCTCCAAAGGCTCCGAGGTCTGGAGAGCACAGGGCCAGATGACCCCAGCACCAGCAGGCAGGACTTCCTCCTCGGCCCTCCCCTCCCCTCCTGCTCCCAGGTTGAGAAGCTGGCCACCACTGCCCCTGCCCAAACCAGAGGTCTGAAGACACAGAGCAATGTCATGCCTTCGTCCCCATTTGGATGACAGGGGAAGGAAAATCCCAAGACATTTTTTTTTTTCTTTTTGCTTTTCGGTATGTGGGTAGCTCCCTGACTGGGAATCGAACCCAGGCCGCAGCGCTGACAGTGCCAGCGCCGAAGCCTTAAGCCACTACACCATCAGGGAACTCCCCCAAGACATTTTTAAAGGGACTTTTATGATTACGTCCCAAGTGTCGTCCCAGTATCATGGGTCCAATAGGTCAGCCATTCCCCACTGACTTAACTTACACTCATTTGGGTATATTTCCATACAAGCCTAGTGTTTAATTCCAGATTCTCTATTCAGGGCCAATTGCTTTATTTGATCATCCCTGTAACAATACCACAGTGTTATAACTACAATAACCTTGGGGGTTTGCTATATCTAGGGCAAATTCTCCCCCTCCTCATTAGCTTCCTTTCCAATAATTTACTAGAATTCTTCAAATGTTCTGTTCTAGGTGAAGCTTTGAATCTACTTATTGAGTTCCATGAAAAATTGCACTGGCTTTTTTATTGAGATGACAGTGAGGTTTTATTTATAGAGAACTGATTTATTTACAGTAGTAAATGTTCTCGTTCTGGAGCATAAGGTGTCTCCTGGTTTATTCAAATGTCCTTTGGTGTACTTACACATTTCCTCTAGTTTATTCCTAGGTGTTATGTTCTGTTTTGTTTTGTTTTGGATGCTTCTGTGAATGGGATTTTTCATTTTTTGTAACTGATTATTGGTATATAGAAAAATCTATCAATATTTTTAGCACTGATGTTAGATCCAGCAAGCTTACTAAACTTACTTTAGTTTTATTAGGCTTTAAAAAATTAGTTATCTTGGAAACTTAGCAAATAACAATATCATCTGCAAATAATGTCAGTATTGATATTCACTAGAAATTATAATTTTTAAATATTTTACATAATTTTGATGTATTTATAAGTAATTTTATATAATACATGTTAAATATATATTCTAGGCTCTTGAGCCATTTTCCTGCTCCAGCCCACTCCTACCTCTTAGGAGTATACTATCCCTTTTAATAAACTATCTCTCTGTTTCACCTTATTTTCCTTTTAATAAACTGCTTCTTGGTATTACCTCTAAAAATATATATTCTATGTGAAGTTTTGCCTTCAGTTTCACACACTCCCACTTCAACCCCATTGTAACCCCCTCCCATTAGATCTAAATTGTTAACTCCTTTGTGTTTCACATGATGCATCACATTTAGACTTGACACTAACTGTGCATGGTACTTGGCTTGCTACTGTTTCTCATAACCCTCATCTTCTTGTCTCTTGTATTCATTTTTCACTTTACTGGAACGTATCCCCAAGTAGTCTTTTCAAAGAGCCTGTGGGTGCTAAATTTTCTGTTCTTACATGTTCTTACACATCTCAAAATATCTACTTTGCCTTTCTAATTCAAAGCTGGTTTACTTGAGTATAGAATTCTGGGCTCAAAATATTTTCTCTCAGAAATTGGAAAAGATCTCACTGTTGTCTTCCAGTCACTGGATTTGCCACTAAGAAGCCCGATGCCAGCCTGATTCCTCCTTACTTCAAAGGGGGATCCGTCTTACTTTTGAAGCTTTCAGAATTTTCTCTTCCACTTTGGAACTTTGAAATTTCACCAGGATAATAACCCATTTGTGCCTCCATATCTTCCCTCATCATGAGCCCAGATATTACTACAGGCTCATGAATTTTTTAAAAAAACTGTAAGTTCTCCACCTCCCCCCCAATCCCCACCAAAGTACCCTACTTTCTTTCTGCTTTAAGATGTAAATTCCTCCCAAAGGAAGGTAGTCTGTCCTTATGGAAGCAAAGAGAAGATTAATCTACGTCCCAGCCATGTGATTGCCACCAGCACTAACAGGGTACCTGGCATGTAGCAGACATGAATGAATGTTTAAAGAATTAATGAATGGAGTATGTTGCTGCAGCCTAGAGACCCTGCAGGATACTCTTACTATTAAAAAATAAAAAAGTAAAAACATTTTTAAGTATTTTTAAAATGCATGCCTGAGATGGGGAGAAAGTAAGGGAGGTACCCAGATTTCAAAGATGAGATGGAAGCCAGAATCCAAATAAGGCAGCAGGAGCTCGAGGCAGAGCTATCGTGTGCTCCCGTGTGACCTAGAACAGAGCTTAAACAGGCCTCATGAGGGACAGGAGGCAATGTAGAGTAGGGGTTTGGCAAGGTGAAGGTCAGATTGCAGACCACCACACAAAGCTCAGATCCCCAACACCTACATTCTCAGCAAAAGAATGGTCCATAAAAAGTACCTGTGCTAAGCAGAGAGGTAATGTATCATTACCTGTCACAAACTTGATTTGTGGGTGGTCTCCTCTGGGACCGAGTACCCACAAGCTAGACTTCATCTACGTTTTTACAGAACAATTTATACTACCTCTGTCTTTTTTTTAAAAAAAAAAAAGAGAAAAAAGTTACCTTGCAAAGCAAAAGTGAATTCTCTTAGAAATGAACCAGACTTCAAAGAATTCCATCAAAAATCAACAACCACAAAGTAGAGTAATACCCCCGTATCCATGGTTTTGCTTTTCATGGTTTTAGTAATCCACGGTCCAACACGGTCTGAAAATATCAAATGGAAAATTATGGAAATAAACTATTCCTAAGTTCTAAATTGCACACCATCCTGACTATCACGATGAAATCTGGTGCCGCCTTGTCCAGCATACCTGTGCTGTACATGCTACCTGTTCGTCATTTAGTAGCCATCTCAGTCATCAGGTCAATTGTCGTGGTATCGCAGTGCTTGGGTCCGAGTAACCCTTGTCTTACTTAATCATCGCCCCAAGGGGAGAGAACTGATGCTGGCGATGCAGACATGCCAAAGAGAGCTGCCCATGGCTGCCGTTAGGTGCAGAGGCCCACGTGTATCGGAAAAACCAGGGTATGATGGGGTCCGGTGCTACCCACGGTTTCCGGCACCCCCCAGGTGGGACGTATCTGCTGGAGATGACGGGGGACTACTGTACACAAAAGAACAAGGCACCAAGAATAACACCAACACTGTTGAGAGACAGTGAGTTAGAAAATAAATCTGAGGACAGAACATAGAGATAAAGATGGAAAATATCAGAGATTATAAAGCCAGGTGGCTGGGCTGATAAGGTTTAAGACATATTAAACTGGAGTTCCACAAGGAAAGAACTGAGGAGAGATGGTATTTGAAGAGATGACATCTGAGATTTTTCTGGAAAAAAAAATGCTCAAGCAGATAAATGAAAAGAAAGCACACAGCAACCAAAGGAGAGAACAGCCAAAACGAAGAGGACATCTTAAACGCGGCCAGAGAGAAGGACCAGATTCTTTCCTACACAGTCAGAAGGTAATTAAACACTATTTTCAACATGATGAGAGACAATAACTGCCCATCTCGAATTGTCTGTACAACGAAGTCACCTTTTATAAAGAGGGAAAATAAAGACGCTCTCGGATGAAGAAAACAACGTCCTAACAGAGTTTGCCGTGAGAGCCTTCCTAAAAGGACTTCCAGATTGTATGCTCATCAGAGGCGAAGTGAGTAAAAAAATGAATGAGGAGGGATTCCCTGGTGGTGCAGCGGCTAAGGCTTCGGCGTGCTCAACGCCGCGGCCTGGGTTCAATTCCCAGCCAGGGAGCTACCCCCTCTCCCCAAAAAATGAATGAGGAAGTAAATGGGTGGGTAAGGAAAGACAAGTAATTGCCATGAATTCCAAAGGCCCTATGAACATTCCCTCTTATCTTAATCTTTCCTTATCTCTTCCTAATAACTACTTAGTTTTGCTGAGCACTTTCAGCATGAAACTCTGTGTAAAGCCCTTGACACACATCATGTTACTGAGCTTTGAACAACCTCCTGCGGGAAAGGCTGTCGTCCCCACTTTACAGATAAGAAAATGGGCTTGTTCTGCCTGAAGTCAGAGAGTATCTGACTGATAGATCGCCAATCCAGGGGGACTGTCAAGACATGTAAGCACGGGCTGAAGCTGTAATCTAGTCCAAACTCATTTGCAATCAAAGTCAATAAGGCTTAATCTCAAAATACAAAGCAAATCCTTTATTTAAAAATTCTTATGAGGGAAGGAACTAAGAGAGAATATTAGAGGACCAGGAACGTAAACATAGAATGCCAGACGTGACTTCCATTACTGAATATAATGGAGCAGACCATAGCAGATGGATCTTCCCATTAAAAAAACAACTAGAAAAGCCAAATAAAATGCAAAACAAACCAAAAAAAAAAAAAAAATCTGCTTGAGGCATTAGAAAGACATTGAAGGATTAGGGTTTAATGGTTAAAACTTCTGGGAAACAAAGGAGCTGTGCAAAGATGAGCTGACATTCTGCAGTCTTTTTTGCCCCCTCAGAGTACTTACCAATTCTAATCACAGGGCAGGAGGCAAAAAATCCCAGTTACATCACCCGGAAGGCTTCTGTTAAGAGGCAAAGATAGGAGGAAATCTTGAGGCAGTCTGTAGAGCTAGAGAGAGAAAATTAGAGGAAAGGGCCAGAACCCCAGGGAGAAAGGAGCCGAGAACTGAGTCCAGCACTACAAGTTTTCCCAGAAGACACCTGCTACATTCGGAAGCTGTCTGGGCAGGAGGCTAAGGAGACAAATAGGAAGGCCCAGAATCCAAAAGCAGGGTTTCAGCAGTGTCACAGCGGCAAGGATACAAGTATGAGAGCTCGTGGCCTACTAAAAGAGAGAATCCCTGGTTAATACCACAGGTTCCCAGTTGGCACCCCTGGAAAGATCTACCCTAAAAGGGGGGGGACCAGAGCTAGACAGAGCTTTCCAGAACTGTAGCCCAGCCTAAAGTTGGCTCAGTCTATGACTGTCTTAACAGGATCAGTCCTCATTCTCCCTGAACAGCTAAAGAAAATCTCTCTCCCTCCAGAGCAAGATGACATCATTTACGGTCTCAACATTTTTTTTCATACATAATGTCCATCATTCATTTAAAAATTACCAAGCGTACTAAGAGATAAGTCCAAATAACCAAAAACCAAGAAGAGAAGAAAGAGAGGAGGAAAAGACACACGATGACTCAGATATTGGAGTTCTTTTGCACAGCTAACATTTTATGTTGCAAATAGCCTAAATAAACAAATACATAGATAAATAGATAGATAGATAGATAGATAGATAGATAGATAGATAGATAATGGAAAGAGATCAAGGATAATTTCACCAGATACTCAGAATCTATAAAAATAGATCAAATCAGAATGCTAGGACTGAAAAATGCAACTGAAAACTGGTAATTCAATAGATGGATTTAAGAGTACATTTAGACCCAGATTAGCGAACTGGATTAGTTAACTTGCACTAGCAAACTGGCGGCAACAGAAAATGCCTAGACTCAAGATAAAGAGAAAAGTGGATGAAAAATATAGAAAAAACTGTCAGACACAAAAGGGACATAGTAAAAAGGGATAATATGTGTAATTAGAGACACGGAAAGATAAAACAGGGCAGAAGCAATATTCGAAAAGATAATAGACAAGAATTTTCTGCTGAAATATGTTATAACTCAGATTCAGAAAGTTCGCTTTCACAATGAAAACAAAGAAAACCACATTGGTGTGTATTATACGAAAACTGCTGCCAAACTGCTGAAAAAAGCCAGAGGTAAAGATAAAAGCTTAAAAGTAGAGAGAAGCTTCAGTGGAATCACATTAAAACTGAGAGGTGCTTTTCAACCGAAACGATAAAACTCGGAAGACAGGTGCTGAAAGGCAATAACTGACACTTGGGATCATAAAACTCAACGAAATTATCCGTCAAAACTAAAGGTCAAAAGACAAGCAAAACCGAGAGCATTTTCATGCAGCAGAACTGCACCAAAAGCAATAGTGAAGGGAGTTAGCCAGAGAGCAGGAAAAGTGGTCCCAGTAGGAATACAGAAATGCAGAAAGGACCACACACCCACAGAAAGAGTAAAAATGAATACTGACTTACAAAACAACAGTAAAGATCTATATGCCTTTGAGACAATAACTTCATTTCTAGAAGTTCCCATAGATGTACTACATGTGGGGGGACCCAAAAGAAGGGGAATGATCTTCTGGCCGGCGGGCCCCTTGTAGGACAGGCTCCCCCCGCTGGGGGAGGGTTCCAGGACCCCCTCTGCATCCAGGCACCAGCTGGCGTTGTTGGGAGAGGCTGCATGAGGCTTCAGGGAATTTTTTTGGAGGCTCTTTCAATGCGTTTGCCCATTTCGTGATGGTGATTTACATGGGCAATGTGCAGCATGACGGTGCACCTGCCCACACGGCACTGAGTGTTCAGCAGTTTTTTACCAAAAAAAATGGCAAGACCCCTGTGTCCCACCCTCCCTGTTCGCCCAATCTCACCCCAAGGGGCTTTATTTGTTTCCCCAGATGAGAAAAGTTCTCAAAGGAAGAGGTGCAACAAAAGAACGGCAGAAGCGCCGAAAGGCATCAAAATCAACCAGTTCAAACACTGCTCTGAGCAGAGGAAAAAGCGTCTCGATGGGTGTAGGGCACCAAATGGAGAGTCCTTTGAGGGTGACTGAGGTTTAAACACATACAATAAATGCATAATTTTTTATATTAATACATTTTGGGCTGTTTTGGGTGCCCCCTCATACACACGCTCCATACCCTTCTCAGATTCACTTCCTGTTCTTCTCTGTCCTGGTCTGTGCCAGAAGACTGACCACTCCGGTCACATGTGTCCCTTGCCATCTGGGCTCTGTGCTTGGGTTTGGCTAATAGGAGGCGCTGGCAGGAGATCGCAGGGCAAGGAGACAGAGTGGTGGAGGTTTTCTCTGGTTTTCCTGCTCCCTGTAACCTTTGACACTGCCTTTCTGGCTCCTGCTAGGCGGCCCTTCCTCTGTCCCCCAGCTCTCTAGAGGCTCCTGTGGTACATCTCCCCCTCCGGTCCTGGGGCTCGGAATAGCTTCCGGTTACTGTCAGTTCCTGGGTGCCTGAGCACCCGTCCATGGCTCCTTCCCCTGCCCACCCCTCTGTAAAGGAGTCCCTTCCGTCAATCCCGTAGTTTCAACCTTCTCAGTTCCAGAATGGCCTCCTTCCACAACCCTGGCTGATGCAGATTCAAATTTCACTCATGTCATCAGAGCGTGGTTTGTCACTGCATGACAAACACCCATGAGTTGGGAAACTGGATATATAAATGATGGTTCTCATATAACAGAATATTATTCCACATTTTAAAAGAATAAAGTAGCTTTACAGGAACTCAGAGGGAAAAGTCCTCCAAGATATATGAAGTGGAAAAGAAAGCAAAGGAAGAGTGTGTATCATAAATTTTCACTCATATCACTAGAAGTAGGTATGTATGCACACAAATATTAATAGCTCTGCATTAATATACAAAATGGCATTATTGGTTGACTCTTTTTGCCCTATTTGAATTTTGTTTTACCATGTGGAAAAAAATACTATTCCAAAAATCCTCTTGAACCTTTTAAAGAAGAAAATCATTTCCTAGTGCAAACCCACCTCTTAATTGTTTGGCACATCGGCTCCCTCTCCCCTTCTCACCTGGCTTCACTCTTAAAAATACCCCATCAGCCAAACCAACCCTCTTGCTTAAGTGGTACTTCACAGAACAGTAAATAAAGGAAGAGAGACTAACAGGGGATCCAGATTTCAGTGGCCTTTGCCAGATTTCCTTGTCACTTCCCTCTTTAGCAGTGGAGATAAGACGAAGATTGACAAAGGTCCTGGAGGGGGTGGAAGGACAGGAACAGACTATTTACATTCCTCTCCCCACTCAATTCTGCCCTTGAGTGAGTGTCACCTAACCTGTAACTAGCTGCTTCTGGTTTGGATAGATTTCTGGTCACCTCTGGTAGCGGATGAGTTGGCACCGCACACACCTCAGTTCCCTCCAACATAACTAAGGGGTTCCCAAGTAGTCGCCCTACCAAACAGTGTGAAGACCAACGCAGACTGGTTCCATGTCTGCTTTATCCGTGAAAAAACCAGGGCTGCTTCTGAGAAAACGACTTGTCTCTGTCTAATGAAGACTGTGGGTCTCATAACTGGCCACGTTCCCCTCTTTGCCTTGGGTGTCAGGAAGCTCAGACCTGAATTTGCTGCCCACCTTGAAAAGGTTATGGCAGCCTTTGTGCCACCCACATCTGTATACTGATTCTCCGTGCTTTATCATCCTATTCCATCCTCTTTTTCCTTCAGATCTGATTTATTTCTGTTCTTTTTAAATCATTCTGTACTGTATATATTGCTGGAGCCACCTCAAATGCTTCTTAGAATAAAGAAAGTTGAATCCATAAATGCAGACAGGAGCTGATGGACCATGTTGCCCAGTTGATTTACAGCATCAGTGGGAAGGAGCTCACCCTTGTTTTATTTATTTATTTTTAACTCAGTAAATATGTACTACTGAGCACCTCCTATATACCTGGCGTTGTTCTGGCACCAAGCATGTAGCAAAGAAAAAAACAGAACAAAAGCCCTGCCCTCATAGAACTTCCATCCTAGCGAAGAAATAGATAATTAGCCCACAAAGAGTAAATATATACTAGGACAGATGGCAATAATGCTAAAGAGAAAGATACAGTAACTTAAAGAGAGTGATGGGGGATGGGAATATTTTATACTGTGTGGTCAAGCCAGGCCCCTGCAATAAGGTGACGTAATTGGTGGGGAGAGCGTTTCCATCTCTCTTCTCCTCGCCCTCCCAACTGCCATCGTCCTCACTTATTCTACCCTGGTCTTCCCTGGCTGAACACAGTCAACATCATCAATAAATAATTGCCCATGTCCTGCTTCTTCTTAAAGTCCATTCCCTCCTCCACGCTGAAGCCAGGAGGATCTGCTTAGGTCAAATCCCTGATCAAGTGCACGTTTTTCATCTTGGCTCTTAAGACCCTTCAAGGTCTGGCTCCACTTGGCCTCACTCTGAATGCACAGTTCGCCCCACCGGCCTTAGCCTTCCACTCCCTCGGCCCTGCTCATGCCAGTTCTTCTGTTATCCTTCAAGATCCAACTCAAACATCACTTCCTCTGGGCAGCCCTCCGGAGTGCCCCAAGCAGAATGAATCTGCCTGGCCCCTTTGGATTCCCAGAACCTTGTTCAGGTAACTGTTACAGCTCTATAGACATCATCTACTGGTCAGTTATATAGGTAGACAACAAGGATGTGTCTCTGTTTTCCTCCAGGATTGTGACTTCCTGGAAGGTCTTGCATAGTGCAGGCATTCAATACATTGTGACTAACATCACTTGAAATTCTGTCGCTCCCTAACGCCAGCACCGCCTCCAGCTCACAGAGCTGCAGCTGAAGGAGAAGCGGCTAAGTAAGGAGGCCTCCACGGGCTGCTGCAAAGCGGACTGGCCGCAAACCTCCGGCGGTGAAAGCGCGCAAGCGTCTGGCTACCAAAGCCGAGCGCGCCCTCTGCTGCAGAGGCGAAGAAACCTCATCGTTACAGGCCTGGGACCGCGGCACTCGGTGAACTTGGACGTGATCAGAAGTCCCCTGAGCTGCTGATTCTCAAACTTCCCTTCCGGCATCTGGTGCAAGAAACTGCTCAGGACTTTAAAACACTCTGCGCTTCCAGAGTGCAGCTGTTGGTGCTTTGCAGGAGACAAGCGAGGCCTATCTGGTTGACCTTTTTGAGACACCAACCTGTGTGCTCTCCATCGCAAACGTGGAACCATCACGCCACAAGACACCCAGCTGGCAGGCCGCCTACGTGGAGAACGTGCTTAAGAATCCATCATGGGAAACATTTCCTTCTTTAAAAAAAAATGTTCTCTTCTTCCTGTGATTGGTAGTTCTGAACATTAGTTAATGTTTTTCCCCATGGGATCAAAAGGTACCTAAGATTATGATTGCAAGTAAAAAAAAATAGGGAACAGAAATCCGGTATTGGAAGCTTTTTCATTTTCGTTTGTGTGTGAATTTTTACTATAAATAGGGAGACATACAGCATTAATACACTCGTAAGTCGCCATGTTTCAGTGAATGCATTTCAGCAGTTCCACTTTGGAATAATTACAAATAAACCTGTTAAAATGTTCTGAACAATGCCAGCATTTGGATTTTTTTTCAAGCACGTAAATTTCTTATTGATGGTGACTAAGTGGTGTTCATAGCATTTTCATCAGACGGTGGATTCCATCCATCCGCTATACTTTTGTAACTGAGTTGTCCCACATGCAAGTACCTGTTTGTAGTCTGTCTTCACGCTGTTCCAAGTTTGTTATTAAAAGATATTAAACTATTAAAACAAATTAGTTGAGTTAAGTAAGGTCTTCTGACTGAGTTCTAGCTGATGACTTATACAATAAGTGTCGTGATTAACTTTCTAGAAGAGGCTGGGCTCTCCTTTTTTTCTCCCTTTTTTCCTGTTAGCTGGAAAACTTCTTTCACACATGTGACAGAGAAATAAACTCTTATTTTACTTAAGCCACTGTAATTGTGAGTAGGTACTGCCACTCAAGCTAACAGTTCCAACTAAGACAAAATGAAAGCAATAGATTGAAAAGAAAATAAAGCCACTTTCACATTTGGTACAAGACAATACACAGAAGCCAATGATTGTCAAATCTTGTTAAAAGCAGATTTTTGGATCCTATCATTCTCTCTCTCTTTTTTTTTTATTATCTAAATTGCTTAAATTTATTAGTCCCTGCTGATATGACTCAGTTCATGATTATAATAACGATCAGAGGCCTCATTTTGGATAACTATTGCAATGCAGGTTTGCTGCATTATGTAAGACTATTCAACTTAAAAAGTTAGTAACTTCACAGCTCACACGTATTATCTCTTTTCATTGTCACATTAACCCTAGAAACAGCAAAGGTGCTTCTTTTTCCTATTTGCCAAACAAGGAAACAGAAGATAGGATAGGTAAGGAGTTCGTGGCTAGTCAAGAAATCGGAATCCACTCCCTGGACCACATAGGCTGGCTCAGCTTCAGCAAAACATTGCTAACAAGCAGGAGGGGCAAACCACAAAAGAATTCCAAACACGGCCCCAAATAACAAGAAGTGTAAAGGTACTAGAATGGTTTGAGGGAATGGCCTTAAAAATGAACCAACACAGAAGCAAAGAAAGGCCATTGTCACACGCACACTAAAATCAGGGCTGCCCTTGAGTAGTAATGTTAGGAGTCTGTACCGATGCGAATTGAGCTGGGATGGAAACTCGGGGATTATTGTCACAGGGACAGAGTCAAAGTCCTATCAACTGGAGGACTATGCCTGCCTCACGAGGGGAGACCTTCAGCACTGAAACAGAAAACATCCCGGCAAACCAGGACAGGTTGGTCATCTACAAACTGCACACCTCGGGATGTATACTTCAGAATTCCTCTCTGAGGTCTGCCATCCAAGCCAGGTCATGACCCACACAAGAAAAATAGCCTTGTTATTTGAGTGACACTTTGCTTTTGAACAAAAATGGCATTATCTCAATGAAATCGGAATGACTTTCATGTCTTTTCAAAAAACGTGTTATCTTCTTTAAAGGAAAAAAGTTATTCACCAAGAAAGATAGTTGAAAGAATGTGCCAAAAACTAGGAAGGTGACTCCCCAAAATATAACCCAAAGTGTTCAGAACCTCCCCAAGGATGTCAAAGGGGCTCCCCTCATTTGAATGCCTGTCTCTGGAATATTTGTTTATTAAAATTTAAAAAAATAAAAAAAACATCTGCTCCATTATCTTATAGCCATTCCTTACAAATATCTAGTAGATATGAAAAGGCCTCCGAGTTACATTCAATTATTAAGCATTAACAAAGACGGCAGGCCCCCAGAGGCTGCCTGGTGTCCTGTGAATGCCAGTATGTGAGAAGCTCACGTATCTATTTACGGTTGAGAAGGCTCAGAGCCCCCAGGCGTCCTTAGAAAGGGAGGGCAGTGGCCAAATTCATTATCGGGACTGATTTATCTGACCACAGCAAAACCAATATTTTGTGTGTTTTTATGTGTGAAATAGTCAATCTTGATTAAAGCCATGAGTCACCAGTAAATGAACATGTGTGAGGCATTGGCATTTCCATTGGCATGCCTTGTTTTCACAGATCTTACATTTCAAAGATGAAACACTTGGATTTGGGCAACAGTTTCCTGCACTGAAACCTATCATTAATGCCAGAGATCTTAAGTCAATGAATGACTACCCCTCATCAAGGGACCTCATGCGTTCAAATGCTAATTTACCTTCCACGAAACACCGTGTTTGGTGTTTCATAGTAAACTGCATGTGGAGTAATAGAAAGCCAAATAAGCAAAGGGAGGGAAGTTACCATGATGAGCCTCCAAGTACACGAACCCTGTGATTTGCCTTCTAATTTTCCGAACAGCTATTTACGAGGTGCCCACCACGTGCCGGGGAGAATTCTAAGTTTCATGCTTATGACTTCATTGACTCTCCCTAACAACCCAATAAGTAAATTCTGTTTTATATCCCCAGTTTCACAGGGGGGAAATGGAGGCATGGGGAGACATCAAGCAACATGGCCCAGAGCAATGAATTTGAGGCAGGCAGTCTGACTGCAGAGCCCAGCTGCTCAAACGCTGCACTCTGGCTCTCAAGGTCAGGGTCTGCCTTTCTCTTTTTGAGGGATTCGAGTCTCTCCTTCAAGTCCCGCCATCACCACCACCTCCTCCCCCACACTAATCCCTCCCCAAGCTTTCACTTTGTCCATCTCCACTGGCATCTCAAGGCACCTTCAAATCAACACAGCCAACGCGAACACGTCCCCTTTGCCTGCAGGCCTACTGCTCCTCTTCGTCCCGGGCATGGGGTTGTAGTTCACAGTTCCCCATCGCCCACCCCAAACCTGAACTGGTCTGCTGTCTTCTCTCCATGCCAAGTGACATCATATTGCACAGACGCTCCCTCTGCTACAAAATTAGTGCCATCCACGCCTCCTGCCCTCCTCAGCATCCTCGCTCGTGATCACGGCAGGGGCCCACCAGCAGGTCGGCCCGCTTCCTGGGCTCCCCCTCCAGCTCGGCCTATACCGCTTTTGCCTGGCTAATCTTCCCCAAAGGGAACGCTGATGTTGGGGGGCACCAGAAACTGTCTTGGGATTTACGAACTAGTCCAGGGCCCAGGACTTCCCAACATTCCCAATCCAGGGCCTGGGACTTCCCAACATTCCCAATCCTCCTTGTGAAAGGGGCATCATTCTCATTCTGCAGGGAAGCCTGGCGGCGTACTGACAGTCACACTGCTACTGATGAAAAATAAATAAATAAAACTGTTAAGAAGCTGGTGTAGCCAATGGAAGACACTGGGGGGAGACTGGGGAGAGAAGCCATTGGCCGGGAAGCCCCTCGTCCCCTGTCTCCCTCCTCTCTGCAGCCCTGGCTACCTCTCTGCCCGGAATGCAGCCCCTGCGGGCGCGGCCCAGCCCCCAGGCCCCGGCTGCACTGTCGCCCATCTGCCTCTGCAGACTGGGGGCGGTAGCGGCAGCCTGCTGTCACCTTCTCAGCTGCTCCATCGCGGCTAGAAGCATTCCCTCCATTAAGTTCCCTCCGTTAATAATGGCACGGGTGGGAGGCAGCGCTGATTGGCTCCATAAGCTCTGTACTTTCTATCACTATAAAAGAATTTTTTTATTTAATTAAAATGTTTTAAAACTTCCAGAAGGAATAGTGGTTCCTCTTTTAAATTAAAGTAAGGATAGCTGGCCCAGAGTAAAAACGGCAGGCGGCAGGGTGGGACGAGGATCCTTGGGGACAGCGGCTGGGCGCTGCTCCCCGGGTCGCCTGGAGCCCAGCACGGCGCCCGCAGCGCACACGGCGCCGCCTCGTTAACCCAGTGGGTGACCTGAGGTGGCGCAGCTGGGTCGGACGCCTAAGGTCTGGTGACACAGGTGCGTGGCCGCCCGGTGCCAACGTGCCCTTCTTGGCACTGAGAGATTCCCATTCAGTCGGCACTGGGCCCCACCGACCAACGGGGTGTTTCCCGGTGCTGCCCCCCCGCCCCCATTGCCTTCTACCCGGCCCTTCCTGCACAGAGGCTGAAGGTAGCGAAAAGAACTTGAGGGGTGTGTGTCCTTTAAGACCCTTTGACCCAGAAGGAACCCCAGAAGTGCCCGGGGCCTGGTCAGCTTTCCCTGGAAGAACTCATCCTCTCCTCTCGGGACTTTTCTCTTTTTTAAAGGGGGAAAAGGTCCTTTCAAGGACTCGGTTTGGCTCCATCTTTCTTCACCTCTATGGCCCCCAGCTGGTTAAATGTGAGATGGGATGTCCTCTTGTTCCCAATGCTCCCCACTTCTAAAGAAGGAAGAAAAGAAACAGAGAGTGGGGGTGGGGGAAGGAAAGCTGCAGACTTAGATCCCCGGGCTCCGAGAGGCCTGGCGGAGGGAGGTCGTCCTTCTCGTTCTCATGTGTTCACGTTCCTTCGCTTATTTGGTTTTCTAATTTGGTCAAAAAAAAAAGGGGGGGGGGGTTAAAACTTTGAAGTTTTATTTTATCTTATGTCAAAAATTAGAGGGGGAAGGGAATTAACAAGATGCAAGGGGAACGTGCCCAAATGTGAGCACTGGTGTTCGTTCGTGGGGTCAGCCTGAGGGGGATCATTCTTCGCATCCCTTTCTCCGTTTATGTTTCCTACATTTCCATTTCTTTCCGTAACCACCGTTCTCAACTTCGCTTTTTATAATAGCAACAACAAAAATCCTTATACACAAAACAAAAGCCAGGTCGGTACACTGCTGGTGGGAGTGCAAACTGGTACAACCACTGTGGAAGGCAGTGTGGAGGTTCCTCAGAAAATTGGGAATGGAGCTACCATGTGACCCAGCAATCCCCCTTCTGGGGATCTACCCAAAAGACTTGAAAACCTTTGCCCGCAAAGACTTATGTACCCCAATGTTCATCACAGCACTGTTCACAGTGGCCAAAACATGGAAACAACCAAAGGTCCCTGCGACAGATGACTGGATAAAGAAGCTGTGGTACATATACACAATGGAATATTACTCAGCTGTAAGGAAAGATGAAATATTGCCATTTGCAACAAAATGGATGGACCTGGAGATCATCATGCTAAGTGAAATAAGCCAGACAGAAAAAACAAAGAACTGCATGACTTCACTCATATGCGGAATATAAAACTGAAAGCAACAAAGAGAAAAGAGATGAACAAATAAACAAACAACCCATGGACACAATCAATAGTTCAATGTTTATTTGGGGACAAGTGGGGAGGGGAGGGGAGAGAGGGGAGGGGGTGGGAGAGGAGGGAGGGAAGCTAAATATAAGGTGATGGAAAGAGAAGTCACAGTAGGTGGTGAACTTATTATACACCAAGTTGACAATGCACTGTAGAATTGTATGCCTGAAACCTATGTCATCCTTGCTAACAGATGTCACCCCAATAAGTCTAACAATTAAAAAAAAAAGCCAGATCTTGTCTTATTTCTAAGAAAATGTGAGAGACTAAACCACACCAAAATACCAGGGGTGCCAAAAACGTATACACATTTTAAGAGCTGTTGTCTATGTATTACTTTTCAAAGCTGAATTGAATTACAGTAGCAATGTGTGGTATGATGTTCACTCAAAATGTGGCATTAATCAAAGAATGCTAGTGTCACCACGTGACAGGCAGGACAGTCAAAGAAAATGTTGTTCAAGAAGCACAAGACCATTTTGAAGTGGTATTTGAAATTCGAGAACGTTGTTTGAGTTTCCCCCACATTCTCCTGACTTAACACCCCTTGACTTCTCCCTATGGGGGACCCTAAAGGATGTGGTGTACCACAGAAAACCAGCTACAATGGAGGTACTTCAGGAAGAAACTGAAACGGCATGCGCAGTGATACAAGTGGACACTTTGGTCAGCGTTGCTCCAGCAGCAGTTTGCCGTGATCAGAAGAGTCTGGACGCTGATAGGAACCACTTTGAGCACCTCTTGTCATTGCAGAGGTCAAAGGTGACTTGTATCCATCTTTTGTCATGGGTGTATATTTAGTATCACAATTTCAACACAGATTTTTCCTTTCCTAAAATGTGTATACATTTTTTTGGCACCCTCTGTAGAAGAGGTGGTTATTCTTGGATGATAAGATTTGGGACACTTTTTCTTCCTTTTGCTCACCTCTAACTTCCAAATGTCAACAATAAAGAGACACTACTCGCCTAAGAAGGAAAGCAAAGGCAGCTGTGCTGCATGCCTCCCCTCGGCCCAGTCCATCACACCCACGAACCCCGTGGGGCCTCGGAACTTCAGGAACTAGGGGCCACGAGCCCGGCAGAGGTTGCTTCAGGTTGTCCTCTTCCCCCTTTTCCTTGTGTCGGGGACGAAGGGACAGTACAGTGGGGCATGGGGCCCCGCGGGGGCTGGGGGGCCGGAGGGGAAGGGGCTGACGAGATGCGGCTTAGCGGGAGTCAGGGGCCACACAGAGAGGGGCCTGGCGAACCCCTGTTTCAAACGGTTCGTGTGGACAGCCTAGTGACAGCTTGAATTTAGCCCCGTGAGACGAGGCTGACCCGATGCACCATGTGAAAGAGGGCAGGACCGTCGTTTCCTGTCCCGTCTAGAACAGGACGTCCGGCCGGCCTACTGACCGCACAGGGAGGAGAAGCCAGGCGTGCGGCACGGCCCGGACCGGCCACGCAGAGGTCGCTGGGGGCCTTGACGGGAGCGGTTCCTAGGTAGCGGCGGGGACAGGAGAGAGTTCGGGCTGCGTTCAAGAGAGCAGGGGAGACAGGCGCGCCCAGGCGTCCCGTGGGGACAGGGGGGCGCGGACACGGCGCTGGCCGGGGGCGGTGGGGGGGGCCTTTGTAAAGACGGGGCCCACACGTGTGCTGATGGGGATTCCCTAGGAGGAGGAGGGAAACTAGGGGTGCAGGAGATTGGAGGCCCCTGCAGGACCTGCCAGGAAGAGCACGGGGGTCCACTGCAACGCGAGGGCAGCAGGGGGAGCAGATGGCCGCACAGAGGCCGCTGGGAGCTTCTTTGCTGCTGGGTCTGTTTTCTCAATGAACTAGGAAGCCGGATCAGGAACTGGGAGTGAGGGAGGGGAGGCGGGGGGGGGGGGGGGGGGGGGGGGGGGGGGGGGGGGGGGGGGGGGGGGGGGGGGGAGGGGAGCCTCTGGGAGAGGGGGAGAGAGCACTGGGTTTTGGTAGCAACCACATCTGGACTGGGAGAGAAAACGGGGAGCCAGATGCCCACAGGCCCCAAGGACGCCTGCAGGCCTGATCAGGAAGTCAGAGAATGACCCAAACACGGAGAAGGCGTGGGGGGCACCGGGGAGGAGGGAGAGCCCCAAGGGGACTAAAACCCCAATGAGAAGCTAGAGAGTAGCAGCCACTCTGACCCGGGTGTAGGGTGGAGAAACAAGCCCTCTCGTCTAAGAGGGCTGCAGTGGAGATGGGGTCCTCATGTTAGAGGCTCATTTCCATTTGGGTGACGAGGTGGAGAGTGCCCACAATCGAGGGGCTCTAGGGGTTCCATGGAAAATGTGAGAAGCGAAGTCATCAGTTGTGAGAAAGCCATTGGAACATTCCCTCCCTGTGGTTAAGGATGCTCTTCTGCACAGCTTTGCAACCAAAGCCAGTATTTGTGAATGAATGAGTGATGCAATTACCAAAGGGATGGGCCCTAGATCATCTTGGGTCGTCCAGTGTCCTTTTCCCTCCAGAAACGGTGACTAAGATCTGATCTCAAATAAACCACGGAGCTCCCTCCCCAGGGATCCCAACATATGGTTCATTCAGTGTTTCTGGAAGGCAGAACTCCGTGTGCCATTGACGAGCCATCAGTCACACACAGACACGCACGCACGCGTGTGCACACACACACACACACACACCAAACACTCACGCAGAGACACGCACACACACCCAGAGACACACACACACACACACACACACACACATGCACACAGAGACACACACACACACACACACCAGACACATGTCAGGGACACACACAGAGACACACACCAGACATACACCCAGACACACACCCACACACATACCAGACATACACACAGACACACACCCAGACACACAGACACCAACAAATCCCGGAGGCGAAGTAACTCACGCAGACACAGGAACCCAGAGGGCCTCCCTCCTTCACTTCAGGGGTTACAGGTCGGGGTTCCAAAACTGCACGCAGGTCAAGACATCAGCAAGAAGAGAGGGCGCCAAAGAGTGAGGGTGACTACTGACATCTTCTCGTCAGCCGTCCGGAGGGGTGTATCTCCCAGCCACTCGCGGGTTCACATGCCCAGTCCCTGCCCGCTGTCCGCACACTGTGACCAGGACAGCCAGGGTCCCCACACGCCTCCCCCGCCCTGATTCCAAATCGCGGAGACCCCGGGGCCACTGGGCCCTCGCCCCGTCCCCTGCCGTGCGGGCCACGGGCACGACGCTGCCTTTCTCTGGCCGAGCCCCGGCGAAGAGGAACAGTCGCTCTTGTCCGGGCCGCAGGCTGGGTGCCAGGTGCCGGGTTTCAGCAGCAGAGCCCAGGCCGCGAAGTCGGGGAGCCGTTAGCCATGGTCCCCAAGCCCCTGAGCTGAGGGAGGAGCTGTCGCTGGGAGGGTCAGGCTCTGGCGTCACGTTGGAGCGAACGGAGTGAGCTGCGCTGACGCGGGGCTCGGAGCGGTCGGGCCGAGCAGGATGGATGGGGACGCCCGAGCGATGGGCCGGAGTTCGAATCCTGGCTCTGCCGCAGCTCTGACTGAGCAGGGACCTCGCCCTGCTGCCAGAGAACGTGCACGTGGGTGTTCCATCGTACGTAAGTGGGAAAAATAAACGTGAAACGTGGCCTGGACGTCACCATAAGGGGTAAAAGAAACAAAGCGATGCGGTGGCGGGTTACTTAGGAGGCCGAGAATGAATTGTCCCCCCTTTCCTTCCAGGAGCAGCTGTGACACGGGACAATAACCACAAGGCAGTCCACGGAGCGGAAGGCCGTTTTCTCCCTGGGAAGTCTTGCCACGCGGACCTCTGGTGAGTGGCACCTACTGAGTGTGTAAAAGACACCAGTGGTGGCGGCTCACGGCGAGCCACGCTCCGCTCTGACAGCTGTCACGTAACTTGAGTCGTGCTCCAGAACACTCTCTGGGTCGTGCTGTCGGTCTCCTCTCATAGATGAGGAAGCTGAGGCGCACTGTTGTCATCCGTGTGTTCGTGCACTTACTGGGTAACTCGGTGGTGGGAGGAGGGCAGCGAGAGAACGAGCCACGACAGGGTGGCACCACGTGACAGTGACATTGAGTGGCGAGCCCCGGCCCTGGCTCTCCATATTGACCCAGTGTTTTCAACTCAGGAGTTAATGGTCCCAACTCTGCAATGCACTGCCCAGAGTGATGGAATTCCTGTTCATTATTGTTGAAGAATATTCACTATTAATTTATAATCACTTAAAGTTATATATAAAGTAATACAGTACTTAAAGGCCTATAAAGGTGATCTCATCTAAAACTTGGTTTATTAATAAAATCCGAGGGACAGGGACATAATCAAATTTCCTTTCAACCTCTTTCTTTGTTCTTTGCCAAGTTCCCCCAGGGTCCTTGGTTGGGAACGAGCAGATACTAATCCCAACAGACTGCTCTCTGGAGCCCTACGGTAAGAACTCCAGGGGTATAAACATTTAGGGGCTTTGGGATCTTCCAAATACAGTGCAGAGCAACTGATGGTGGCGTAAGCCCCTGGATGAGACAGAATCATCCCCTCCCGCCCCCTTTTCTCACGGGACTTGGTTGCCCTGGTGATAGGAGACCGGGGAGGAGATTGAGAACACACTGTCGTATGCGAACTTTAAGATCTCTGTGGCAGTGTGACACGTTCCATGCCCTAGAAGCTTCGGAGGAAGCGTCGCCCCACTGACGTGCTGATTTCAGACTTTTAGCCCCCTGGGAAAGGGAATAAATTTCTGCTGTAATGCTACTTTGCTTGTGATACTTTGTCTAGGAATCATACAACCTCCATCAGCCGGCAGCCCGTCCATACACAGTCACTTAGGACAAAGGTCACAGGCCACTCTACTTCCAGAAGCCCCCAGCACCCCCTATGCCCACCTCACCCATCTCCCACCACAGCTCCGAGTTCTGGTGTGACTATCAGGGCTCTGACTTGAAGGGTCCCCTCACGTATTCCCCTGCAGGCTTAGCATGGTGCCCAAATCCACACCCCAGTCACACAGGTGGGAGCACTGGTTCCCAAACTGTGGTACCCCTGGATCAGAACCACCTCAGACAATTGTATAAAATGCCCCCAGACCAATCGACTCAATACCTGGGGCCCAGGAATCTGAATTTTCAAAAGACATCTCATGGGCCTCTTACGTACAGAAAAGTTTGAGGAAGGATGAGCTCAGATATAAGTATTTCCTGAAGGTGCCATCTCCCACCCCAAACCGTACTGCGTTGAGAACACATCTGTCAGCCAGGCAGGGAAAAGGGAAATGTCAACACAGTGTGTGCAGAACGTTGTAAAGGAGGAAGCAGGCCAGGGACAGATGTGTCAGGGCTGCGTAATGAAACCAGAACTACTGCACAGGGTGGAATCGGGGACCTCAGGGCAAGAGTGATGTGAAGATGATGCAGACAGGGCAGAGGAACCGGGGTCAGAGGGAGGACATGGAAAGCAAGAAGAGCTGGGGACCTGCGGTGGGAAGGAGCCACTGCTGGGAGGGACGACTAGGGGGCCCCAGGGAGAGCAGCGGAGTAAAGCAGGACCTGACTAAACTCCAGCGCTCAAGCCATCCAGCTGTGTGACACCAGGGATGTCACTGCCCCTCTCTGAGCCTGCATTTCTCCCCCTGTAAAAGAGGAGATGATCATGCTACCCATCCTGTCTGCTCTGCAGAGCACCGAGCGAGATATGAAAAAGAATATGAAATAGTAAAGGGCTTTGGCAACTGTAACTTTAGGGACGATAAGGGAGAT
The DNA here is from genome assembly GCA_004026885.1 of Lyroderma lyra. Classification (NCBI taxonomy): domain Eukaryota; kingdom Metazoa; phylum Chordata; class Mammalia; order Chiroptera; family Megadermatidae; genus Lyroderma; species Lyroderma lyra. The sequence goes on along the minus strand of PVJL010001186.1, from coordinate 83,214 downwards.
GGTGGAAGTGGTATAATTATTGCCCAAACACAAGAAGAGACCCATGGGCCACCAGCAAATGGTCAGAGGCCCAAACCATACAGTTATAGGACACCCCAGCTTCTCTACTCAATGGCTGTGTGTTCTCGGACAAGTCACCTAACCTCTCTCTGTGTCTTTGTTTCTTCTGTAAAAATAAGGCTAACAGGAGTTCCATCCAAGGGATGTTGGGAGAATGAATTAATGTTGATAAAGTACTTGGAGACTGATACACAGGAGTGCCATTAAAATACGAGGTTGGACAATTGATTTTGCAAAAATGCTACATACCTCATTGCTGAATATCAATACGGTCCACCCTTAAAAGTAATTTTAAAACTCTTCTTTTTGGAATGGGCATCAGAGCTGTTGTCGGTCCCCAAAATCTAACAATTAAGTTCACAAACTTGCTGCTTACTGTGTGCTTACATTGGCAGCACTGTACAAACAACTTGGCAAGCTGTCATAACTTTCATTGTCGGACTTTGGGGAGGATCGCAGCTCTGATGAACATTCCAGAAAAAGAGTTCCAAGATTGCTTGAAAGGTGGACTAGGCACTGACCTCAGTGCACAGCTCCCCAAGGGGAGTACTTCCAAGGTGACCCTAGTGATATTCAGCGGTCAGGTATGCAGCACATTTTTTTAGGGTGAGTTTGTGAAATTTCCTACGTGGCATATGTGGAGCAGAGGAGTTAGGGCAGAGGGGCCAATGTCAAGGAGACCATGGTGGGGGCGTGAATGGGGCGTGGCTCCCAACATTTGCAGCTCTCCCTGTTCGCTCCACCTCTTGATCCCCGTCTAGTAACTGCTCCCGGTTAACGCTGTTCCCACCGCTGCCCACTAGAGGGAGCCACTTCGCCCCCTCTCCTTGTCTCCGACAAAGCTGCTTTGGAAAATACTCATCTTTCTTCTTAGCAAACCCACATGGCTTTGATCCTCTAACGCAGTGTTCTCGGCTTCTCTGCACGCTCAGGAGGCCTCTGGGGGTGTTGGCTGCCTTTGCCAAAAGCAAAAACCAACTCTAAGGTTACAAGAATTTCACAGTGGGGACAGAGGGTAACATCACTCGGAGTTACTTCCCGAAATCCCCACTGAAAAGGCGTTTAAGAAAACATTTTGGAGTTCCCTAGTGGTGTAGTGGCTAAGGCTTCGGTGCTGTCAACGCTGCAGCCTGGGTTCGATTCCCAGCCAGGGAGCTACCCACATAAAAATAAAAATAAATATTTCATCAGCTTGGCTGGGGTTCTGACAAGAAAAACCAAAATCATCTTCCATTTTCTTGGATTGGAACTCCCCATTCCCACGCTTTCTCCTCTGCCTCTTTCGACGTTTCTGGAAATAAAATGAGAACTCAGTAACCCCCTGCGGCATTCAGGGAAGAAAAGACAGAACCTGTGACTGCGGGAAGGTGGGCGAGTCTGCCCTGGTCTTGAGACCCTTCAATCATCACTGTGCGCCACGAGGGCGCCTTGCAAAGGGTGCTTCCCCACGACCGCGCGCCCACACGGAGGACCGAGGGTGCTGCTCCACGTGCGGGCCCGGAGGCTGTCAATCAAGCAGAGACCCCGCCCTGGTGGAGCTCCCCCTAGTGGGGAAGACGGGATACTTACACGTAAACGGATTACCACGTCCGGTGATTGCAGGGGAGACGCGTGCTAGGCGAAGCCGCGAACGGGGAGAAGGGGAAAAGTCGTGACTAGGGTGGGGGAGACCCACACCTCATCCACAGGATCACGGGGCCTCCCTGGGCACAATGGACATCTGAACGTGGCGTGAGGGCCAGGCATGGAGGCATTTGCAGGAGAATGGATCCAAGAAGAGGGACCTGCAAGGTGATGGGAGACAGCAGAGGGAGACCGCGTCACAGTGCTGTGAGAGCACCGTCGTGGCTGCTGTTGTACACATGGAGAAACAGAGGGTGCAGGAGATTACAGCGCCACCCACCAGGCGGACTCTGAGAGGCATCACTCCCTGCTGTCTCCTGTCACAGCACACATGCAGGGAGTGTCCCATAATCCAAATCCCAGGCCTGCTGTGGGTCAAAATCCAGAAGGTTCTGATTTTAAGAATGTTCCTGCAGTATAGTGTAGTCTGTGACACTCCAGGGGGATCTGGGACAGCACACAACAATTGAACCTATTAGCATAGCGTGACACAATGCAATATATTTATATTTCCACAGCAAAACAGACTAATATTCGTGCTTAGAGGACTAAATAAAGAACTATTAATAGCCCTAGTTCAGATGAGGTTTAACCACCAAATTTGGTCACATTTTCATGCAGAATCAGTTACCAAAATAAACAACAACAGCTTTCAGTTTCAGAGCCTTTAGGATTTCCACTAAAAGCATGGGTGGGGGCAGACTGTTATGACTTCTGAAAATGACAGCTCTGTGAAGACAGGCGGTAGACGCCGGCTGGAAATGAGGTCACCCCCATTCACATCTTGGCATGGCCCAGACCTCGCGATTGGCAGCCAAGAGGATACAGTGCCAGGGATGCAAACTTCCTCCTCTGCAAAGGAGCCAACAGTGGCTCAAGAGCAGCTGGCAGCACGCAGGAGAAAAGTGACAGGGAAGTCCAAATCCATGGCCGTAACACCCAGCTTTATCAAAACGCCCAGCCACCAAATGAAGGTGTTCGTTTCGGCTCCTACTGTATCCTTTTTAGACAGAGGCAGAGAGAAGTTAAAGACAGGAGAGACCGAAAAATATCTTTCTTTAAATTGAAAAAAAAAAAAAAGTCATCCTAGTGCCTTGGTGCTCCTCCCCCACACTCTGCCTCAGCCACGCGGAAGGGCTGGAGCCAGAGCGATGCTGAGTGCGCTGGGCCAAGGAGCCAGGCTCTGAGATGCCATTTCTCCCTCTGCCCCTGGGCCTGGGGAAGAGGCATTGGCTATCATCTGCACCCAAGGTCAGGTTGAAACAGTATGGCCTCCACTTCTGCCCAAATTCGCCTTAAGATTCACCGAGAATCAAATGGCAGCAGAGGTAGGAAGGATGTGATACAACCCCAAGGTTTCCTTGGGAAAATAGCCATTCATTCATTCATTCATCCATTCTACAAATGTTTATTAAGCACCTATTATGTGCTGGGGCTGGGGGTGGGGATGCATCAGTGAACAAAACAACAGAAGTCCTTGTCCTCACTGGAGTGAGGAATCAGGCTTGGATTCAGAATATTATGTGTAAGGGGGTATGCGCTGGGGGGCAAAGGTAGCAGGGGATCCCACAGATAAAGGAGGTGAGGGAGCCTGGGAAGAGCCTGCAGTTTTAAGCAAGGTGTCAAATTGAGCAAAGAGAGGAAGGAGAGGGAGGGAGCCCCCAGATAGTCTGAGGGAGGGTGGTCCAGGCAAAGGCCTGAAGGGAGTGTGCCTGGCACGTTCCAAGCACAGCGGGGGGGTGGGGGGGTGGGGGTGAGTCCTGTGCTGAGTGAGTAAAGGGGAAGAAGAGGACTCAGTCTGGGGGTGAGGGACAGATTCATTCAGGGGCTGGTCACATAAGGCTTTGTCTTTTACTCTGAATCAGCAAAGGAGCTTTTGGGGGACTTCGAGAAAAGCCCACCCATGTGTTGGTTAAAGAATCACTCTGGCATACCCATCAGACTTGGGGAACCAAATTAAGCTCTAAGCTTCTAAAAGGTCCAATGACCCCAGGATTTTCAGACAGTAAGAATGGTTTGGAGAAGAGCTGGGAGCCCCGAAGTGCCCGAGGGAAGGCTGCTGGCAGCTCTGGCCTGCAGCCACCAGATGGTGGCGCCAGGACTGGGGAGTAGGGCACAGGAGCCACAGTGCTGGAGACAGTGGATCGATGGAAGGAGGGGTGAGGACCAGCCGTAAACTTCCTGGTCGGGGAATCGGCACTGCAGTGCGTGGTCACCAAATTCGGAAGTTCACCCACTGACAGGACGGCTTTTCAGATGACCCGCCCTCCAACCTCGTGCCAAGTGCCGCTCACCACGGAGCTGAAGGGCTCGGGCCGGGGCTCGTTCCGCCTGTGTTTGAATTCTGGCCGCCTCACAGACGGAGGTTTTGTTTGTTGGGGTGTTTTTCTTTATTTATTTTTTGTTTAATTGTGACAACGTGTATATGAGGGCAGTCCAGAAAGTAGCCAGCCATGTCATATGAAAAAGAGAGGCTCTTGTGGCTGGATACTTTCTGGACATGCAAGTTGCCATTTTAGCCAGTTTGCAGCAGCAGCTCAGTGGCCTTAACACCACTCACCAGGCTGTGAGAGTTGTGCTTCTCTTTTCACTTCAGTGAGCCTCGGTTTCCTCATCTGTTACGCAGGACGTCACAGCAATAACAAAGCCTATCTCTGAGGGCAATTGCAAGAATTGAACAGGAGGTTCCAAGTGAGACAGCACAGCGCCCAGCAGTAACCGACACTCGGCAAACAGGACTTACTTTTACTTCGTTGCTGTGTCCTCCGCAATCCCGCTGACCCTCACGGTGTCCTCTTCCCCTTGCTGATTAGCAGCCCCCGCCCTCCCCCTCCACAGGGCCACCAGGTGCGGCTTCCCCTGCAGGCGCAGGCTCAGAGCTCCTCCTCGGGGCTCCCAGTCAAGGTGGGTGTGCAGCGGTCTCTAACCTGCCCCACACTTACCCAAAGGGCATATGGACCACAGATTGCTGGGCCCCACTCTCTGAGCCTCTGGCTCAGCAGCTCTGGGGTGGGCCTAAGAGTCTGCATTCCTAACAAGTTCCAGGTGATGCCCCACCTGGGGAACCACTGACCTGGGGGAAAAGGTATGCAGAGTCCGACCACCTCTCACTGCTGCCACCACTGCCACCCGCCCCATCTGAGTCACCTCCTGCTGACCTGTGGCAATAACCTCCTCACGAGCCACTCCCCATCTGCCCTTTCACCCCTATAGCTTATTCTTCGTACAGCAGCGAGTGCGATTCTTTCAACACAGAAATTAGATCATGTTCTTCCCCTGCTTCAAGTCCTCCAGGGGTGTCCCATCATGTTTAGAATATACCCACCGGCCTCCCCCTGTCCCCCAAGGCCCTAGGACCCAGCCGTCTGTCACCTCCGCCAGCCCTCCCCGCCTTGCCCCTGCACACACCTTAGGGGCCCCGCAGATGCTGTCCCAGCCATCAGGAAGAACTCTGTCCCACACATTCACCCATCCCTCTGTCCTCATTCAGATCTCGTCGGATGCCCTGCCTCACCTAAAAGAGCAACTTCTTCCCTCTGCCTTCCTTCCTCTCCCTCTCCACAACCTGTTTCACATTCTCTATAAGGGGTGCTGGTACCTGAAATTACCCAGCTCATGTATTTATTTAGTTATTATTGTCTACCCCTTCCCCATCATCAGACTCTAAGACCATAAAGGCAAGGATTGGGTGTTGATTAAGATAGAACGTCAGTATACACAGGATGAGAGCACCTAGGAGGTGCTCAATAAATGTTTGTTGAATGAATAAATGACCTCCTAACTTCATAGTGTGCCGCACGACCTGACCTGGGCTCACTGCTCTGGCCAGATTCCTTGTTCCTCTGAGAACAGTCCAACCATACTCAAACTTGGGGGCTGGGGGAAGTGACCCAATCTCTGACACCTCCAAGGCTTTGCATGGGCCATGCTGTTTGTCTGGAATGCCCTTCCCTACCTTGTCTGTATGACTCTCTCATAGAAGGGCTGTACATTAAAAAAAAAAAAAAAAAAAAAACAACAACAACAACAAAAAAAACATCCAGCCATAAACGCCTCTATTTTTCATATTACATGGCTGGATACTTTCCGGACAGCCTGTGTATTTCCAGGTTCAGCTTGAGCACCACCTCCAATAGGCTCCCACGGGCCCCACTGACCTCCTACTCCTTTGTCTACCCCAGCCTCGACACCTCTTAGCTCCCCGAGGGACTTGTCTATCTGTGTCCTCCTGCAGCCACTCAAGGGCAGGGCCAGTGTCTCCTTTATCTGCAGGAGCCAGCACAGAACCTGGCACACAGAACATACTCAGGGAAGGGTGGGTTGAATAGAGACAAGACTCTGGGGAGACCAGCCAAATCTCCCGAGTTTTAGTCTTAACAGTACTCTTAACATTACAAAAGCAGGACAGGCTAATTACTTGTGAAAATATCTGATACAGGGAAAAGTACACCTCCTAATTTTCCAGGACTCTCTGGGGCTGCTCCTGAGACCTAAGCACTTCCTCCTGGGCAGTGAGGGGAGCCCCGGCAGTGGCCAGAGGAGCAGGGAGCCACGCAGAGGGTCTGGGAGCCACCACTGACTCCAGGGGTGACAGGCGACCCCACCCTTCTGCCTTCTCCTCCTGCCCCTCTCGAGGAAAAAACGTGTGGATGGTACTTTCTTGCCTTTTTTAAAAAAAAAACATCAGTAACTCTGAAACATTAAGAAAGTACTTTGAAGTTGCCCAACTCGGAATGTCCCAGAGAAGCTGGTATCATTAGTATCAGTAAAATGGATTTATTGAACATCAGCCTTTTTAGCTTTTCATTTTTTTAACCCCTGTTTTTGGCCTCATCAGAAACCCCAAACATAAATAATTCCTTCTCAAGCCGGACTCTCACCGTGGCCTTGGTGTTCCCCTTCTGCAGAAATCAAATGCAACAAGGGCAGCTCCTCCACAGCCGGGCACACACAGCCCACCCCCCAGCCAGTCTGTCCTTCTGGTGGGCCCAGGCGAACCAGCCACGTTGCAGTTCACAAGGGGCAACTTACATAACCTCACTACAGAGACCAGATGTCCAGGTTGGCGGGCGCAGGCCTTTGAATTGCTAGAAAATTGTATTTCTCATTGTAAACCGGAACTCCTAAAAGGCCATTTTTTTCACTCCTAAAAGAGAGCAAGGAGGTAACAAGATGTTGGGCAGGTGGGCAAAGACCAGAATTAAGGTGGTGATGTGATGGTGACACTGGGAAAGAAGATGATCCTTAAAAAGGCAAGAGAAATAACATCAGGCCTCGCACTTCTTTCAGACCTACGAGTGTGCACTGAAGCTGCAGACCCCTAAGGGGTTTAGTTACATAGACACCACCAAGCTCAGTCTGACACCCAGCCAAACGGACGCCCCTCCAGGGGTCGGGAGAATTTCCACGTTGACGCCCTCGGCAGCTTGCTGCAAGCCAGCCAGGAACGGAAATTTGGTCACTGGCTTTCCAGAGCCTACTTTATGTCACTCTTACCTCCTGCCCCAGCGTCCGTGGCGTCTGGCCCCCAAGGCCTCCCCTTGCCAAGCTGTCCTCTCATAGGTTTGGCATGACCGAATATATCCAATCCAAACTTTAATGTAAGTAACAATTTGCATTTGTCCAGTAACCTAAGGTGCATGGTTTGCTTTTGCATAAGTTATTAATATCTGATTGAATCCTGTCCCTGCTCACTTGATAGGTGAGCAGCTTGAATGGCAAAATACTGACTGACTCAAAATCACAGGCAGAGCACTGGCAGCTTTTCCGTCTCTGCTGCAGCAGACTTGAAAGGGGAAAATTATCTGGTTAATTGGAAACACAGAGCAGAAGAAGAGAGGTGTTGAATTTCATCATTTTTATAAACATCCCCGGAAAGGTATGTCAGTGACATTCAGTATAAGTGGAAAGGATTCTGCTGTCTCAAACTAAACACTGGGCCATGAGGGGTGATTCACACAGTTTCAGCAGTGCTATGGTCGATGGCTTACAGGGTATTGTAGAGTCAAGCTCTGCTAGAACTGATGGTGGAGCTGGAATCCCAATGGCCTGGGACAAACATCAGCCTTTCCGTGAGTCAAGCTGTGACACAGCTCCTAGTGGGCTACCGAGTTCCTTATGCATTCCAGCTCACTCGAGACATGGAGAGAGCCTCCTGGCAGGCAGTATGTCACACAGTCATTTGGCAGCTATGGACATCTCAAAATAACAAGGTATTGCTGCCCAATGACCCCGGAGTCAGTCCTTGCAGATACCCCAAGTTTTCAATAACATGGTAGCCCCAAAGGTCTCCCTGCTTTACCTTGGCCCATCTGACATTCTTCCCCTTTCAACTTCCCCAGGCAAGACCCTAGAACAGGCTCTTCACAAAAGATTCTACAAACGGCCAATAAACATAGGAAAAAGAGTTCAATTCTATAAGTTATATGGAAACACAGGTGAAACCACAATGTGATACCACTACACACCGAACAGAGTGGCTAAAAAGAAAGACACAGGTAACACCAAACCTTGGCGAAGAGATGGTGTAACTGGGACCCTCATACGCTGCTGGTGGGAGTGCGAATTGGTACAACCACTTTGAAAAACTGCTGGCATACACCTTATTACCCACTCCTAGGTATGTACCAATAGAAATACTGACGTATGTTAACCAAAATGCATGTACAGAATGTCACAGCAGTTTGATTCCTAACCGCCACAAACTAGAAACAACTTGAAGCCCATCAACAGAACAGATCAATAAACCGTTGGGCTGTCTGGAAAGTATCCAGCCATGCAATATAAAAAAGAGAGGCATTTGTGGCTGGATTTTTTTCTGGACAGCACTCATTTTCAGACAATGGAATGTGATAAGGCAATGATAATATTGAGAGAAACTAAACACACATCACAAAAAGATGTGCATAGTGCATATATGTTTACTTACATGACGTTCAAGGGCAGGCAAAAGTAAAGGATGGTCAGTATAGCACTACCTTTTGGAGAAGGATACTGATAATATCTCATTTCTTAACCTGAAGGGTGGTTAGCTGTGAATTTTCATGACAATTCATGAAACTATATAGTGATAATTTGCTTACTTTTCTTAATGTATGTAATGTGTCAATGAAGGATTTTAAGACTCTAATAGTTTAGTAGGAAACAGGATAAATATTTTTAAATGGTGATGGTTTAGAATTGTACAGACCATCTGGCCTATTTTCACGTTGGCTGAGCAGTACGGTTGATGACTAGCATCATAGCTAGTTGGAAACAGCTACAGATGGACTAACCAGGGTGCGACAAATATGACCAAATATTCAGAACAGGAGTCAAAAGACAGCATGGATGGCAAGCAGCAGGAACAGCTTGTGGTGGTCTGCTGGTCTGACCTCGCCTGCACTTGTGAATGTAAGTCACGGCCGCAAGCACCCTTCAACAGAAAGGCGGCCTTGTTAATAGGCTCTACATGGGTGTGTGCCAGGGCAGGTGCCTGCTGCCCACATCCATCCATTTATTCACCTTCCTTTCATTTATCAATCCACCTGATGTGCTGTTTCTCAAACTGGGTCCCCAAAAGTTTACTGATGGAAGATTCTTGAGGGTCCATGAATAACTGAAGTTTGAGAGATCCTGAACAAGAGGTCTTAAATTTTGTTCTAAAAATCAACAGGAGACACAAAGACATATAAGCAGAGTCCCTTGAAAACCGTGTCACAATATAGTTACTGTGAAAGAAAACAGCAAGTTACAAAACAGTATGTATTTTACAATTTCAACATTGCTAAAATAGTTATATGGACACTTAAAAAAATGGGTAGAAACACCAAAAATGGGAAAACACGGCAGAGGAGCTGCTGATCACCACAGCCCTAAGGATATTCCCCTGGGTTCTTTAGAAGGCCCACAGTACTTGGTGACAGCAAATCTCCCACTCTACAGCTAGATCAGGCTCCCACCCAAAACACCATGATAACTTCCTCAGTCATGAGTCCAAAGATGAACACAGGAATGGCTGCTATGTCATTTGCAAGGCCCAGCGCAAAATGAAAATATGGGGCCCCTTGTCAAGAATTTCAGGATGGCAACGGCAGAGAATCTGAGTATACCAATGGTCAACAGCCAGACCAAATATAAAAACAGAACTCAGACCCACACATCCTGCAGCAACCATTCAGGAAACCACTCCCCGATCTACAATAACCAGCCCAGGAAACCAGCCTACTGTTCTTGCAGGAAGTCAGACTTCCATCTCTAGTGACAATCCAAACAATAATCTCTATAATAATTGGCCCCTAAATGGCCAGGACTTGATCAGTAACTGAGCGCCTTCCTAACTGTTTCTCACTTCTGAGGATCAATACCCAAAACGCGCCCCTAAGCAGTCACACAGGACACCCACCTCTGGCTTGCCTGCCTCCCGCTGCCTGGCTCACGGCCTCCGCCCAGAGCACACCTGAAACCTCCGTCTCCACCGTGAGCACTCCCACTCCTCTGCCTGCCTCGGAGTCTGCCTCCCATGCTCTGTCCAGCTCAGAATACACGGCCTTTGCTTAGTTTCATTTGGTTGGTCTCTGTTTATTGCCAGAGCCTGAAACCAAACCTGGGCCCTTCACAGGGTATGTGACAAACCTGTCATACCCACACGTCATGAAGCCAACCCTGGCACAAACAGCACAAGCAAGCTGACTGCTGCCCTCTGCAGGGGTTTCCAACCATCCTCCAACTGGCAAGCAGAGAAGCCCTCAGGAACCCATCTCCCTCTCCAGGATGTCCTTCCCGGGCTGCTGGGCCTGGCACAGTACTGCCTGGCACCCGTGTCCACCAGAAAGCCCATTTGTGCCTGGATGCAGACATTCCTACAGAGAGCCCTCAGAAAGCCGCGTGGCTGCAGCCATGGGGAGCAGCTCCCTCCTACCTTGGGTGGTTCAGCTCTGCTGATGTGGTCTCCTGGGCTGGGAAGCCTTTGCGGTGGGGTGGCCTGGGATCAGTTAACCACTAGAGGGCGCTATGGCTCAAACAGGCCTCAAGAGTGGACTTGCTCCATTTCCGGCCCAGGGCTTTGGCTAAGGCACAGATTTTTAGTGAGGCTCTACAGCCAGGCACCTGAGGGTGCCTGCCCTCCAGGAGTTCACGTGCCAGATGGGTAATGTAAGAGTATGTTATCCCTAAGTAACTAACAGACATAGGTGGTTGAGGTCAGAGATGTACAATATATGGAGAACTTGGGCCCCACAACTCACTAGCTGTGTGACTGAGGGCAAGTTACCTAACCTCTCTGGGCCTGTCTTTGGAACAAAGGGGTGCTTCCTTTCTCAGGGGTGCTGGGGGTGGGGCAGTTGAACAAGTTAATACCTGCAGTGCATTTATAAGCCTGGGTCCTCCAGGGTGGTCAGCGCTCAGTAAATATGATTGTTATGGTGAGAACTCTGTTGAGGGGAGAGGGAGACAGGCAGCCTGGGCTGAGGTGCTGGGGTTTGAGAAGGGAAGCTTTAAAGAAGCATCTGAACTGGATTCTGAGACAGACAGAGGGAAGGCAAGGGACACAAATTCTTCAGTTTTCTTAATCAGGGGACACAGTTCTTCCACTCCCCCCCCCCCCCCCACCCAGAAGCACCACTCGTTTACTTTAATCCCTAAAACATACCATTTCTGTTTCCTTTTCCAGTGCTTCTGTGTAGTGCCATCTTCTCTACCACCTCTGGCAGCAAATTGTCATCCATCCCTCTGGTTTCTGGAAATGGGCTGGACCAGGTGGTTGTGTGTCACATGCCTACTGCCCAGCCCAGAGCAAGAGGTGGTGTAAATTAGTGTTACACTTACATAAACAGCACTGTACAGACAACTCAGTAAGGTGCGTACACAACCTGGCAAGGTTATGTCCTTACTGAGCTGTTTGCACAGTGCTGCCAACACAAGCACATGATGACAAGTTTACAAACTTAATTGTCAGATTGGGAGGGATCACGACAACTCTGATGGCATTCCAGAAAAGGAGTTCCAAAACTGCTTTGAAGGGTGGTCTAGACAATGGTGTTGGTGCACAGCTTCCCAAGGGGAGTACTTCCAAGGTGACCGTAGTGATAGTCAGCAAGGAGGTGTGTACTAGCACTTGTTCTAGGATGAGTTTGCAAAATTAACTGTCCAACCTCGTATACAGATTCCCCTAGCTACGGCATTTTAAACTCAAGGCGATACCATAATAGTTTTTTTCTCATTTATATTCAAATATTCTGACTAAAGAAAATAGAATGTTTTAGCATTTTGCTAAGTGTAAAATTTTTAATTTTGGATGAAAATCAAGAAAACAAAAAAACTATGAAACCAGAGAATTAGACTATTATTGTCACAGTCTCCTTAAGTCTGGCAAAAACAAAAAAGAGCAGCTATTTAATTTCTAAAATACTACTACTTATCCTGGAGAGGAGCAGCACAGAATACTGTAATAAAAAGTGCTAATCTTTATCAGGTGTCTCATATATGTCAACCCACAATGCTCTACAAACACCTGTCCATTTAGTCCTCAGACCCTGAGACTGGTACTCCATTATCCCCAATGAATGAAGGCCTGGAGTTTCCCCCCGAAGTCAGAAACTGCAGGCGGTCCACTGCCCAGGATCCTCCACAGCCCCTCTCTGTTTACTGATTTCAAAACACAAACTCATCATCTGTTAATATACTACAGTCTATAATGATCAAATTGGCTCTAAATACTAAACCCAAAGTTTCTAATGGTATAGAAATTATAGCATATATTTAAAAATACAATTGTAAACAAAGTTATTTGCTCTCTACTTCCTATTAAAACTTAAAAAGAGGGGGTACCCTGGTGGTATAGTGGCTAGACTTCAGCGCTCTCAATGCCGCAGCCTGGGTTCAATTCCCAGCTAGGGAACTACCAAAAACAAACAAACAAACAAACAAACAAAAACAAACTTAGAGACTCCACCAGTTTAAACTGAGTCTGGAAGTCTCAGGTCTAATTTACCCCTATGCTGGAATCACAGATAACAAATGTGGACATTATCAAAAAAAAAATCTTCATAAATTTGATGAAGTCACATGAGACAGATTAATGTCTAATAAAGAACCGGTTGATTACTATGAAGTATAATTCATTCTAAAAACAGGCTATAATTATCTACCCAAAATCCATCAAAGTTACTATGTTATGTGGTAAATCTGCAATGCATTCCCTCTACAATACTCCACCTGCCTACAACCTATACTTTCCCCATACTGTCATCTAACAGTTCAGCTTTCTCACAATAACTAACTTAAGACATTCTGCCCTGTGCCATGAACACTGAGCAACCATTAAACAAACATTTACATAAACTGTAGATTAATCGTGTGTAAGGCCTGCTTGGCTGCAGGCTAGCTAGCACGCTTGGTCTCCTGCAGATCCGAGTGCTAAACTCCAAGCGCATGCACACAACAGAGGCTTCTCATCAGTTTTTCTTCCAAAACCAATCAAGATCAGACCAACTGAAGCACCTGGAGTATATAAGGAGTAATATACCTAAACCCCAAGTGTAACAGATTCCTTTTAAAGAAACAGACAAATGACACAGCAATCCTGCAGGTGCCCACTTACCTGTTAAAATACACCTTCCTGCCCAAAGATACTCAAAGCTTTAAAAGTGATTAATTTTATCAGTGAACTGCTATTAGAACTCATATATAAAATAGAAACTCTTCGAAAGTCACATGAGAATACTATGTATTCCACTTTAGGAATGGACATCAGGAAATCAAGAATAGTTCATCTGCACTAATGCTAAATTATGTTCAGGTAACCTTTTCTTCTCATGTTCCCAAGGAGTCAAGCACATGGCTAGTCACCTTTGTCCTTGACCAATTCTAAACAGAGGAAAAAGACACTTCTAAACACTGCTGATTCAAAAGGTTCAGACCTCAAATACAGCACAATGAGAAAACATAATCATGTAGATTTCAAGCAATGTTTTTGCTATTTAGATCATAAAGATAGTATCCGTCTTTGGTTTATTTAGCATTACAATACATCAGCATATTGTATTTTGAAAACATAATTATGAAAGCATTCTGGACATCTAAAATAAACTAGAAGAGGAAGATGGAAAAATAGGAACAAATGTCTATGTTTTTAAAATACTAAAATCCATCAAAACTTTCAGTGATGAATGACTAAATACACTAGTTCTGCACACAGTAACAAAAGAAATTTCAGGAGAAAGTCTATCACAGTGACTATACCACTAAAAGAAGACGAAGCAGAGTAAGAAAATATAAAATTTACTGTTTATTTCTTTGTTATACAAAGACCATTAAAAGTGGTTCAAGACATCTTAGCCTACCTCCTATGTTTTCTCTGACACGAGAATGTACAAAACAATGGCAAGCTAGATTATGAGTCCAACTCAGGGTCGAGTTTTTCCACTTTAATGACTACGTCCGGAGCTAACGCAGCAGCGCCAGCCTGCTGGTTCTCCGCCTCTGACTCAGACAACACTTCCTCCTTTATTTTTACAGGCTTGTTGCTGGCCTCCTCTTCTTCATCTGAAGACTCATCCAGCTCCCATTCATCATCTATGTCCATTTCAAATACTCTCACATGACGGAGATTTGAGCTTAACTAAAGAAAAGGCCACATAAATAATTTTTAAATTAATGGCTTAAGGAATTAGAAATCAAAAGTTGGAACAAAGAATGATGTTGTAGGAAAACTATTATCCCATCAATTTACAACAAAATCACTAAAGTCAGCCTTCATTTTGACAGAAGGATCTCCACATACACCAGGAACAATTTCATAACAATTAAAATCTAGAACTGGTACTGCTTAGTAAGCTTCCTCAGAACAAGAGAACTAAATAGCTAGGGTGACTAACAAGCTCATAATCAATAAAAGCAATGTATCAAAAATGTCTGTATTGAAAGGACCTTATAGATCCAGAGTCACTTCCTCCTGTAACCCTCAGTCATTGAAGAATTTGTGAATGCTTACCACACAGGACACTTTTCGGAAACCATTCCCAGCAACATACTGTGCTTTCATGCTTTCCAGTAACCTCCAATGCTTCTCAAAGTGCATGGTGCGTGTGGGAATAGCGCCAAGCTGTTCATCTAGCCTGGAGACAGAGAAAGCCAAGCCAGGAGTGAAGAGCGGACCTTGCTCCCGACTTATCAGGGGTGTTATCACAGTCTACCATGGGCTCGCCTTCTACAAATACTCCCATTTCCAACAGAATTCTATCAGCCATGGTATAAAAAAGGTCGAGGGCTATACTCTTTGAAAATAATGTAATTCCAAACAAGCGGAATATCATCTTAATAAAGTTTTTACTCCCTTTCAAGGAAAACAAATGGACACATTTTAAAATTAAAGACAGGATCTGCTTACTTAAATCTCAGTCAACTAAAGCCATCTCTTGGAAATGGCCATGTACCCCCCACATGGCTACGGAGGTCCCAATTCCGGAAAGAAAACACTAAAGACAATTTAAAATAATTCTACTACAATCTGGGGTTAATGCTACTCTGGAAAAAATTCTAACAGAAGGCTTGTTCTTCACTTCAAATAATACCCAACCTGGTTCCAGCAATTAATTCTTGATTTACCACTAAAGCCAAGGGATTGAAGAGCTGTTGAAGCCAGGATTTTTAAATAAAAAATGGGAGTATTTCTGCTCAGATGACTTTATGATTATCCCTAGTAACCATTACCTAGCACACCTAAAGAACTAGAATGTACGATATACATTAAAAACCATTTATCTGGTACAGCACAAAGACAATCTTGCTCAGGAGTTAGTTACCTTGTAGAGTAAGTCCCAATGAACTCACACTCCGCAGCATCTTCACAGTTATATACTAAAGACAATGGCAACTGGACCAGGAGTCTGTCTCTTCCTTCACGTCCTACAGTGTCTTTAAGAACTACTGTTACAGTTTCATCATCATAAAACTGTGCATCTAAGCAGCTGTAAGTGCTAGAATTGAAGTGTTTTGTTATATCAAAGATAATCACAACTACTGAGAAAATATTGTAACATTATACTGGTACCAAGAAAAAAATTTGTAACAAAAATCAAGTGACATTCTATACAATAACATTTAAATATTATCATTAGTTCACACTAAAATCACAGTTACGTGTTGTATTGACTATTCACAAATTATCTCTAGGCCCTAAAACTAGCTAATCATGAAAAAGGAAAAATCTGTGAGGTTGGTTCACAGTTCCAAAACATTCTTGACATCAATGGTCAGGCCTTAAGCCTATGGAAATTTCATGAATGACATCTTTATATATTTTGTGTTAACTAGACTGCAAAGTAAAAATAGAACTGACATATGAAGACACAACAACTTCAAAGATGTTATCATAAAAAACTTCCATGTAAGGAAAGACAGTGAGAAAAAGATCAACCTGTGATTAGTGTCCGTTCTTTCCTCTGCAAAGCATTAGGGATGACTTAGATATTGTTACCCCTTTAATTGCTAAGAAAATCCCACTGCACTAAGAAAAATACCACCTCGCATTTTTGTTGGCCATAACAAGAACCGCAGCTATTTGCCCCTGGACCCAAGTTACTTTCTTGTGGACAGACAGGAAACTCAAAGTATTACTTATAGGAAGCCACACTACATAAATTCCTGCTGCAGGGAAGGGTAAGGTTTATTCAATTGTAAGTCAAATTGTTCTCTAAGTATCAAGTATGTGACTAGTTTTGCCCCTTATGTCACAAGTGACAAAGGCCTTTTAGGGATATCATCACTGTAACTGAGTCTAACCATATTCCTGTATTTTGCATTTATTAAACATATATACACATAGTGTTTGTGTATCATCCAAACAAATTTCAAGATTTACCTTCTTCTTACTTTCTCCGTTGTGGCATATGTAAAGCTCCCAAATTTAATAGCAATTAGTCCATTACTTACAGATCTTGAAAAAACAAGGGGGGAAAAAAGAGATTTTGTAGAACAACATGAAAAGTCAATAATCTAAGGCTTGAAAGAGCATGACTGTCTGTTAGTACATTTAGCTAAACACCAAACCCCAGCAAAATACCATTATGTTTACTATGCAATACTGGTAACTAACTTAAACACCAGATAGGTAACCTGACATCAAAATTACAACTTGGTTTAAAATCTTAATAGTTATCAAAGAAAGACATCTGGAACAACCAAATTATTTCTCTGTGGCTACATCTTGCTCTCAAACACTGTCCTTGAAATTCAGATTTAAAATTTTTTAAGATACTAATAGCATTCCGAGTATGATTTAGCTTTCAGAACTTTTACTTTGGATTCTCAAAAACAGTCTCTATAGTCAAAGCCTCTTGTTTAATGAAAGCCATACTTAACCTAAGGTAATGAGGTAAGAATCCAAGAAACCCAAAATACAGTCTTGAACTTGTTTAAGTTCATGAAATGTAATCCTGAGTGTTCTGCTCTTGTATTTTTAACCCTACATGTAAAGCTATATACCAACACAAAATCAGACAATTTATAATTAGAAGGGATCATACAGCTTCCTAATTCGGCACTATGATCTTAATGTTGAGACTAACAACTGTTCAGGGACAAGTCTAAAGTCATAAGGTAGCTTAACTAAAACCTGAAATGTAGGGCAGGGAAGCTTAGTTTTATTATTAAAAGTAATAAAATCTTATCTCTTCCAATTCAAACTTCAGATTAATACTTACTGGGAAATATCAGTATGTCTCCTTAAGATGCACATTTTATAAAGTGAATCTTCTAAAATAGTAAAAAGAAGATAATGTAGATTTGAAGTTTTATTATTCCACCTAAGGAAAAAAAATTAATGTCAAAACATGGTACTTAGCTACCAAGGCACAGAACAAAACCTCTCTGTTCGCATGATAGGGAAGACACAAACACTTACAGAAAAGGAAATTTGAACAATCTACGTGTAGAGTCCTCACTAAAATAAAAAGAAAAATAATTAAGAAAAATTAAAATTGGCTGCTGAATTATACCACCCAAAAGGTAAACAGAAGGTAATTACCTTCTAGCATCTCTATATAATGGAATACAGATGACTTGATTCATCGATTTTCCAATTACATCCTAAATAAGGTTAAAACTATTATTAGAATATGTACATACACAGATAAATGAGCATACAGTGACTGTCCATCACTGGTTAAGTCTAGTAAAAAAACATCATCTATATTACCAAAACTTTCACACAAGAGACTTTAACAGTCATTAACAATAAGGAAAAGAGAAAATTCTGAGCTGCCAAGGGCCTGGGAGATTCAAGGACAGGGCAGGCTAAGAATTGCCTCCTCGAGCCTCGTAGTACCAATTGTCCATCCTTCAGTAGTAAAGAGGAGACACATCAGCTCTATAACTAAGACCACTTATAGTAAGTTTGTTCTGGGGACAAAATATAAAGATGCTACCACCTTTCGATAATCTTTATTTTTAACGTATGAAAGAAACTAACAATAAGAGGGAATATTAGGGTGAACCATATGAAACTGCCATTTTTGTTAGTAAAAAAATTTGAATATCAGCATTTTCATATGGCTCATCTTAATAACCAGAATCATTTGCATAAATGAGGCACATATTTAGATATTCTTGCTCCCACACAAAGATACGCATTTCTTTCAAACTTACTGCTGGCTTCTGCAAACACTGATCAATAATGTTCTCCATCCGCCTTTTCACAAAATGCAATGATTTTCGAGGGTAATAAGGAAACAGCAAAGGACTTTCTGGTTTCAAACAAAAAAGAAACAAAAACACAAGAAAAAAGCTGTAGCAAACCAGATGATTAGGAGTATATACTGTACTATTAGAGCCAGCCCCCACTGCCTATCTGATGGTGGAACTCTCCCTGGTCACTTCATTATGCCCTCACACAGCCTCACTAAAAATGACCCTGGCCTCTGCCTTTCATCATCCCCTGCTGCCTGCCCACTAAAAAATACCACATTTACTACAAGCTGAGTCCTAGCAGCTTATTATTCTATATGCTATTCCCCTCCACCACCCACCACCCTGTTTCCAACAGTGTGCTTCTTTTGACTCTAAGAAGGAAGGGATGATTTGGGAACCGTAAGACATAAATGAAACAAGGTTCATTCGTTTCTATTCTTTGCCATGGTGGAGTGACAACAGCAGTACAGTATTGTTTCAGAAGAGTATGATAATAAAAACTGGAAGCAAGAAACTAGTGCTATGAAAATAAGTTCTTTACTTTTAAAAAGGCTACTTTAATAAAGTAAGTAATATATAATTTAGCATTTACTGACATCAACTATGCTAAGTCATTTTTATGCTTAAAACAGCTGTACAAAGCAAGCATCATACTTTCCATTTTACAGATACAAAGAAAGAGACTTGGGAGGTTTAGGTAATCACCCACTATGAACATGACTAAGTATTCAGACCTATGCATTAAACCCATGTCCAACAGCTAAGCATACCCACTTCCACTGTGCCCCGAGGCCTTCCTCACTCCTTCCTCACAGCCTGTCATGTCCTAGTCAAGCTGGATAAAATGAATTTTAATTATATTAACTTTCTAAGTTCTCAAAAGGTAACAGGTGCTGTGCTATCACAGAAAGATATTTGGTCTTTGACTCCAGTTCCTGGCACAGAGCTCCTAAAACCCTTGGAATTTCCTGAGTGATAAGGGTGATAGAAGCATCTTTTGTTTAATTAGGTGACTTTTGCCAGGCCCCTGGATAGCTTCAGGATGGGGGCTAGTCACCATAAAGACCAAAACTTGATTAGAAGTGTGGAACTTTCAGCCCCCATCCCCCAACACCCAGAGAAGGAAGGGGAAAAAAGGTGGAGCTGAGTTCAATCACCAACAGTCAACGACTATGCCTAAGTGATGAAAGCTCCAGACAATCTCCTCAACAACAGGGTGCACAGGGCCTCCAGGGAGGCAGACACTGAGGTTCCAGAAGGGCAGGGCACCTGGAGAGGGCCCCAGCCCCCTGCCTACCTTGTCCTCTGCACCACTTCCACCTGGCTGTTCCTTGGCTGTATCCTTATCATAAACCAGTACACGTAAGTGTTTTTAAGTTTTATGAGCCATTTTAGCAAATTATCAAACCCGAAGCAGGGCGAGTTGTGGGAACTTTCAACTTTGTAACCAAGTGGGACAGAAATGTGGGTAACTTGGGCACCCCATACTTGTGACTAAAGTCTGAAGTGGCAGCAGTCTTTGGGGGACTGAGCCTTTTAAACTGTAGGATACCCGGATGGTGTCAGCATTGGTTTCATGAGGGAATAAAACCTCTCCTTTTTGTGTCAGAAGTGTTCTGAAGCTCAGATGCTAGCATACTGACTGCTTATGTGCTCCATGTCAGGCACTAATCTAAGGGCTTTATTTAGATCAATTTGTTGAATCTTCACAACAGCTCTCTGAGTGAAGCACCACTACCATCCTCATTTTCAGAGGAGAAAACTGGACACACAGAAGTTAGGCAGCTTGCCCTCAACCACACTCCCAGGAGGTGGCAGAGCAGGATTCCCACCCAGGCAGTCCAGCTTCCAGAGCACCAACTTGGACCTATTAAGCAACACTGACTCCATCATGTGCCTAACAAAGTACATGTGTTAAATATTTAGCACTTGACTTTTACAGTGTTAGAAGTTTCATTCAAGTTTTCTTAAAAGTTCCATAATGAGAATTGGTATTACTTCATATTAGACTAAGAGACTGGGAGATTAATGAGCTTGTCGAAACTCACTCACTAGCAAAACCTCAAGCATTTAGAGATGGAGTTAATCTGAAAGGTATCTGCTAAATATGAGGCCTGTAGCTAAGGTTAGGTATTTCTATTCAGCCACAGAAGATGTGGGGGAATATGGGGGTGGGATCTCTTTTTAGCCCAACAAAGTTCCCAAGATCAGTATTAGCCCAACACAGTGACAGGGTACAGGTGCCACCAATTCTGCCACACTGCCATCAGCCCTTCTCAGACATCATTCCTTACTCCTTGGGCATCCTGATTAAATACAGTAAATGAGTCATCTGTACCTGTGTTGTCCCTCCATTCAATAGCTAACTTACATGAATTCACCTCTCTAGTGATCTTAAGACTCGAGCAATACAAAATATGTCCTGCCCTGAAATGGAATTAGAACTTCTAGGGTTCAAAGATCACTAAGTTCATGCACTCATTCATTCATTCATTCATTCACTCATTCATTCATTTATCCATCCATCCAGATTAGCAATGACCAGATAAAAATGGCAGAAATTACTACTGAATCCAGTTATAAACTCAGGCTCTGTAGTTAGCAGAATCCTAGCCCCATTATTTAATAGCTTGTATGATCTTGGGCCTTCTTTAACTTTCGGTTTCCTCATTGATAATATGAGGATAACAAGCAACTACCCCACAGGTTCTTGTAAGGATTAAAGGAAGTAATACGTCCATGTGGCTACTACCCTAACTGTTTTCTTGTTTAGAAAAAGTAAGTGCAGCTCACTGCAGTGTTCATTTGATTTTACATAACACGGTTTTCAATGTGAAAATAAAATATAAAAACTGTTTGTGAAGTTATTTCTAAATAGGGTTTGTCTCTAATCCTAATGTAACAGAAATTTGTGATGATGATCAGTAATAGTATTTTTTGTGTGGTAAATGTCAAAGCACAGAACTTTGAAGATAAGGTTAGGACTGCCGTCGATGAGTTATCTCGGGTAAAAGCTGCAGTCACAAGCGCCACAGGCAAGTATTCTCAGGGCCAATGGGAAAGGGGCTAAGGACCTAAGAAACAGCTTAAGCTGTGGTCAGATTACTCTTTGAAATAGCAAAGAGATACTTTAGAAATATTTCCATCTTAAATGAAGTTCTGACATATTTAATTGGTGCTGCTTTGTGTTGCATCCCTGTTATTACAGATAAATAAAGTTTTACCATATCAACATTTTATGATCGCAGTGAATAAAAGACCTAACAAGTAAACACAAAGCTTCAACCTCAGGAGAATGCAGGATGCATCATTGTACTTTTAGGAGCTGACAAACTGGAACTGGTAAAACGAACTTCTCTGACTAGGAGGTTGTGTAGTTTTCTTCCCAATATCCTCTTTTTTATGGGGTGCAAAACAGACAATATAATACTTAAGAGTAAGCCACCTTACTACATCATAAATATTAGATATCATAAATATCAGGTTACTTACCACATACAGTAACTATCAGAGTGTTTCTGGATCATAGTAATGTCATACACTATTTGTTATTCTGCTGTTTCTCTAATCAAATAAAATGGGTACAAAAGATAATGCTAAAGAACTTAGGTAAGTACTCAGCAAGTGTTGAGCAAATCTGTTAGCTGATGCACTGGTCTCAAGTAAATATAAACATGGCCAAAATCCACTTGGGTCAGAAATACCTTTGAGGTGGCTGCTGTTTTGAAGGAAGTCATACCACTGGTTTCCTTCTGTGTTAGGGGGGGACACAAGGTCATCATCTTCGTCCTTCAAGTACTAGAAATACAGAATTAAAAATTTTAATGTAGGAAACCAAAGAATAAGCCTTCAACGCTTGTTTATATTTAACATTATTCTATTTAATAAGTTAGTTCTACTGTCAAGTCCTCTTGAAAAATGCATTGCTAATATTCTAAATGACCAAAAATTGCTAAATGCCAAGCAACTAAACAAACTGCTATTAACTAAAAGATTAGAATGCTACAGATGCAGAGATTATAAATTGAATTTAAATTATGTGTTCTATTTTCACGAAGCATATTTTAAGGTTATGCATGTAAGTTTGTAAATAAGTTTATAAATTATAATAACTTGAAAAGTGTCAACTGTCAATCTATTCTATGGCAGTTCTCAAAGTGTGGTCCATGGACCCCTGATAATCCCCAAGATGTTTTCAGGAATTTGTGAGGTCTATGCTACTTTTATAATATCAAGTTATAATTTGCCCTTTTCACTGTAATGACATTTGGACTGAAGGTCATAAACACAGCTGGGAAAATCTGCTGGCACTGTCACCAAGAACAAGGTAGTGACACCAAACCTCACTCGCAGTCATTACATTCTTCTTTGCCACATACAGTTTCACTAATCTCTGATGAAGCTATTAAAATTTTATTCAATCTCATCCCTTGAGTACAAATATTTTTAATATTCTCTGTGATGGAACTGGGAAATACACATAAAGCACTTTTGTTGAATAGCAAAGCATGATGGTTATCATGAGGAAAAGCATTTACAAAAATATGGCTGTGACTTAAGGCAGGTGCTCTTTTGTTGTTCATGGAATTCCATTTTTAGTTGAAAGAATGACTGGCAGAAAAACTATGATTATCCATTCTTAAGTATGTGGCAGACATTTTCTTGGAATAAATAAAGTGAGCCTATCACTTTAAGCAAATGACTGACAGTATTTGTTGCCAACGATAAAATTCAAACATTCAAGCAAAAATTAAAATTTTGGAAAACCTTTATCTGCCACTACGTGCTTGACAGCTTCACCGCACTTAAAGATTGATGAGATTGGTGATGATATTAATAAAATCTGGCTTTTGGATACTATATGAAGAAAAGTGTCAGCATGTGGAAGATCTGCATAACTCAGCAAGGCAATATTTTCCAAATAGCCAATACAGGATATTACAAAATCATGCATGGGTAAAAATAGATCCATTCAAAGTACAAGGTATGAAAGGTTCACTGATACAATTTAGATTCAATATTGAAACTACCATCGCTTGTCAGGATTTAGTGCAGTATCAAAGAATATCCACAATTATGTAAAAAGCTATTAAAATACTTCTCCCTTTCCAACTGGACACCTGGATGAGGCCAGACTTCCCTTGCATACATTAACCAAAACAACGTATCACAACAGACTGAATGCAAAAACAGATGAGAATCTAGCTGTCTTCTATTAAGCCAGACATCAAAGAGACTTACAAAAATATAAAAGTCTTTAAGTTTTGATTTGTGAAAGTTATTTTTCTTTAAATATTTATATTAGCATGTAATAGTAATTGCTATTTTTAATTAACAATGGTTATAATTTTTTTTAATAAATTAAGATACTGTTTTTTCTTCTGTTTAATTTCTTAACTCCTAATTATAACTACCATTGACAGCTATAACCTGTATAAAAGCTCTTTAAGGTCCTCGATAATTTTAAGATGTGAGAAAGGGTTCTGAGACAAAAAAAGTTTAAAAACTGCTACTCCTTGATTATTTTCCCTAAAAGGACAAGGCTACAATATCACTGGTATTATATTACTTTATAGAAAGTCTGGATAATAAAGACTAACACTGCTAACGTTTTAAAATAAAAAAAAATTAATAACTAAGTTCAATCCAAAGCCCTACCTGACCAACTTTTTCAACATTAAAATATTTTCCTTTTCGATTATAAAGGTCTGGAGCCTAGAAAAAAATAAACATAATTGTTAGGTCAACTCACAATTTAAAAAATTTTATATTGAAATCAAAAACTATTGTTTAAGAGAGCTTCAGTGGCAGTTACTCTTTTTTTTTTTTTATGGACCATAAGACAAACATACAAACAAAAGTTCAATTTATAGGCTTTATGTTTAATAAATAAGTATTGCCATTAATTAATGGATAATTTAAAAGACATAATTGCTAAGAACTTCAAAGGAATTGGATTAAATTTGATTACTTCTTACTATTACCCAGGTTTATTGCAATTATTAAGAAAAACAACAGCAATATAGAAATACCAATTTCCTACCTCATTGAAATGTTCAGTAAGAAATTCAGCAACAAATGTGATATCTTTCTGAGTCATCTATCAAAACCAAAAAGAAACAAAAACAAATCAAGACAAAAGAAACCTTCCCAATAAAAGAAATATTGTGTAATAATAAATGTGACTTTTTTACTATCTACTAAAAGCCACAGGATAAAGAAGCGAAGTTTCTTCACAAAGAAATATCAACAGAAATCCAGATTATGTAAATCTGAAAATATGAAATCCTGAAGTTCTGAGAAGCATGTAATTAAAACATTTAAACCCTTTTCCAATCAACCAGACCAACAGCTACAGAACTCCTTATGGCATAAAGTTGCTTGTTTATTATTTCATGCCTTGTGCTAAGACTATGTGTGCAAAGGCCCTCCTTTGGGACCGGGAGACTGTAAGCCCCTTACCTGATAAATAAGCTCAACCGACTTAAGGGTTGCAAGTCAACAGTATTGTTTCCTGCCATGACCCTTCCTTCATCCTACTCCAGTTCTTTGGCCCTCAAAAATGTACACATTTAGGTTCCTCCCAATAATTAACATAGTTTATCTCCCAAAATAAAGCTAAGAGTGATATCAGAGAAACAGCTAATGTGAACTCTTGTGGTTTGCAAGGCCAGTCATCCGCAGCACAAAATATCTACTTAGTGTTAGGAGTTGAGATCCCTTACTCATTTAGGCCACTGAGGCCAATTTTCATGTTTTCCTTTTTTTCAGGCTCAAAATTACCTAACTTATCTGAACAAACAGTTTAGACAGGGGTGAACATGATCAAGCTGCAGCAATCAAGGGTTTAGAATTTTGCCGTCTCCTGTGAAGTCTTTGGGAAGGAGAGTGCAACTGGTCACAAATCTTACAGTCAGAAAGAAACAGGGCTACCCAGGTATCAACATAGGTACAAAGATCTAAGCATCAGATTTGCAAGGAAAATTAAAATACACTTACAATTTAAGAAAGGTAAAGTAAGGGATACAAACACCCTACATTATATAGATCATAAAATCTTACACAAATATGAAAATTATACATTTATACATTCATAATAAAGGTATTCTGTGAGATTAAAAAAATAAATATATAAAACATGCAAACTTTTTAAAAAGGAAAGGCTTATTACTAAGATTTGTCTCGTGTCGACAGCCTGACATCCTGTTAACTAATAACTGAATAGGAGTACCAAGATGGCCAGCAAAGCTGAGCTCAACCAGGGCACAGTCAAAACATCAGGAAAATATACTACTATATACTACCTTATTCAGCTCAGGAAGTACGTGGTCTTCTGTCATTCTCAACATTGCTGGAAAAAAAAAATTTAAAAAGTATTTTTAAAGGAAAACTACAAACATACTTTTAATTGTAGGTGCTTTTCTAAGGCTAAATGTGTTCACTGGACTAAATGTTTGATTTTCAACAGCCTTTTCTTTTCATCAAGGAAAACTTATTTTTTTCTAAAAATTAAAGGGTGAAGAATTTAAGTTTGATTTATATTTTCAGGTTCAAAATGGTTGTACTAAACCATCTTTATTTTTCATTATTTTTCATTTTCTCCTTCAATTCAACCCACTACCACTCCAGACAAAAAAAATCTTAAGTATTGTCTTGTGCTTAGACCATGTGTGCAGGGATCCCTCCTTCAAAGCCAGTGATGTTCCTTTTCTTAAAATTTGTAAGCAAGTCTTTCCTCCAAAAGCCTCAGAATACCAAACAGATGTGTTTCTTTCCCTTGGGCCTTTTCACTACATAAAGATATTTGCACTAAGATTTATGTGTGTGTACATATTCTTGCATATCTCTATATACTACGTTTAATCTACTATCTGTGGTTGACTCTTTCTGTCCTTTCATGTGGCTGTCTCCATCAGTGCTATGTTTTCTGTTATGTTCACCCAGGTCATACAGTAGGTACGCTACGCGTGCTTCTGCAGAATGCTTCAGTATGCTCCTTGTTTTTGGCCAGGAAAAAGCATGTTGGATGTGCTTGTGCAAATATAGATTATTTCAGAAACCATTTTTAATTCAAATTTATGAATTATGAAATAAACCAGCCATAATCTAGTTCCATTCACTCATTTATCCATCCAAAAATTACTTACTGAGCATACTACAGGTGCTAGGGATACAGCAGTATAAAAGAAGTCCCTGCCTTCAAGGAGATATCATTTTACAAATGAGCAAACCGGAGTTATGGAGTTAACTTGTAGCAGAACCACATTACAATTTGGTCTCCAGTGCCCCAATCCAGTACGCTGTCTACAATGTCCTGCTCTCATGACAAGGACTGAGCTGTCATTCGTTTCTCTTCTAACCTGGTTTCTTACTACAGTTAGGACATGCAATAAGAATATACACTGCCTAAATTGCTCAAGTAATTATAAGTAAAATCAAATACTACTCCTGTAAAAGAAAATTATGTCTGAGCTGTCATTCAGTTTTAATACTGTAATTTATTCCCATTAACAACTCTGATTAATTAAAGAGGTTGGCCTGATAAACACTCCGGCTCCCCACTCTGGCTAGTGTTGGTACAGTTTTGAGGAAAATCTAAGAATTGTAAATGTCAACATCTGCAGCTCACATTCATTATTTTACCAGAAGCAACTGTTAGGCTGACAAATACAGTCTATTTTTTACAATATCAGAACTGAATATTTGAACATTTGTTTAAATGATGCTAAGGCATTACAGGTAATTTATTTTCTATTTTACTTTTCAGAATGTTAACATACATGGCAAATTCCATGTACAATTAAATTCTGCATATGTTGGAGGAAAATGTAGGCTGGATTTCAAACATATTAAGAAGTCACAAAAATGACAGTACAAATGGACCTAAGAAAAATACACTTCTAGAATATTAAAATATTTAACATCAAGTTAATATTTGTTGATTATTTACAAATGCAAAGATCCTGGAACGATACCATAAAAAAGCCGTAAGTGGTCTGCATTCTATTGAGCTAGGGTACTACTGTCCAATAGAAGCGATAATGGAAATGTTCTAGTTCTGTGCTATCCAATACGGTAGCCATTCACAAATGGCTGCTGAGAACTTCAAATGTGACTAGTATAACCAAAGAACTGTAATTTCAACTAATTTAAATAGCCACATGTGGAATGGCTACCATAATGGATGGTACAGATCTAGAGAAAAAAGACCAAAGTATAAAACAGAAAATAAGCTACTCAATGTAGAGGCTGTGTCTTATTTTTTTCCTCATTCTCTCTCTTAAATCTAACACTCAACAGCACCTACTACATAGCAGGGATTCAAAAATGTTATTTTAAGGAGACATTACAGGTAAAAAAAAATAGGGTTAATTATCAGTGAGTGATGGAGACGATCAATGCTACAAGTCACATCTGTAGGGATGTGGGGGTGGGTGGGGTATAGAGTAAGACTGGCCATGTAATAAAAACTGCTGAAACTAGGTGAAGGGGAGAAGGGGCTCATTTACACTACTCTCTCTTTTATAGGTACTTGAAATTTTACTAAATTGAAATATTCTAAACTGATACACAATTTTTTAAAGAGTAAACAAGAATGTTTCATTCAATTAACTTACCCACATACAGCCACCGAAAAAATGCTTTGAAGTTTTTCATACTACTATCTATAACTCTAAAAAGGTAAAGATAAATCAGAAAAAAAAATATTACTTGGGATTCATGTAACACTAACAAATTGCTGTGGAATATAATAATCCTTACTACTCTAGTATATCCTTTCTGGATGACATTTAAGCCTTTAGCACGGATTTTTACAAATCAAACACACACCTAAAAATAAAATTTCCCAAGAGCAAATAACTCCAATTCTAACTGGTTATAACAGCCTTGCCACAACTGTGTAATAGTCTCTCCTACCATTCAGTAAAGTATGAAATCCTTTCTAACTTTGCAAATAAAAGAAACCAGGAAAAAAGAGTTCTCAGCATTATTCTCAGTTTAAAAAAAAAACTCCTCACTGGTCAGTAAGAAAAAACATCAACCCCAACAAAAATCATTATTATAAATTTGTACTCTGTCACTACTCCCGATATAACTGAACATTGTTTATGGAAGTTGATTTTTTTATTCTTATATAAAACAGATTTCAAAAATTGAATTTCCTTGTTCTTTACACAAATGTACTACCAAAACTAAGTGTAATAAGTGGAAGTCACCTTCATTTTGATGAAAGTGTTTCTGAATGTAGAAATGGGTGTCATTAAAAAAAATCTCTTCAAGCTTGCATCTCTAAGATAATTACCCTAAGCAAATAATAAGTGCATTTTTCATTTCTAAATCTCAAAGCCCCTTCCAAGCATTAAGTTTCATAATACTACTGGAAAGGTAGGTCACTATCATTAACCTTTCTGTACACAATGAAACCTTTGACTTAAAAGACTGCACCATCTCCTACATTACTAAGCAACATGATGAAAACTCTCCTGCAGCAAAAGGGAAAAAAGGTTCTTTGTGTCTTTCCCAATCGATATCCTCACTCTAACCCCAGGTAACCATTGATCTGTTATGGACTAACATCAAAATGCTCACTGCCTCAGTTTCTCCATCCATAATCTAAAACAAGCTTGTCCATCTTGCAGCCCATGGGTTGCATGCAGCCCAGGATGGCTTTGAATGTGGCCCAATGCAAATTCATACACTTTCTTAAAACATTATGAAAATTCTGCATGGACATTTTTTTTTTAGCTCATCAGGTATTGATAGTGTTAGTGTATTTTATCTGTGGCCCGAGATAATAATTCTTCTTCCAATGTGGCCCAGGGAAGCCACAAGGTTGGACACCCCGATTTAAAATAAAGCTACATTATACTTATTTCAAAGACGCAAAAAGTTAAATATATTACCTTTCATTCATACTGAAAAGTGAACACAGAAAGCTGAATACTTTATATTTACTCTCTGCAAATCTGGCTAACCAAAAATAGTCTAACGTACAGAAAAAGCAATGTCACTTCCCCCTCATCTTGTCTTCCGAACACATACATCTATAGCCTCTACTTTCTAAGACACTATTAAAATGACAATGGATTGGTGAGGAGGCGGAGATGTGTTATAAACTCACACACATCCAAAAAAAGGACAGTAGAAAATAAAATAAATTCCAGAAATGTCAAAAGCCGACAGAAGACCAGTGGCCAGTGAAGCTCAACGGAAATGGCCTCGTGCCAGACAGTGCACAGCAGGCTGCAAGGAGCCACGCCCTGCTGTACCTCAGGAGTGTGGGTTCAACAGAAGACAGCAGGGTGACATGGCAGCTGGACACGAGAGGACAAAATGATATACAGAGTAATCAGCATGTTCTTTCCCCAAAAATATGAATGCCTAGGGGTTTACATTCCAGACAAAAACAAACAACAACCACCACCACCACCACCACCCAGGGTTCTTTAAAGAAACGGAACGAACTGGGAAAAGCTCAGGCTGTTTCATGTGGGTGCTGGCTGCACACAGCAAAGCTCCGCCCACTGGCTCTGGCCGCCCTGCACTCAAGAGATTCCAAGCAACTTCAAACTGCCTCATGAATAAACAGAAGTAAATCACTGGGCATCAGGTAGTGAAAGGAAGCTTACAACAAGAGACCAAGACAAACAGAAAAATGGCCCAGAAAGAGGAGGTAATTCAGGGAGCAGCACAGACTTTTTAAAAATCTAATTAATATCCTCAGATCTGTGAAGATGTCACATCCACAAAGCAAGAGCAAAGCTTTGAAAAATGATTAGAGAAACAAGAAAGCACTTTTGGAAATTAAAAGACAGGACTGTCATATAATGAAACATTCAGTGGAATGGTTCCGGTCAACAATCTCGTCATCTACCCAACCTTGGCTACTTACTCCAAAGTTCGCATCCTAGGCCCTGTCATTACCAACTTAAACCTTTCACCTCTCAATTTCAAGCATTCCACTCACCAACCACCACCCCCTATTTTTCAAGTGACTTCTCTTCTGTACCCCAAAATTCATCCCACCAAGACTACTACTGTAACTGGTTCGACCACCTTTCACTGTTTCTCACCCCATGTCCTCACTTCCCTCCTCAAGCAGGTCAGATTCCAAGTTCATCATTTTAATCACGTCCTCGCTTCAATTCTCTCACCTCCCTTTTGCTTTGTTTCACTCACCAAGCCCAGTAAACCTAACTGCTCACCTTTTCTGTGGCTCTCCGTACTGACTGGAGAATACCACACAGCCATGCTGGTTAGTCTCACTTGTAATGGCTCTCATGAAGGCTAAGAGGCCCTTGGCACTACCAGCAATCCTCCTGTTTCATTAGCTCGTTCACTCTCATATTGTACTAGACTACTGGTTCATAGCTCTTCCATTATTCTTAAACCTCTAACACCACCTCCCATCCTTACCTTCAGCTGTTGACAGAACAATTCCTGTTTTATTAATAAAAACAATTAGAAGTGAACATCCCCAAGCTCCCATCTGCTCAGACAAGATTGGACAATTAATTTTGTGAACTCATTCCAGAAAAAGTGCTACATACCACATTGCTGAATATCACTGTGGTCACCGTTGAGTACTCCCCTTGGGAAACCTTGAATCGATGCCAGCTCCTAGTCCACCCTTCAAAGCAATGTAGTAACTTTTTCCGGCATGGCCATCAGAGCTGTCATCATCCCCCAAATCTGACGATTAAATTTGCGAACTTATCACCATGTGCTTACCTGGGCAGACTGTATGAACAACTCTGTAAGGTATATAAACAACTTGCTTGTACAATATATTCAGCAATGAGGTATGTAGCACTTTTTCTAGGAGGATTTCACAAAATTAATTGTCCAACCTCGTAAATTACATCTGTGAGCCTTTTCTCACCTTTCTCTCCTGTAACTCTGGATGAACGATTTTCCACCCTCCTCCCTGATGCACTAGATCCCATCCCCTCGCAGAGACTCTTGCTCCACCAATCACCCCTCTTCTTTGCCATCAATTGTTGCCCTTCTAGAAGAACATTCCCATCATAGACAAACATATTCTAACTTCTCCCATCATAAAAAGATAGAAAAACCCAACAACTGCTTCTAACTTCTAGCCATTTCCTCTATAGCAGTACTCCTCGAGAGACAACATGTGCTGCTTCTTGGGCATCTGCTCTCATTCTACATCATACCAGCTCCTGTGACTCCACTGAAGTGGCTTTTATCAAGGTCACCAACAATCTACTCCAATAATATTCTGATAACCTATTCTATTCTTGCTCTTCATCTAACTTGACTTAGCAGCATCTGAAAACCCATCCTTTATTCCTTTTTGCAATGTTTTCTCTGCTCAGTCTGCAGGGACCCACTCCCCTGGTACTTCAGCCTCCCCAGTTTCCTCTGCTGGCTCTCCATCAAGTCCATTTCTAAATGCTGGACAGCCATTTCAAATTTAAAATGCCTAACACACTGATCAGGTGATCAAAATTAACATCACTAAGGAGAGGCAGATGGACATCATATGCCTCTGGATGTGTCACCTTGAAGGGGACACTCCAACAGTTACATAGTATTCTAGCCTGGGATGCGTAACCTGAATCTAATCATGGAAAATATCAGATAAACCCAAATTGAGGAACTAAAATACATACAGATCAAAATACATACACACACACACATACACACGAGGACACAAGGGCTGTCTGGAAACAATCCAGGCATAAATACCTCTATTTTTCATATTACATGGCTGGAAACTTTCCGAACAGCTCCAGTATATATGTTCCAAGTCTACTCCTATTCCAAGTCTTTATCATTTCTATTCCTCAAGGTGCTCAGGACCTAAACTCATAATCATCCACGATTCCTTTATTTTGCCATCCCTATAAATCATTCAGTAAATCCTATTTCTACTTTTAAAATATGTGCAGATTCTGACCACCATTTCTCTCTTGGTTTCTGTTCTTATCCTCCTATAATCTATTCACAACACTAATAACAGGAGGGATCTTTTAAAAATGTAAGTCCTATCCTGTCATTCCACTGCTCCTAATCCCTAAGAGCTTCTTATAATAACCCAGAGTAAAAGCCAAGGTCCTTAAAACTGGTACAGCCCTCCCCAATCTGGTCCATTCCCCAGAACTGCTCTCAATTCACTCTGGCTATCGTGCCTCCTTGAGGTCCCTCAAACATGCCAGGCATGCTCCAAACCAGGGCCTTCACACTTACTCCTCTTTCACCCCCAAATATCATAGAGGCCTGTCTCTCTCCAACATCACCTATTCAGGGAGGCCTATCCCTGGCCACCTACAAAGAAGTGCACCCTTCACCCCTAGCATCTCCTCCTTCCCTGTTTGCTTCACCCACTACTACTTATCAGTATATGCACACTATAGTTTTTAATTATTCATTTCTTCATTGGCTATTTCATCACATTAGAATATAAGATCCATGAAGGTAAGAATTTTTATCAGTTTTGTTCACTGCTATAGCCTCAGCATCTAAAAGAGTATTTAAACATAAACGCTCATTAATTGTCTTCTGATGAATGACAAGGTTGAATAATTAATCAAGAAAATTTCTCAGAAAATGGACAAAATTTTTCTTATTTTTTCATGTCTTTGTCTTTCCATAAAAATGAATTCATGAAGTCTACTTGAGCTGACCAACTAGATTTCTCTAACAAAAATGAAGTAAAAAAGGAGAAAAAAACCATCAAAATAATACAACAGAATTCAAGTTAAAATTGTGTTTTCTTATTATCACCACCAAATGAAAAGATCCACATCTAAAAGCGCTGCTGTGAAATTTCAGAATAAAGCTTGTAGAGGAAAAATATCCTACAAAGGAATGGGAATTAGATGTTCCAGACTTGCCATTAGCAGCAAAGAAGACAGATACAATGGAGCAATGCTTTTGAGGTTCTATGTGAAAAGACACAAAGGACACAGAAAGTTTACTCATGTGTGCATCTGCTTTCTAAGTCACTGCAGGATGTTTGCCAGCAAAAGATTAAATGAACCAAGAAGCAGAGGAGATCCTGGAAGTCTGGCTCTAACCCATGAAAGAGTAAAGAAAATGCCTCTGTGAGACTGGCCGGGAGCTGGGACAAGGCGCCCAGACTGGTGCAGGGATGGAAGGCCAGAGGAGGAAGTATGGGGGACTGAGGGGAAGGCCACGGACAGGATACCACCCCGAGACAGGGAAGGATCCTAAGGGTGTGATACAGACAGACGATATGAAAAAAATAAAGCAAACAAAGTCTAGGAAAACCAAACACGAACACAGATAAGAATAATTTCTAAAAATAGATGAATAAAAGAGGAGCAGTACAGTCATACAATTTACAAATATGGAGGTAACCTGCAGAAGCACTAAAAATAGAAGCAGTTAGGAGAGTCAAAAGGCCCTAGAAAAAGGACCTGAGGGGAAGATGGGTGCAACAGGAAAATACCGCTCTACTTTACGAAATCACTGTGGGATTGGCTTGTTTTAATCATACAAAGACCTAACTTTGACAAAAGCTCAAAAATTCATTTTAAGAAAATCATGACTATCTGCCAGTCTTACTGATAAGTGAAAACTGAAATAGTCTCAGGTTAATGATTCTAGGTATCCCCAATACTTACTGAAGAAGTTCGTTTGCCTTAAGTATGAAAGAACCCACTGCAGTAATAGCATCTAAAGGGAAATAAACAAACATTATTTGTCAAGTAGGACAAGTGTGTTTCATGTACTCTACTGAGAAATGAAATGACTACCTTCAATTCCCGCAGCATCCAGTCCAAGGGGTTCGTACTTTTGCTTCCAGGACGCCATGCCTTTCAGTTCACTCAAATGGTATAATAAAGACTCTGAGCCACTATCCAAATGGAGCAGAAATAAATTCATATCATTATCATCATCAAGGTGGCAGGCAGCTACCACCTTGCCTGAACATTTCTAAATTGTCAGAAATAAAAACATTTTTATTAACTTTAATTTTCTTTCTATAAGAATTATTTCTCAAAATTATCTCTAAAAACTATAGCAGAATCATTTGGTTGTCATGACTACTGAAGTGAGTCCATAACCACAAGATTAAATTTTATCACAAGAACAAATTTTGTTCCATGGTTAGTCCTGGCACTTTTAAGATATGCATATGGTCATCTTGTTCACCCAATAGCTATGACAGTCACAACCACAAATCAGACATAACATTCCAACTAGATAAACGCCTTGAAGGAAATACACAGGGCATAGATGTAACAAAAGAACCTGATCTGAACTGGGGAGTAAGGCATCTCTAAACAAGTGATATTTGAACCGAAAGCTAAAGAGGCAAGTAAAGAGCAGGGTGGGAGTGTTCTAGAAGGCAAGAGGGATATACAAAAGGCCTAGGTAGGAGGAAAAATGTCATGTTTAAGGAGGCCACCAGTGTGGGCACAGTCAAGAGGCAGGTATACTAAAAGCCATACAAATGTCTTGGTCCTAAGAGCAATGAAAAAGCACCAGAAGTTTTCAAGTAAGAGCAACACGA
The DNA here is from genome assembly GCA_004026885.1 of Lyroderma lyra. Taxonomy (NCBI): domain Eukaryota; kingdom Metazoa; phylum Chordata; class Mammalia; order Chiroptera; family Megadermatidae; genus Lyroderma; species Lyroderma lyra. Next base: position 48,359 of record PVJL010001186.1, on the reverse strand, counting down.
TCAGATCCACTGTGGAGAACACATTTGAGGGGCACAGTGTGGACTGGAGGAGACCAGGCTGAAGGGTACTGCAGTGGTCCAAGGGAGAGGTGATATGGTAAGATCTAGGAACTCAGCACAAAGGCATTTATCGAGATTTAAGTCAAACACTGAGCATCAACCTACCAAGTGCTCCAGTGAGGGAGGTGTGGAGAGAAATAGCATGAGACTCTAAGATCTGGGAGAGATTCTTGGCTCTTACACTTGTAACTACTCTGGGCCAGCCAGACCACCATTCGGAACTTTAGTTTCTTCTTGTATAAAATACGGATAATCATAATTAACACCCCTGCCAAGGTGTTAAACACAAAAATACATAACATGCTTTGTAAACTGCAAAATGATATACAAACATACTTAATTTCACGGCTCAGAAAAAGGGTATATGCCCTATTCAAAATATACTTCTTGGCTGTCTGGGTGGGAAAAAAGCCCAGACAGGGTGTAACCTGGTGAAAAGATGTTGAAAACTTATTTCATAAAACAGTATTACCATGAGTGATTCTTTAACTCTTGGGCACTCCAAGATTCCTGTCAAATGCCAATGCAGTAATTTTAGCTAGGAAAGGCTCAAAAAGAGAATGTCAGATGATGAAGACAAAGATGCACAAAGAAGACCAATGCCAAGCACATGGAAATGCAATATCAAAAATCCTACATCACTTTCATACCTCTGTAAGTGACTTATAACCAATTTTTGTATACTGGAATATGATGACTCGATGGACTGGCCAAGCTTTTTTAAGCCCTAATTAAGAGAAAAACATATTTAGTACACAAGTAAGACATTATATGCTATTGTAAAAAAAGTAATAACATGTTTGTAGCAATTTAAATACAAAGATACTTTAACCGCACCTTTACTGTTAGCTGGTTCATTAAGAGGGTCTGGAGTTCAGCACTACAATAAAAAAAAAACATATTTTTAGTCTTTTCCATTCAAAATGTGAATGCATCACTTAAAACTTTGAAATTTCAAAGTATAAACAAGATTTTCAAACAAAATAAACAAAAAGAAATAGCCCAACAAAAAATAAGACTCTGTTGTACTCAAAGAAGAAACAGAGTCCGGAAACAGACTGAAGGCTGTATGAAGACGTACTATATGCTAAAAAGGCATTTCAAATCAGTGATGAGAAGGTATAATACTCAATAAACTATACTGGGCAATTATCTAAACTTCTAGACAAAAAGAAGTTAGTCTTCCACAGCATATAACCAAATAAATCCCATCTGGAGCATATAAACGGAATAAAACATAAACCATAAAAAAAATGTAAAAGAAAAAACAGATCTTTAAATACTCTCAAGATGGTGTTAGGGCTTTTTAAGAATAATGCTAAGATAGAGACCATAAAGAGAAAGACTGGTTTGGCTATATAAAAATTTATTAATTTTTATACATTATAAATACTTATCTATTATGCACACACGAAATGACATTTACATAAAAAACATGTGCACAGAAAAGCCTAGAAAGATATATACTATTTTTGTACTTGTACACCAGAATTTTTAATTGTTTTTTACAATAAGTATGAGTAACTTTTGAAATAAAAAAATTACTGAAAAAAAAGAAAAGCAAAAGCACCTAATATGAGTTTATTACCTAGCTTTCCCCCACAACAGCAAGTGCATGAATTCATCTTGCACTGATGTGGTTGTGTTCTTTTCCTGGATAAATGGATAAAATCATGATATGCATTTTTTTAAAATTATAAGCAATATAGGAGCACAACTCCCTTTCTTTTCCTTAACCTTCCCTCAAGTCCATATTTAAACTGATTATCTGGATTTCAATCACTAGAAAACAGCCAATCACGTCTTTCAACACCTCTCCTGGTTACCCCAGCCCCACCTGCTACACTTCCCAATCCTGTCCCCACCTGAGTTGTAACAATGGAAAGAGAATCATTTCTCTGAGAGGTTAGATCAAGGTATTTGAAAGAAATCATCTTAGCCTTTTAGAAATCATACTGATTTTTCTCATGTACCTCATAAAGTATATGAAGTCAGACAATTAATTTCATGAACTCATCCTAGAAAACGTGCTACATACCTCATTGTTGAGTATCAGTACGGTCACCTTTGAAGTGCTCCCCTTGGGAAGCTGTGCACCAACGCCAGCACCTACTATACCCTTCAAAGCAATTCCGGAACTCTTTTTCTGGAATGATCACCAGAGCTGTCATAGTCCCTATAATCTGAAAAGTTGGCGACTTGCCACTGTGCACTTATGTTGGCAGCACTGTACAGACAACTCCGTAAGGTATATAAATAACAAGGTTATGACACCTTACAGAATTGCTGGTACAGAAAGAGAGTTCCAAAATCGATTTGAAGGGTGGACTAGGCACTGGTGTCGGTGCACAGCTTCCCAAGGGGAGTACTTCGAAGGTGACCGTAGTGATATATTCAGCAATGAGGTATGTAGTACTTTTACTAGGATGAGTTCGCAAATTAATTGTCCAACCTCCTATACGGACATCACGCACCCCTAAAGTCCTTCCATGGGAAACCTCATTACCTGCACAAACTTGGTGAGACGAGAATCCATCTGCATCAGTATTTCTTCCCATGCTTCACACATGCATGTCAGTGATAAATTTATATACTATTAACAAGAAGAAAATATTAATATAGTAAAAAAAAAAAACTGAAGTCAATATGCTAAGTAACAGGTGCTTCTTATTGTCAATTGTCTCAAAGAAATCAAGAATTTACTTTCAATTACTTTTAACTCAGTTCAGCCTGAGAAAGAGATGACATTAGGTAACGCTTGACAATCACTTAACTGTGAAACATTCTTAAGTTAAATTTTTATGTGGTAAAACAGATATCCTCCAGCTTTTGACATACACGTAAGACATGTTTTATGTACACAAACTGTCAAATGTTGGTTTGGTCAGCAATTCAATTTTCAAATAGTATCTTTAAAAAGATAATGATCTCCAGAAACCTTTGACATCAAGTAAATTAGTGACTGTGGTACACTAAAAAAAAGTTTCTCCGGTCCTCGAATCTGGGCTGGCTTGTGTCTTGCTGCGATCAATACAAAGCAGAAGTAGGCTTTGCACTCTCTCACTTGCACTCTTCACACCCCTGCTGTGGCCACCACTTTGTGAACAAGCCAGGGCTAGCTTTCTGGGAGATGAGGAATGTGGAGCCCCTATAAAGCCACCATAGCTAAGGGACACTTACATCAGCCAGGTGACTGCCAACGCATGACCAAGCCCAAGCGAGATGAGCTGAACCTGGCCCAGAACAACAGAACCTCCCAACTTGCTCAGCCCAAAGCTGCTGTCTAAGACATCAACCTATGTAACCGTGAGTTAATTTGGGATGGGTTTATTGTATACGAAAGGTAACTGACACGATGACTATTTTCCACAATACCTTGTTTGCAACAAAACTTTTAAAATTCCAAAATGCTACTTTATTTTATGAAAATATTTTCTAAGATTTAAACTACTTTTTTCCTTTTCTTTTGGAGAAATAGAGTAGGATGAGAGTAGATTTTCACTTACCTTTCTTCTCTTGTTTTAATAGACATTATAAATTTATCTACCAAACCAGATACCGGTACTACAGATAGTTAGCTTTACAAAATAAAATTTTCAAGTTTTTTATATGTAGAACATTAGAAACTTAACAGTAAATAGTCACATAAAACAAGCTATAAATAAATACCTGCAAAAGAGCTGAGATGTGAGTAAACTTTCTGGCCATCCGAGTTACCTCAGGTAAGAAAGAGTACAATAGATTGGTTTCAAGCTGTAAAAATCAAAACAATAAAGTGGTCACAATCAGATGCATTACTTCTTTTAAAGGTAAATCAGTTCCTTCCTGGTACAAACTTCCAGTTATAAAATAAGTCATGAGGACATAAGACACTCTCTTCGGATGACTCATATATGTGTTGAGAACCACTGATAATTGGAAGTTGAAAAGTATAAATTATTAAACAGCAAAGTAATCTACCACTTTTCTCAAAATTTGTTTGAAAAATATCAGTTCATTAAAAAGTTGTAACAGGGTTTCTTGCACCCAGTATAACGTAGCCAAATGCCACAAAATTGCCCGCCCTTCCAGTGTCAGACTCAGGTGCAAATGCCCCAAGAGAACTTAATGTACAGCATGTGACTATAGTCAATAATGTTGCAGGGCATATTTCAGAGTTACCAAGAGGGTAAATCTTAAAAGTTCTTATCACAAGAAAAAAATAACATATGTGTGTGTAACCCTGTATGGTGATCATTTCACAGTGTGTATAAATATGGAATCATTATGTTATAAACATGAAACTAATGTTATTAATTTGCCATGTTTAATTGTGCACAAATCACCCTCCCTAGGTTAGCAATCTCATCTACCAGAATAAATGTAATAATCTTCTTTGCAACAATATTATGACCACTAATACAGTTAAATTTTTAAAGGAATTATAGATTGATAAAAAATTGAATATTATTACAATGGTAGTGGCTTATATCTCAATAAAACTATTATTAAAAATACATATTACAAACTTCAAAGAAATAGTGAATCATTTTGTTGTAGTACCAAATGCATTCCTGGAAATCAGTTTCACAGAACCTTATGATGAAGAACAAACAGAAACAACCATTCCAGTGAATTAGAAAGTCAAGAGTTCTCTCTGACGCTCTGAATGCAAAGAATGATGGAAGGCATCACACACATTGCACGCTGAATATTTCTGCTGTTTTTGTTTGCAAGTTCATGCATACCTAGACTAAGTGGCTGGGTTATTTGAGATGAAAATTTGGAGAAGACTTTCTTGAAGGCAAGGTTACAATCTAAATACAGGAGCCCTGTCAAACAGTTTCCACAATCTACAACACAAACAGCACACAATAAAAAATATTAACTGATCATATTACACCAGAGGCAATACGCTGGTTAAGAGCATGGACTTGAGCCAGACTGCCCAGCATCCCTTTCTAATTCTGTGACACCGAGGAAATAGCAGTTTCTCTGTGTGACCTTTCACTTATCCATAAAATAGGGATAACAACAGTAGCTACACCTTTAGGTTGCTGTGAGGATTCAAATGAATTATACTGAGTCATTCAGTACTTGGCACATATTAAATGATAAATATTAGCATTTATTACTATTGGAGTCAGAGCCCTAAGAAAACACTCGGGGACAAAGATGAACTGGTACAGCAACCAATTAATATGGTCATTAACAGACAATCAAAACACTGTTGTTATAAAAACTATACTGGGTCATGGAAATAATTATTAATGTATTCATTATAGTAAGATTTTATATGTAAGAGTTAGAACAGACCTGGGCAGACTTTTTCAGGGCAAGGGCTACTTCTCCAGTGTCATGGTCCACTAGTTATTTTATTATATTATTCAGGTAGCCACCCCCACATCACTTGGTGGTCCACCAGTGGACTGTGAACAACGTCGTCTTACTCAGTCCTGATTTAGAAGCTCTAAGTCAATGTTTTGCTTTGTTTTATCTTAATGACCATTAGAATTATAAGGATAATAAAAACCCATAAAACCTTTTTAAAAATATATTTATTCTCTACCACGATCAGGTTTCAACACTCACCTGAAAATATGAAACTTCTGAAGCACCATCGGCAGAAACCTCAGTAACCACTGATAATGATTTCAAATCACTTGATAAACACAATGCAAGACAAGTACCAACAATCTGTAAGACAGTCAAATGGCCCAATATATTTAGTATTATGGCTAGAATGCATCCGCTTACAATACAGGATGCAAAAATGCAGACCTCTAAAAAGCAATTTGGCCAATGAAGGTACCACATTTGCCCAGCTGGAAAGACTCCCCTCTCCCCGCCATCTCAAGAATCCCAAATCAAGTGTTGGAGAACCAATATATTCCCCAGAGCCTACAATATTTTCTACCTCTCCAGGGTAAAATAAGATGAAAAACTATGGAGGAAAAAAAAACCTAATGGAGAAGACTGAAAGTTAGCAACCTCGGGAGCCTCAGTACTGAGCAGAAGATTGCTTCATGTGACTTTCATCACATTCTAATCACAAACTCTGACCCACCACAGATCAGAACAGCATTAAGTCATAATCAAGTGTATCCCATCAACTTTTTCATTACAATACAAAACTTGATTAATTCCACTAACAGCTCCAGATCTTCATGGACAGAATCCTATTTTACCTCAGGAAGAAAATTATCCTCTTAACAGTTAAAAACAAACAATTCTAATAAGTGAAATGGAGAAAAAAATAGTGCTTTATTCTTTTTCCACATAAATCTGTTATTCTAAGAGAAACAATACAGAAAATATTAAAGAAAAACTTACCCCTGTGACTCGAGCAATTTTGAACATTCCATATGCATAAAGTTCAATAAAACCAGAGCTTCCTCCAAGGACAAGAATATTAAGCCTATTAAAAATAATGCAACAAGCTGAGAACAACAGTGAAGACGGAGTTCTTAGACCATGATATAAACTGTTCCTACTCTCATATAATCTGCATGCTAAAGCTTCCCTGTGGGGGAAATAAAACATCAAACAAATTCACTAATATTCAATCACACCAGGCTTATTCTATTTTTTCAAAAGATAAAACTTTCTCTAGCCTAAAAAAAAAAATTCGTTTACAGTAAAATAGTAATAAATGAATTCACATTTGTTTTGTTTTTGTTAGTTCCCTGGATAGGAACTGAACCCAGGCCACATCATTGAAAACGCCAAAGCCTAGCCACTATACCACCAGGGAATGCCCTGTTATACACATTTTAAGAAAGGAAAAAGTTCTATTAAAATTGTAATACTCAATATATTAACAAAAGATGAATACAAGTCATGTTTGACTTCTGCAATTACAAGAGGTGCTCAAAGTGGTTACTGTATTTATATAACACATATAGATAACATTGGTTAAAATGTGTATACATTTTTTGGCACCTGGTATGATAGTTTAACGACAACTGCATTGATACACCATCAATAATGACAATGTTTTTCCCAGCTAATACAAAGCACCATCAGTTGTATCATAGCTCTGATACTAAATGTATTAAATGGGCTTAAAGAACTTGAATATTTAAATGTAAATTTTACAAACTCCAATACTTTACAAACTCTTTACTTCTTATTGAAATAAAGTACATTATAATATTGTTAAACTTGACATAATCAAGAACCATACAGTAAATACAAGTAAATAATAGATATTAATGTCTGTATATTGGTCAGAGGTTATTTGTTAGCAGTAGAATAACATAACAAAGGAACTGCCCTGGAAACTCTGAACACTGCCTCAAATATCAACTTTAATAAATTAGACTTGTTATTTAAGATATCCACAAAATTTACCTGACATCTCCCAAAAGCTTAATAATTTCATCAGAATTTTCTTCACTAAAATATAAAAATAATTTGGGTTATTTTTCAACTATATCTTTCAAGTAATAGATTATCTTACTTGAAAACAAGAAAAGGCATATCTTACCTAAATATTTTGGAGGTGTTGCTATAACTGGAAAAGAATAGCAATTGGGACAAAATATATTTTTAATATAAACATTTTTTAAAACACATGATAAAATTGTTACAGTGTTAAAAATGAAGAGAAATCGGCAAGGTTAATTGCCATGAAATGAAACTCTGATACTTACTTTTTTGGCAATGTAGGTAGTTTAGGTAAGAGAAGATTTGATTCATCCTCAGCATTATAAAAGGATGTTAGTACACTAAAAAGAAAAAAAAAGCATTATAAAAACACTAAAAATATTACTTCTCTTTCCATTAAAACAATACTAATCTTTTAAATTCCCTGTTTTATACATTATACATTACCAAGTAAATAGATGCCTCACATATGTTATCACTGTAAAATAATCATAACAATCACAAACAAGAAAAAGTAGGCAATTCTTCATTCACAAAGGGTTTTATTTCAGGACACACACACAAATGCTTACCCACTTTACATTTTTTTTTTTTTTAAATTTTTTTTAATTTGTATGTGGATAGTTCCCTGGCCGGGAATCGAACTTAGGCCGCAGAGCTGACAGCGCCAGTGAGGAAGCCTTAAGCCACTACACCGCCAGAGAACTTTCATCCACTTTACATTTAGAGGCACAGATATTAATAAACAATTATCTCAGCATATAAAATATATTCATATGTATTCAGTATTAGATACTGATTGAGAATTCATGATTTAACTCTCATCTAAGAACCATGACTAAACATGAGCACCAAAGAGTAATTTTTTTTTGTTTGTTTTTTTTGCTTTTTGGTATGTGGGTAGCTGCCTGACTGGGAATCGAACCCAGGCCGCAGCACCGACAGCGCCAGCGCCGAAGCCTTAAGCCACTACACCATCAGGGAACTCCCCTCAAAGAGAATTTTAAATAAGTATTTTATCACTTAATTATTGGTTCTATGGCTTACCACATTTGGGGATATGACATTAACAGGACAGAAAACATTTTGAATAGTCTTATTTATTCCCTTTTCTTTCTCAATCCTACCTCCAACTCAGGTTGAAAATAAATGAGTGAAAAAGTGGTAACTTGGCAAGCATATTTTCCCACTTTAACACAAATTAGGTGTCCCAAAAGACCCTGGAATCTCCTCGTAACATTCTTAAACCATTCGCAGAAAGTGTCAGAATTACACTTAGCAGGTAACTGGACTGGGACAGAAATTACATAGTGCACGTATCCTGTGATCCTCTCACCCACAAATGCACATGATCATCTGCAACCCCTGATTATGTGATGACTGATTAACCTGCTTTATCTGCAGTGAATTTCAAATCCCAGGCTAGAGATCCTTGATATCTAATGCTTTATAGGCCTCCCTTAGGAAAGTTGTCAATGAATATTCAGAATTTACAAGTTCACGTGATAGTAACTTAAAACTTAATTATAAAGGAAGAGCTAATGGAAAGAAAATTATCACATTTCCTCAAAAAGGAAATGTTTATCTTTAGCATTACCTAAACCCCCTGATCCTTTAGGCCATCTTTACTGCAAATCTGGTATATTATAATATTTGACTATGTAAAGTAGGGCAAAAGTATCTTCATAAAACAGGGACACTATTGGGATCACAGACACAGCATCAAAACAGTGCTCAATTCAACACTTCTCATACTCCAAGTATATCTACTAAGGCACAAAAAAACCCTAAAGTTTCGGATGAAATACATGGTGAAAAGGAAAACAGAACCTCAATTTGCTAATCAATAATTTTAATTAATATTACTTGAAAGTAAAAATCATAGGTATCAACTACAAAAATAGCTAAAAAGAAAAGAAAAGAAAAAACTCAGCCATTCAGGCATTATTGCTCCATAAGATAACATTTTTTGCAGAAGAAAAAAAAAAATCTAACAAAGCATTAAAATATTTTATCTTGATAAACTTAAAACCAAAAGTTGAATACAATACATACATATTCAACATACAGATACTCCTAGTATCCATTTTAGAAAACAGAAATTTCAGGAACGTCATCCTAGTGTGATCACTGATTTATTTTTCATTACTCTACCTGCTTTCTACAGTCACTTCCATCCAATGCATACAGGAGACTGGAGCCTCCACAGAAAAGGAGTGCAAGCTTTCAGGTTTTTCTACATCACACAAAACAATTTTCTTGGTGTCAGCAAGAGCAAAGGCCAAAACTAAAACAAGAAGAAACAATCAGAATAAAATTAGTGTAATGCTCGAGAAAAATAAATGGGTATTTCACTTCTTGCCCGGTTTAGCTATTTTAAATATACTGGGATCATAGAAATGATTTAACCTAAAAATCTTCTGTGTAAATATTTTAAAACCTAAAAGTTTTTGCAAGTAGTTATGCTGTTATCTAAGCTTACACTCAATGCTTCAATGTTCACAAACACACGACTTTCTCATGCAGTATACTTAATAACATTTTATACACCAAAGCCTCCAGATTGGAACCCAAGTACCAAGCAGAAAATATAAAACAAGTCTCAATAGGTAAACGATAATATCATATCATCAAGACATACTGATCCTGTAAATATTCCTAAAAGGTAAGAAGCATTCCATCCGCTTGCTTTTTGGAAAGTTTGTTATGCCCCATTTTTGTTTCTAAAATGCTTAATGGAAAACAAGGCCATCAAATACTGATAAGTCTTCTTCCTTTCGTTGTGACTGAAATATTCTAGTCTAGTTTCTCTATTCTCTACATAAGTTATTAACAACTTCCTAATATATAAATTTATGAATTTCTAAATAGAGGGCTATGAGTTTCACTGTAAACCATGACATGCAACTTGGCTAGATGTGAGGCAATCCAGGTTTCTCCTCTTCAAAACAATTTAAATTGTTTTGAAATAACCAATACCTAACAAAACCTTTTTCTTCTGTCCAAAAACACAACCCATTTTTTTAGTAATAAAAATACCATCTACTTAAATACACTTAAACACATTGATTTTCATGATTAATTTTGAGATCTTGGTGTGTCTGAATGAATACTGCAAGATCTCAAGACGTTACTTACAAAAGTCCTCTAATTTTACACAGATTTTTAAAGTAAAAAAGATAAAACAGGAGCTGAGCAAAATGAGTACAAATAGAAATAGCTATCTGTGAGTGATAGGCTTTCAGAGCATTTTTATATACTTATTGATATTTACCTGGAAAAAAATTAAGCAACAAGGAGTACGTTTCATTTTATAAAAACAATCAGTTTTTCTCGAAGCACTAAATGATAAGATAAACTATATGCTATGATTTACAGTATTTTACTGTACTGACTGACTGTATGTATACAACAGTTCAAATAACTGTCACTGTAAAAACACATGGATGAAGCCATAGTGAGCTACAACCTAACAAGCTACAAAATAAAGGACATCAGGAAGAGAAACATCACACAGAAATAGAAGAAACAGGGTCAGAGCCGATGGTCCTTCAGGTGAGGCAAGCATCCGTGCAGAGAGAGTATTTACGAGCCACACATTTAATGCTAAGATACATTCTTGGGAGACAGGGCCATGATGGAACTGAACTGACTAGTGAGTGCCAGACAGGTGACGCTTGGGGCAAACAGTGCAGGACAAGATGGCGAAAAAAACAAAACCAAAGTACTCTGTATATATCTGTCAGATTTCATTTTAGAATTATCTTTGCCAAGAAGTCAGATTTTATTTTAAAGATATCTTTTCCCAGAAACAGATGATAGAATCAACTTGAATTCTATGAAAATATTTTAAAGCATTCTAAAAGACCAAGTTCCCAAACTGGTATTTAGAATCCTAGAATATAAGAACAATACATTCTTTTTGGAAATAAGCTTTCTTTACAGAATACTCTTCATAAAGCATAAAGATGTATTTTTTATACTATCATTACGTTTGCCATCTGGTCTCCAAGCCAAACAGGTCACTTCCTTTCCTGTATTTTCATTTGGTGGAAAACTCCAAACTCGATGAAAACTTGCAAGTCGATGAAGTAAAACCTAAGACCAAACAGATATAATAACAGAAAATAAAGATCCATTTCCAAAAATAAAATAAATTTAGATCCTCACTATAAAATTTTAAAAATCATCTCAAGTACAGTATTTGGCTATGAGAAGAAATTAGAAGACAGCACTGTCTGAATCAAGTCACTTTCAAAGAGTGAATTTAAGGTATTTACAAAATGGGTGAAACAGGTCTAATTTAACCCTGTACCCTATACATTTTCCTATCTTTATGTCAACAGGAAACTTGTCTTTTGGAAAGTAATAAAGGTGTCAGAGATGACAACAACAACAAAAAAGAATACAAGTAGCACTAGGAAGGTAGCTAGCTGTAATACAGTCAAATAACCGTATAATAAACTTGGAATCAGACTACTTGGGACTTAAGCCATGTCACTTACTGGCCATGGATCTTGAACAAATCACTTAGTCATTCTAAATCTCTATTTCCACATGAGTACATTCCCATTGTGGAGAGTCAAGATGATGCCCCAGAGTTCTTTGTGCTTCAAAAATAAGACTATCCCTACTCCATCCTCTATACCACCACTGAAAATAAGGCAGGAAGGACAGAACTGTGTGCGTTCCTAAAGACCCCCCCCCCTTAGCACCCCAAGTTTACAGCTTTATCACTCCCTGCCTTATCTCACAGTGTCCTTCACTCCTGGTTACATCTGTCCCACCTGGAAAGCCAGGACTCTCCTCTTCAAACTGCTCATCCCCTAGACTCAATGCTCTCTTCTGAGCCCATCTCTGCCATTTCTTACTTCTGAAACCCTTCCTCCTCACCCTTTGGAGTTCATGGTCAGGTATTATCAAGATCTCCTACGTCTTCATTCTCTTCCCTGAAATGTGCTTCTCATCTGAGGACACTGCGTCCCTGCAGGATTCTCAGCTGGCAGTCATTTTGCATGCCACGTCCCCTGTACCACTCACTGCTGGGCTAGGAAACGAAAGAGGTTTCCTCCTTGATGCTCGATGCCATCTCTGGATGATCTTTCTTTTCGCCTCCAAAATCCTCTAACTTTGAGTCTTATGCAAGCAGACCATACCACCACTATCCCCCTTAACTGCAGTCATCTAAACACCCCTAGGCCATTCCCCTCATTCCTGGAAGATGTGGACTCCTGCCTGATCACTCAGGCTTTCCAACACTACTCATCATTATTCTTAATAATTTCAAGAGCTTTTCAGTTCTCAACTACCTCTCCTCCAACGGTCGTGTCTTCTCCCTCACCTCAGTCACTCCCAGGGTCATGCCCTTGCCCTTGTGTCATTACCAACAAGTACAAATGCTATCATAAGCTCAGTAGCAAACCATCCACTTTCCATCACCATCCCTATATTTCCAGCTCATTCCTACTAATGGCCAACTTCAATTCTTCACCTCACCAAGACATACAATCCACTGATTCCTGTTCAATGTCCCTCATCCCACACATGCCCTCACTTCCCTACTTAATCTTTGAATCTTTAGGGACTGCAAAGGTTCATCGTTACAATCACTCCTCTTGGATACACTTCAACTCCCTCACATCTCGTTTTGTCCTACTTGCAAAACGACAACCCTGGTTAAACCCAACCATGCCTGCACCCACGCTGCCAAAAAGAACAGAAGAGACACACAACCATGCTCACTAGTTTCCTGCAAACTTGCAAGACCACTAACCTCATGTGGCTCTTAATAATGACCAGCAATCCTATTAGGTTTCCATAGTCCACTGCCTTGTTGGCTTTCTGATACCTCTACTTTCCCCTCAATCTTCCAATATTTTCTTCTCCATCCTCATCCTAGACAGTACTTCCTTCTCACTGAGACAATGAAAGCGACAAATGCCACTATTACATCACTCATCTAATGGCACTGATGCCCCTACTGCTTCCTACTGCTGTGGCTATCATACGCCTCTCTAGGGCCATGACAGAGTTTCAAAGCACCTTGGCAGAGGAGGGAAACCACAAGATTTCATGGAGGGCCTTGAGAAAGTGGTGCCCTGGCAGTGCGGTCATGGCAGTCAACACAGCCATGCAACCCTACAGGCTGCTGAGTGTCCCTGACTGCTGAGTTTTCCCTGCCATCACAATACAACTCTCAACTGGCCAGGTAACTCAGGAAACCTGCCAAAAGGCCAGAGGAGGAAACATGCACAGGTGAAGGTTTCCTTACAAAATGGCTACCAGGGAACGACTCTCAGAAGAAACTGTGGCACAACAGGTTGTACTAGATGAAGATATAATGTGAACTGAAATGCTAACTGACAACACCCACATTCTGTCAGAAATCCAGGGAAGCATTATTCCCCCGTTTAATTTAACGGTACTTTTTTTTTTTTTTTTTTTTTGTATGTGGATAGTTCCCTGGCCGGGAATCGAACCTAGGCTGCAGCGCTGACAGCGCCAGCGACAAAGCCTTAAGCCACTACACCACCAGGGAACTCCTTTAATGGTATTTTTAATGGGTAGTGGCTATCCAACCCACAGTATAAAAATTGGACTACATAATACATACGGGTTGTCTGGAAAGTATCCAGCCATGTAATATGAAAAAGGGAGGCACTTATGGCTGGATTTTTTCCAGACAGCCCGTGTAGATCCTTAAACTTTCCGTGGCAGCTAACATGCGTACACATTTGCAGCTAGTTTGACAATTACTCATCTTTCTTCGGCTACGGGCAGTGTCTGTGATCTACTACAAAGTGCAGCTCATTAGTGACACAGTATTGATTTTTAAAAAACCTATTTAACAAATCATTGATAAAAGAGACTTGATGATGCCTGAGTGCATGATTGTGTTAAACTGTGTGAAAACGTCTTTTCAACATGAAATACGGGAAATGGGCATATAAAATTATCTTTCCTGTATATGATCTCTTACACTTTCACTTGAAGTTCACAGCCGGACAGGAAGGGAGGGGCGGGGTAGACAGGTGGCCCGCCAAATGCACAGAAGGAGAAACTGAGGCTGGGGCAGCGTGGCGCGCTCGCTGTCTGCCCGGCTCGGTGTTCTTGGGGCTCCACGCCGGCTCACTCACCTCGCCCACGGTGTTGGCCAAAGCAATGAGATCCCGCTTGGGTGACCAGACCAAGAAAATGATCTCCTGTGGCAGCTGCTTCTCTCCCACCACCCGGAAGGACGGGAAACAGGTCGGAAAACGCAACATGGGGGCGACCCTGCAATGAAATCCGAGTTGGAGGCCGGCAGGGACACCCCGGCACCCGCCTCGCTCGGGCCTGGCGCCTGCGCCGCCCTCGCCGCCGGCCCTCCCCAGAGAGCCCCGACCACGGAAGTACCTGCCAGAAACGCCCTCGAGCGGCCTCTCCCTCCCACTGCCGGCTGCAGGCCGCCGCCGCCGCCGCCGCGCGCTCCGGGCACCTCCGTCGCCGGGACGGCCTCGCGAGAGGAAGAAGGCGGCGTGGACGCGGAATTGGGCGCGGAGGCCGTGCAAGGTGGACCCGGATGCGGAGGCGACGCAGGGGGGTGTGCGGGCAGCGACGCGGGACGCGGGGTGCGGGAGCGCGCGCCGCTCGGCCCCGGATGCGGGGTTGGAGGAGGGCGGAGCGCCTGAGCGGGCGCGCGCACGCGTCAGTCTATGGATACGGCCTGCTGTACACACGTGGGCGCGCGCCCATAGGTCTTGGGTGTTTTCCCGAAAATTCCTTGCTATGCGTGAGTGGACAGGCATGGGTTTAGGGGTGAGGCCTCAGAAATGAAGGGGAAATGAAAATAAACGCAAACTTTAGAAGCCTTCTTTCACAGTCCCTAAACAGGTGTTCTCAGTAGAACCACCTGGAGAGATTTTTAAACCTCCTGCCCAGGGAGTACCTCAGACCAATTAAAAGAGAATTAATACGACATGGGACCCAGTCTTTATTAAAATAAAACTCCCTAAGTGATTTGAATTTGCAGCCAAGGTGGGAGGGCGGGCCCTGATCTAAACCTCTGACGTAGGCAACTATCTTCTTTATACCATTTAAGCCTGAAAACATTGATGTAATAGTAGTCCTACCATAAGTGAGGGCTATGGGCTCATCTGGGAGTTACCCCATGGCTATTTGATCACCTGCTATGTGAAAGAATGTGGACTACACAAAATGCATGGGACATGGACTCTGCCTAAACGGCCCCACCTGACAGGTAAATCAGAATCCATCTGATGCTTCCTTATAAAGGACAGATTTGAGTGTGTCAGCATGTTCAAAAGTGTCCACAAGTTATGACCAGTTTAAGAGACGTGACAGTATCATGCTTTAATTCTTGAACTTAAAAATCTGCGATGGCCAATAGGCAGCTGGGAAGGCAAGTTTGAAGGGAAAAGTCAGGGCCTGAACAAAGACGTGGAGTCGCTGTGTACGGGGATGAAGGATGGAGTTGTATGGGATGTGACTAATGTAGGCCATATGAAAGCCTGTTATTTTGAGAGTTCTATTTTGAAGTCGTAAAGTAGGTGAACTATACAAAGCAGATTGACTGAATTTGCTGGAAAGAAAGAAATGTAGGTTGATGTTAGAATCTCTCTGACCTACTACAGTTTCATTCATTAGGCAGCCAAAAACCTGACTCAAAGTGGCACAAGTAATAACTAGGCTGTACTGGCTTGTGTGAATTGCAAGTCCAACAACAGCACCAGCTTCAGGGAAGGCTAGATCCAGCAACATCATATCACCAGGGACCCAGCTCAGGGCGAGGTGTCATCATGTGGTCACTGGAAGACCACTCATAGCACCTGGAGCTGCATGATTCCGCATTCCGAGAAAGAACAAACACCTCTTCACCAATCACAAGATTGAAGTCCTGAGCCCTGCTGTGATTAGAGCAACCCCCGTCACCGGGTGGAAATTAGTAACAGCTTTAATCACAGCTGAGGGGGATGGAATTATGCCCATTAAAAAGCCTTTCCCAAGAGTTGGCAAGGATATCAGTCATCCTCCCCACATCACATGGCAGAAATGCTGCTGCTCAAGGAACCCATCAATAGTGTTCAACGTGACAATCATAACCACTCAAAGGGTAGTTTTAAGTATGAAGTACATTTGGGAGATGTTCCATTCTGGAAGAGGGAGTGTAAATTCTATCAATTCATGGTACTCAGTTTGTCTCCCACAACCACTTAAGTTGCTGTTCTGGGAACAAAATTCCAAGAAGAACTCATGAGACTCCCACCTGGAGAAGTTCTAAGAGCTAGAGAACCAGTATTTGTAAGTATAGGAATTTATCCTAAGCAAGTAAGAAGAAACTTGGTTATAAGTATGTTCATCATCGGGTTATTTACAATACTGAAAAGATACAAACAACTTCAATGTCCAACCATAGTAATTTTTTAAAAAAATACATACAGTACATCCATATTAAATAATACTATGTTTGTAGATAAAAATTGATATTCACATGTTTATGAAAAGAGTATTACAAAACAATTCCATTTTTGTGGGAGAAATTTTAGAGTGTGTCTGTGTAGCTGTTTATAATCTGTCTTCGGGAGAACATACACAGAAGTTGTGACTGATTACTTCTGGGTGACAGGACAGTTGCATTTCATTTTCTTTTACTTGGCCCATGTATTACTTGCAAAGTTAGTAAGCAGGAACCTTTGATTCCTTTGTCCTCTGTAAGCATGTAGAATGTTTAGGGGGTCTATTCTAGTTTTCTCCCACTCCTTGCTTCCACATTGGCCAATGAAGCCCATGTATTCAGGCTTAGATTCTTAGAGATCACTAGATGTTATACTTCTAGTCTCAAAGGATATGAAGCAATTAAACAATGTGAAAATCTAGTGGCTGTCCAGCTAATGGGATAAAACTCACCTCTCAGAGCTCTGAGATCTGCTTACTCACTTTTGTTTTTCCTGTCTTGCTGAGTTAACATTTACACTAAATCCCCTGAAATCAAACAGTAGAGATCTTATCTTCACTTTATTGATTGCAATGACCTCCTTAGTTGACCCTCAAGTAATTTAACCCATGTCCAAATGTCCCAATTAAAATCGCATCAAATAAGTGAAATTGGATTTTCCTTTGCATTTTGTGCAAGTTCTCCAAGCATATTAGCTTCTTACTCATGTAGCACAGAGTTTAGAGGCATAAAGCAGTATATTAATTGGTATTTCTACTCACTTTATATATATTTATGAGCAGCTACTACTTGGAGGGTGAAGAAATGTGTTAATCTGGCCACCTGCTTCCCCAGGGTTGTGGGGAGGAATACAGAGATCACATGTGCGACTGTCAGTGGTCCCTGATATCACCATGTGCAAGGCACAGCTCCAGGAGCCAGTGAACACACACAGTGATGTCCACAGGCCCCTGCCACCATGAGCTGCTAATCTGTACAAGGGAAACAAGTACCACAAGTCCATCTAATACATGATTTAAGTATCTTACAATAAGTATAAATGAAAAGACACAGACACACATCTTTATTTCACAAAGATGTACTATTTCAATAAAGATACCAACAAGGACACAATGGAGGTAGCATTAGACCAGGTCCTTTTGTAGACTATGATTTTTATATTTAAAAATTAGTCAAACTTCTCTCAGATGCCTACTGTTTTGCAGATTACGTTGAAGGGGCCAGACATCAACTTAGTGCTTTTCTTAAAATAGCCTTGAAAGCTTAATTATTATAAGTTTAAAGACTTCTAGATAAGGCTGCTCATCTCAAGCACAGCCCAACATTTAAGCCCTCAGTGTTACTTAGGATAATCCTCCTATTGACCCCAAATTCCTCCTATATTGTTTAGGTCAGTTTTTGTTTTTCCAGCTCTTATAAGAAAAAGAAAAAACAAGTCCTCTCCATATGTTTGGCATGCCTGCTGTTATGGACTCAATTGTGTCCCCCCCAAATCTATATGTTGAAGCTCTGACTTTCACTACTTCAGAATGAGACAGTATTTGGAGATAGGGCCTTTAAACATGAGCTTAAAGTAAATCGAGGCCAGTAGGATACGCCCTAATACAATCTGACAGGTATCCATTATGAGAGGAAATCTGGGCACAAAGAGACACCATGATGCACACACACATAGAAGAAAGGCCACGTGAGGACATGGTGAGAAGGTGGTCATCTGCAAGCCAAGGCTAGAGGCCTCAGAATAACCAACACCTTACCTTGATCTTGGACTTCCAGCCTCCAGAACTGTAAGAAAATAAGTTATTGTTGTTTAAGCCACCCAGTCTGTGATATTTTCTTATGGCAGCCCTAGCAAATTAACACACCACCATCTGAAAAACCTCTATAAAATTTCATGCTTTCATTGGATTTTCATTGCGCACCTACAATGCATGAGAGAGACATAAAAGTGTGTAAAATGGTTACCAACCTTAAGAATCTTTTGGGGAAATAGCACTTTTAAATATAACCATGTTGGAATAATACATGAAAAGTGCCTCCAAGGCAGCGCGAATGCCAAGGGGGTTCAGAGTCCTCGTACTGGTTGGTATCAGGGACTCATGCAAGATCTCCCAGCAGACAGTGGACTTGGGCCAGGCCTGAAGGCTCCATGAGATTTTAATAGGTGGCCATATGGAGGGAAATATTCTAGAGAAAAGAACGGGTTGAAAAGACTGGGGCACACGGGAAAAATCAATTAGTGTAAATGTCACACTAAAGGTAGGAAAAGTGAAATCTGATCATTCAGGGCCTACAAAGTGGCTGTATTTCATTAAATTGTATAAGCAAGAAGTAGAATGAAAGTTAGCTGTCCCTATTTAGAAAAATGTCTTTCTAGAAAGCTTACAAAGTCCTATCTGTCAAAGTCTTTTCTTCTGTTGCTATTTTGAGTATATATCTTAATGTTCAGATATACAGATTCTAATTAGAACAAGTGACCTCATTTCCCATCACAGTTTACCTCCCAGAGACATTTACTGCCAATTTATTCTCTGAAAAAGGAAGACATTAGGTCCTTAAAATTAGTATTGCTTGAACACAACAGAATCAACAGTTTTCCTATTTTCAACTTTCTAAGAAGGTAACAAAGTTTTAAAGTACCTAATTCCTGATTATAAGTAATACCTTATCTCCTCAATTATAAGATGTACTTTTCTTTTCTGCATTTCAATATTTCTGAAATAAGATACATCTAAATTAATGAGAGCGTTTTCTCCCCTAAAAATTATAAAATGATGCATTTCATAAATGGTGGTACATTAAAGCAAAGGAAATATGGTGATGGTAAGAAACCACTGGCCGTCAGGATCCAATTCTGCAGTAGTCATGGTTCCTCCGGTATCTGAGTTTCAGGGGAGATAAGAATAAATTTTACCATGATACTGTGGATACCACGAAAGTGAGGATATGTCCATATCCATGCCTGAATCAGAGAGGGGAACCCTCCCATTGATTCTACGAAATTCATCTCCCATAGTATTAATCCGATCACCATAGCAACTCATGTAGAAAAGGGGGCAAGAGAACAGTTTTCTGGTGCTTATTAAGTCCAAGAGCTTAGCTTATCATTTAATGTCCCCCAGTGTATACATTACCATCACACTGACCAGGACCCCACCGGAGTACCTTACATCAGACATAAAACAGTCCTAACTTAAATATCAGATGGAATTTAAGTACTAGATGGAGTGCAGTTCTTCTACCTTTACTCACAGGGCCCTAGCTAAGCCCCAAGAGACCACCAAACAAGCTCCAAAGCAGATGTTTGGGAACAAGAGAAATGCATTATGCAAATGCAAGCCATTCAAAACTATTCCATCTTAAGGAGATAATGTCAGGTTCTTGGCACAGAAATGGGGGGTGGGAGGGAATTAACTGTTTGTTCCTGGAGTTCAAACTACCTGCTTCAGTGCTACAATACTAGACCACAAGATGGTTACCATTAGGCTCCAGAGGCATCGTCACTTGTTTACATTTCTCACCAATAACAGAACTGAGAACCAAGCGCATGTGCATTTAATGACGAAACAAACCTGAGATGTAGCTATTATTATCCCCATTATAATAATGAAGAAAGAAGGGCTTCTAAAGAGTGAACAGCCTAGCTAAGGACATACTGCCAGGAAGTGTTAGAATAGAAATGAAGAGATATAACCACCAAACTATCTCTGCCTTCTGCACTACTTTTACAGAGAGAAACTTAGCACCTAGGTTGTAAGACCTACAAGATGACAGAGCAAGTTCTGAGTATCTTATTCATGCAGCAAACATTTAGTGACTCTATAGCATAGAATCAATACCATTAAAGGACAACTGAAAAAAGTACTTGAAAAATAAATATTTAATAATAATGTAACCATAATTATAAACGTATCTTTAGACTGCCTTTGTCAAAATTCTTTCCATCACCTTTAGAGTCCGTCTAAAATTAATTATACATTGTACTTCTCTTTACAAGTGGAGTTTAAGCCATTGTACAATATTTTATATTTTAATTTAAAATAGCTTACTTAACACACTCTTATGTAATGTAAATAAAACCTCGGTTTTCATTTTTTTCTGACTCTGCAAAAGAATGCTTGTACACCCACTCTTCGGATAAAGGAGGCCAAAATAACATGATTGGAAGAGATTAAAGAAAAAAAAGACAGAGCTAGTAAACCAGCTAAGGATGGAAAAACTCACCAGGTCTGCAGAGACTCTGCTAGGGAGTCCATACACCAGCAAATACCACCTGCCTATTATCTAGCTCAGAAAGGTGTATACCTTTGAAAGCGACGGAATTTAAGCCCAGTGTGGCACTCTCAGAAAATGGCATCAAAGGCTGGACTATAAATCTTTCTTATTCTCAATCACTGGACATTTAAGAGCAAAGATATTGATGGGTTCTTTTTCTCCTTTTCTTCTTCCTTGTAACAGATGTATGATTCATGGATTGTCCTTTAGTGGTCTCCATTTTCATCTTATTATTTTTTCTTTGCTTCTGCTTTCTGACAGCTCTAGAAAACAAGGTGCTAAATTATTTTGTAGAATGAGCACAGTGAAATATATAATTGAGCTGAAGTTTAATTAATTAGCTAACCAAATAAAAGGGAAAGAATTTACTGTAGTATAAGCATAAATCCTCTGAATCCTAACCATAATAAGGAGATAGTCAGAGGCCTGACCAAGCAAAATGTTTGAGAAAAGACATTTCTTTGCAAGATGGTTACTACAGATTTAGAACAATCTGTTCAGGACAAACTCACAACAGAGGTCAATAATCAAGCCAATGAGTTGAGAGTTTTTGTGTTTGTGTGTGTGTTTGTGTGTGTGTGTGTGTTTTAATCTGTATTGCTCAACTCAGCACTTCGATCTCCAAATCCCTGAATTACATTTTTCAGAAAGAAGATGATATATTCTGGCAGTTAGCAGAGGTAGAAAAATGAAATAGCACTACAGTAAAAACTGACAACACTTAGAGGCGCATCTCCTAAATTCTACGGCTAATTTTCCCTGCCTCAGTAGATCTAACCATCCCGACAAGTGCTGTTACAGATGTCCACATTTGGTGGTCACTGTTTTCTTGAAAACTTGCTTCAAAATGAACAAGTTGGAACTTACCCACTAAAAATACTAAATAAACCATACCAGGAAAAAAAACCAGACCTGATGCTGTCTGAACTAAATTACAGGCAGTCTATAGCTGAGCGATGACTGGTCTGTTCATTCACTTTCTCCAAGCTGGTGGGATCCTGCCATTTATCACATCACCAAGGAATGGGCAGGGGCTGCCAGAGCTAGCACACCTGGAACCTTCCCATGGCTACGCAACAGATCAATCATAAAACTCCTTCCCTGGAACCACAGCAAGCCTCAGGGCAAAGCATACTCGATCTTACCAGGACCAAAACCTGGGAACGAAGGTTCAGAAACAGTATATGACCCCCCAGTAGACCAAACTCAGGCCTCCATTTTTGTTCATTCAGCATATATGTTAAGTACTGGGAATACAAAAA
The DNA here is from genome assembly GCA_004026885.1 of Lyroderma lyra. Lineage (NCBI taxonomy): Eukaryota > Metazoa > Chordata > Mammalia > Chiroptera > Megadermatidae > Lyroderma > Lyroderma lyra. Next base: position 25,940 of record PVJL010001186.1, on the reverse strand, counting down.
TGAATGGGCAGCATCTTTATCTTCAAGGAGCTGGGTGACCAAGATGAGGCGGATGTCACCCTTTCCCTTCCTTTCCTTTCCCTCCAACATTTTTAAGAGGAAGAAACTGAGGCCTCTATGAAATCCAATGAAGGAGGGGTGAGACCAGCTTGAGTCTAGCACCTGTGCTCTTATTACCTTGGTACTATTTACTCTACTACAGATTATTCAGGTATGTAAAATACTAAGCACATAATAATCACTAAATAAATATTAGCTATCATTAATAGCTCCATATGATTATTATTCAGAATTTTCCTGCACAAGTTTAAATTCTTTCATATTCAGATTCTGCACTATGGACTGGGTTATACTACCAGTTCATAAAACAAAGAAACAGTCATCTTTATACTGTTTTGTGCATGTTATATAAATCTCCTTTCCCTCCTTTTTAAAGTAGGCTAACATCCTGGTAAGTGATAATTTAGCAAATTTAATAAAGTATAACCTCTTGATGTCAAACTCAATGCCTGCATACAAAATTTAAACAAATTTTCTCTGGCTTATCTTAAACTAGATTTCACTAGAGGATACAGCAAACAAAAACAAAGAAAATACTCATTTTTAATATGAATATATAAAACTTTCCAGAGATAAAATTTTTCAACAGTGATGAATGATTGAGTATAAACAATTGCTTTATTTTGCCTTAAAATTAAATTGAGCTAGTATTTGTCCTCTAAATACCTACAAAAATAGGTATTTATGTAACTGATAAAATGAGCTTTAACCACAAGAGGGAGCCAGTATCATTCTAATTCGCAACCAAAGTAAAATAACTAACGGAAACCAATTATGAGAGACAGGTGTAAACAAAAGATGAAACGATTCTTTATGCCATATATGCTTAAAAGGCCATTAAAATTATTTTTTCTATTGTAAAAAAATAATTTTGCATTGTTAATTTCATTATAAAAATTTTTTAAAGTAATACCAAAAGATAACTGTTAACAGGAGTTTAGCAGATTTTTCTGAGATAAGCAAGTACCATATCCTAAGGGATTTGCTCTTTGAATTAAAGTTGATAAAATCTACTGCTAAAAGATACTAGATGATCCCCCTCAATGAAAACAATGTATTACTAGCAAACAGACTAGCCAGGCCTATTTGAGAACCAATGCAGAACAACCACAATACATTGCTAAAACGCAAATCCAGTTTCTATGTATCATAAGATCACAGAATCACAGGCTGAGCATGTAACTATTAATAACTCCTGTTTGCAACCAGAAATACACTATAAATAGTGCAAACATCCCAGATCAATAGTTTATCAGGTTGAATTCTATTCTTAAAATTTTCTAAGGAAAAGTATTTCATAAGATTCTTGTACATACCTCTTTAATTAATTTTAAAAATTCCATTTTTACCCTGGATTACTTAGTGGAAATAATAATTTAAAGCAAATTTAGTAAAAAGTTTAAATGAAAGAATTCAAATAGCTGGAATTTAATTTAAAAAAATAATTTCCACTGACCAAAATAAATAAATAGGAAAGAATTTTAATATTATCATAGTTACCAAAGAAGCAGATGATTTCTGATACTAATAGACATTTTTAAAAATCACAAGTCATATGATAGCTTAAAATCTTTATCCTGACCTCAATTTTCATGTAATATTAAACTTGGCTATCTGGTTTTCATATCAATAAAACAAGAGGACTTAATATCTACCATCCCTTTTAGTTTTTTTAAAAAACGTATAATCATTCAAGTTAGCGCAATTGAAATAGCAATATGCTATTGTCATTGGTATAACTTAGCTCTGAGGTATAACCAATAATACCTCACAGAAGGGAAATTATCTTAGGGAAAAAACTGGTAAAAATGGAAACTTTATTTAAATACTAAATATGTCTAAATATTTTTCTTGAAGTCTAACATAATTTAAAGCAGTAACTTTATTTTCCAGTGGGTTCACTGGGGAAGCACACATTCCATTCCATCTGAAATGCCTTCCCCAGCCTTACCTGCAATCACAAGTCTACATCCCATGTGCCCTAACTTAAATATCACACCCTTCAATAAAGCCTGAATTTCACATGAACCACAGGAGATATAAAGGCAGTCACTTTCTACCTTGCTTTGTAAAAGTTTAAGCTATCTGACTCATCTTCATATTCTCATTCCTCCACTTATGCAAACAATACGTAACAGTGAAAGGAACAATTAATTTGGCACTTTTGAGTACTCTAGCTAGCATAACTTTGAGGATTGCTCTGTACAAATCACACAAGAAAATTTTTTTCTAGAAATTAAAGAATTCAACTAACTTGTTAACGTTCTTAGATGTAGAGATGTGAGGACAAGTAGCACGTTTATGATCTAATTCACCACAAATGAAGCAGCCATCTTTAGGGCCTTTGCAAGAATGATCTGGAAGAGCACAGTGATTGCAAATGCTACAGTGGATCCAGGCTGTAAAATAAAAATTAAGTTTTGAAAGAGGTTCATTTAATATCATTTTTCATTTGATTAACCTTTATGATAGGGAAGCATGAATAGTGTTTACTTCAACTATTGATTGGTCTGCATAGCTGGTTGTAATTTGACTAAAGAGGCCCAAGTTAAGAGTCTGGAATCCCTCATAAAATGGCTAACTTCTTTCTGATACATGGCAACAAATTTAGCCCTTCTCCAATGAGTCATGACCTTAGAGCCACTGACAGACACATTGGGGGCGAAGTGACACAAAGCTCTATTAAAATAAGCCAAACCAAGTGCCATACTGAAACATGACAGTAGTCACATCTTTCTATGAAGGAGAGAATGTACATTTGGTAATTGTAAAAATTAAAAAGCAAGTACATTAATCCAGGTCTCTATAATTATTTGTTTCTTTTATAAAATGCAGTTAAAAAGCCTATTTAAATTAAGAAAAATTCAAATGTTTTCAAAGGGTCTCAAACATTAAGTCTAAATACTTACAAGGCTTTACACACTTTTTACAGAGAAAGCAATGGTTCCATTTCCTGCCATCCTACAGAAACAATGTTTAAATTATATTTAATTTGCCATTAAAACATCAAGTTCCATCCACAATTAAAAATTAAAATGTCTTATTAAAATCCGTATAAATTATTAATTCCTCATTTCTCACTTTCCTGGGCTTCAAAATTACATACTTTGATTTTAATTTATACATTTCTCCATTCAATTCAGTGCCTCCTTGATGGACCCCAATTTCCTTAACTCAAAAACTGGCGGATTTATCTAAATGATCTTGAAAGTCCACTCCAAATCAAGCAACCCAATCTGCATAAAGAAGGGCTCAATGAAAATTTCAAGAGAATGAATGATTCATAATTTTTATGTGTCTATCTAGCACAACCCTTAGTAAAATTCATATTTGAGAACTTTATGTAATTTAGAAAGATAGAGGTTATAGGTTACCATTTGGGTAATTTTAAAACTGTGAAGTAAGACATATCCAATTTAATGAATATATAAAGTAAATACTTATGAACCTTGACAGGTCAAGAAACAGAATACCATCAGCATTCCGGACACTTAGCCTGTGCTCCTTCCCAAGCTCACATTCCTCCTTCCCGCTAAGTAACACCTCTTCTGGTCTTTGTGATGGTCACTTCCTTGCTTTTATTTCTTTTCACCATTATGTGTATATTTCTAAATAATGAAGTTTTCTTTTCCTCATTTTGAATTTTTATGATCTAAGCATCATTTTTTAAAATGAAGAATATAGACAATTTCTAAATGAACTGAAAATACATGTAGTCAGAGGTGTTACCATAATTAAAAACTAGTATAACCAGTAATAAAATGATAAAGTTACGAAAAATGTACTTTCTAATAGTACTTTTAAATGTACTTTCTAAATGTACTTTCTAAAAATGTACTTTATAAATATTCCCTTTCCTCTGAAGAATAAATAATGTGTGCTTTTTGGTCATACTAAACTTCACATGTTCTTTCTGATTGGATTCAGTTAAAATAACAGAGCAGGGAGTTCCCTGGTGGTGTAGTGCCTAGGCTTTAGCGCTCTCAATGCTGCGGCCTGGGTTCGATTCCCAGCCAGGGAACTACCCCCAAAAAATAAATAAATAAATAAAAATAACAGAGCAACATTAGGGTGATCCCACCTTACTAAAAAATAGAGAGGAGGTATGTCCCGTGTAGTCCTCCTCCATCTGTACAAAGTGAGGAGTGACTGTACCTATGTAGTAGGGCTATGGTGAGCAGTACGTGAGTTAGCCCGTGGACAGCACTTAGGAACGGGCCTGGCATATGAAAAGTGCACAGGGCATGTTATTAATTATAATTTCCTCAGAATAGTAATGGTATCTAATAGTTTCATGCTTTGTTTGAAACATCCTAATTCTGTCCTCAACAAAATTCAGTGCCTTATTTGAAACACTAATAATTTTAGCAGTCATACAGTACCATATAAAAATGAATCCAAATACTTGTTAATGATGATGAAGCCAACTGTGTTATATGCTGTTGAGTCATCTCCCACTACTGGTGACCCTGTGAATGAGTGACATTCATAATGTGTTGTTCTCAACAGCCCTTCTCAGCTGCTGGAGACTCATGCTGTGGCTTCTTTTATGGAGTCAGTCCATCTCATGTTGGTCTTCCTCTTTACCTACTGCCTTCTACTTTCCTCAGCATTACTGTCTTTTCCAAAGAATCTTGCCTTCTCATGACATGCCCCAGCTTGGATTGTCATTTTTGCCTCCAGTGATATTTCAGGCTGAATTTGCTCTAGGACCCACTTGTTCATCTTAGTATTTTTAAATTTTTTTTTTTTTTTTTTTTTTGCTTTTTTTTGGTATGTGGGTAGCTCCCTGACTGGGAATCGAACTCAGGCCACAGCACTGACAGCGCCAGCGCCGAAGCCTTAAGCCGCTGCACCATCAGGGAACTCCCCATCTTAGTATTTTTAAAAGCCTGCTGTACTTTACAATTAAAAATAAACAACTGTATTAAAATATAATTAGTAAATGATAGTGTTATTAATACAAATTATAATATTAACAAAATATTAGACAAATGTAATGAAACTAGTAACTAAAATAAAGGAATATATTTGAATAAAAATGCATGTAAAGAAACATATACCTTGGATGTGCAAGAATTACAGTGCTCGCAGTGCTGATTCTCTGGAGAAACATAGCGTTGACACAGAGAGCAAAATCTATGGAGGACAGAGACTTGGAGAAATTAGTTGCATGTATTTGAGATTCATAGAGTAGATAAAAGTTTGTAAGGCATTCATTATAAAAACTGGGTGCAATCCAAATTCAATTCAATATAAAATTATGGGCCAAAGTTAAAAGTAACAGAAGAACCATGAGTCGATATTAAAGGATTCTAATGTTAAGATACATGCAAATTTATTTTCAGTGACTTGTGTATTTCAAGGTTGCACTGTGTTCTTACCTGTACCCTTCTTCGACAGGAAGGATTATCTTGTTGGGTGAAATATTGGTGAAAATACGCACAGGAGACTGTTTTCGACCTGTCTTTCCATGTTTATAAAGTGCATGATTATCATAATCTACCTAGAAAATTTTAAAAAATTTAAAAAGACAATTTACTCAAATGAGTCAGTATTTAAGATTCTTTAACTAATAAATGAACAAGGTGATGTCAAGATAAAGTTAAACCAAAGTATTTAATAAGGAATTCTAGGGAGTTTACTGGTGGTGTAGTGGCTAGGCTTCGGAGCTCTCAATGCCGTGGCCTGGGTTCGATTCCCAGCCAGGGAAATACCAAAAAAAATATTATTAAAAGCAAGTATTTACTTATTAATAATTGCCTCAGAAAGGCTTCTATGGCAATGACATTTCCTTATAAAGACAGTAACATTTGTTATTACAAATTCACATTGCCTAATATTGAGAACGCTCATCTTTTAACCAATTATCATAGACTTGACAAGAAAGCCTATTACATAATTAAGGATTTAGCTTTTGGCATTAAAAAGGTCCACCTTTGAAGATATGTGCCAGCTTGGCTGGGGCTGTTCATTTCTTGTGTGTGAAATTTAATACATGACCAGCTCACCAAGTCTCAGTTCAGCCCATTGGGCCTCCACCACTCACTGCTGGCAGAGCACAGGTTTGGAGGCCAGACAGTGGTTCTGCCGCTCACTCGTTACTGACCTCACTGGGGAAAGGAGTTTACCTTAGAGGTGTTGTGAAGGTTAAATGAGATTGTATATGTAAAATACTGAGTTCAGTGCCTGGCACATGGTAGAGATAAAAAGATGGAGATGAAGAGAAGATTCCTAACTGCAGTTCTTCCTCCCACGATGACTATTTCAAAATTACCTCTCTTCTCAAGGTCCCCAACTCAACTTGCAGTTTCAGCAGATTATCTTGAAAGCAAACTGAACCTAACAAGCACGTTCTGTCAGCCGTATGATCCCAACTCCTCCTCCAACCTCTCTATTATCCACACACATTTTCAACTTAGTTTTAAACCTGCTATGAATCCACCTGGCCACTTAGTCCATTTTTCTTTAGATCAGTAAATCTCAAAGTGTAGTGTCTCGATCAGCAACATTATCATCTGGGTTCCTGTTAGAAATGAAAATTCTCACCCCACCTAGACCTAATAAAACAGAAACTCTGGGACTGGGGCCCAATAATCTGCATTTCTAACAAGCTCTCCTGGCATATTGAAGTTTGAGAACCACTGCTTTAGATTATCCACAAGATAACCATGAAATTTTTATGAGATCAATACAGGTAGACTCCAACTTTCAAATAAGTTGTAATGAATTGTTCAGATTCTAAACAGGAATACACTTAAGAACTTACAACAAAACTGGCTGGCAAGTTAGCTATTTAATAAGCAAACCACAAATATGTAAGGGATTGATGACAGTGGAAGGAGAGGCCTTTCTTTAACAGGAGACTCCTAAGCTCTCTCTGTGGTCCTGCCAATGCCTACTAGATTTACAGGGGACCAACTTTCGGAAGACTAATTAACAAGCTCTAGCAGTGGAAGAAAAGTAAGTACAGGATGAGGAAACCCAGCTAAGCAGTGTGGGGGAAAGGGAACAGTGTGGAAGAGAAACAGAGTGAAAAAAACCCTGGGAGGTTCTGTTAACTCAGTAGGGCGAGACCACAGTCTAGCTAACTGTGTAAAAGCTGGCACTGCTCACAGCTGGCCCACACAGAGGCGTAATAGTGTAACGAGGAAAGGATGAGGTTTGCTCACATTTGAAGCCCTGCATTCAGTCACTACATTTTAAGAGACATTAATAAAACCAGTTAATTTCCACTCAAAGTAATGGAAATGAATAGGATTTAGAGTTTAACATATTGGTGATGTTTATTCAGAAAAGACAAGACTGGGAGGATCTGATAGCTATTTTATAACTGAAAGGGTGTCATGTGGAATAGAAATTAGACTTATCCTTTATTGCTTCGGAGAACAGAAGTAGGACCAATGGTTAGAAGTTAATAGGGAGCATATTTTATCTCAATATGAGAAAATTTTCTAACGATTAGAGCTATTAAATAAATTGAGTTGCCTTGTAAGGCTGTAGGACTTTGCTCACTGAAAGCATTCAAGTGAGGCTTAGATGACTACTTGTCATGAATTTAGTGGAGAGGATTATTCTATTACATTGGGAAGTTAGCCTGCGTTACCTCTATGTTTCTTTCCAACTTTAAAATTCTATGAATATGTGTTATCTATCAGAGGCTAAGAGATAAAAGTAGATTTTACTTCAATATCACCTTAAAATAGTACCTTAAGTAGTTTTCTTTGAAAATGATTTAAATTCATAATTTTTCCCTATTGCACTCCTCTATGTACTCAATAAATATATGGCACCTTTTTAAATTCAACAGAGATATTCTGAACATTTATGAGTATCATAAAAAAAAACTCCCCAAGAGAATTTTATGAAGATTTTCAAATGTTGGAAAGGAGTATCTTGGAAAGATTTCTAGCAAATGGAATCTTCTATGCAATATAATAGATAGCAGATGGAAGAGAGAGAGAAAAAAAAGAACAATTTCTTTATGGTTACCCAAGGAGTCAGAGAATGTATGTGTCAGGAAGGTGGTTGATTGCTTGATTTTGCATAACCTAATTGAGATTATTATTATTTTTAAATGCGGGTTTGTTGTGCTAATTAACTATAAACATATGGTATGTAAAATGCATGCTGCTAGAGTAAATTAATGTACCTCTAACATACATCCATATTTCATAGCTTTATCCACACAAATAAACCTCCTATGGAAGTGCTGTAAAGCAAACACAATTTTGCAAATTGCATATCACTAGTGGTAGAACTGATACACCATTTTCCCATCATTATCCCTGACATTTCACTCACAATGATGATGAGAGGCATTTTCAAATAGAAAATTTCTCCCATGGAACTGATTAATGTGATGAAGTACTGTATAGAAATGAGGGAAAGCACAAAATCTCTGCACTTCAAAACTTTTAATTTTATCTCTACGCAAATTTCTTCTGTAACATGAGACTGAAACTAGGTACACAGAAACCAAGACATTTAAGTCAACAAACATTTATTTTGCTCCTACTATGCTCTAGGCATCACGCAAGGAAAGAGATTAAATAAAACAGAGTACCTGTATTTTCATAGCTTCCTAAGGATTGTGTTCTATTTCATTTCAGTATATTCAAAAGATCCCAAGTGAACTCTTTAGCTCCATCAACCAACTTCTATCACAGCAAGGTCTTGTAGTCATATTCTCCAAATCCCATGTCACCTCTGATTTAAAAGTACTATATATGTGCATACACACACACACACACACACACACACACACACATGTTTCCTTGACACACCAAACCCACTAAATATGTCTATTATATATTGAGTTTTAAGAGTTTCAGTTGTCATCTTTTAATTTATAGTATCTCAGAAATTCCTGTCAAAATATCTTCATTTCTGAACATGAAACTAGCCTTGAAAAAATTTTCTGTATGATTTTTTTTAAAGCATGAAAAAAATAAAAAGCAAAGAGCTCTACTTTGAACAATCCAGACAAAATCTCAGATTAAGCAGAAACAAAGAGATCACAGCATGGTTAACCCTACCAGACCTGAGGCCCTGAACCTGTCACCTATACCTGGGCTCCTGAGCATTAAAGAGAAAAAACCAACATGATATAGAAAAATGTTAGTTACATGCAAACAAGTTGTTAAAACAAGATGGAACTTGGAGACATTGTAGAAAATAGGTCTACCTTTCATTTCGAAAATTAGGTACAGCGGTATAGCAGCAGATTCGGAAATGACCAAAAAATCGGTACAGCGGTCTAGTAGGGTTAAGGTAGAAGGTAAGTGAGACAATCTAGTTCAGGCATGGTAAATACAACAATGAGTGCCGTCACCCGCTGACCCCCGAGTCTGTGACAGATGTCACTGATCAGTCACACTTCGCTCTGCCACTGAGCCAGGTATTCTCAACAAGCTCCCCAGTCACCACAAATGTATCAGGCTTAGCGCTAAAAGTGAAACTTACCTGCCATCCCTCTTCTGGTTCAATCATTTTATTTTATTTTATAGGTAACGAAACAGAGACCTGCAAAGATAAAGTGACTTCCCCCAAGATTAAATAGCCTCTAAAAGGCAATGCTAGAACTCTAACTTCTGACTCTAAATCAGAATTTCTTTTCATTATCACATCCTTCCTTTCTGATCTACCCTTAATAAAACTCTTGGTTTTCCAGGTCTTTGATAACTATTTTATTCTGCACTCAGCAAGTGTTTTATCACAAGAGTTTACGTAATTTATATTTTATGAAGATTTGCAGCACTTCTGCTTTCCTCTTACCTGAAAAGTATTTCAAAAAAAGATTGTAGTGATTTGGTTTTTTGTTTTTTATTTTTTACTGCATTGTGGTTTGGCGGCTTATAACCATCTTATGCAATGTCAGAAAGAAGGCCTAATCAAGGTCTATGAGAAAAGATCTGTGAAGGGGGAGAGGAGACTTTCAAATTTTTATTTGATAAAGGCAGCTAATATGATAGAAAAAAAAAACTACCACAAAATAAGGTTAAAGTAACAAACAAAAGAAAGCAAAAGGTTCAGAAAGGATAATAATAATAATAATAATACACAGAAAAAAAAATAATGCCCAGCTAACGTTGCAAAAATAAAGTAGAAAAATCATCAAAAGGGGGGTACAACAAACAAGGTTAACAAATACACTAGGAAATATTGTGACATCAGTTTTTGTAACTGAGCAACTGAACTCAAGAGTGTTCTTATCTTTAGTAGGAGTCACAAAAAAACAAGTATTTGTTTTGTTTTATAGATTTTATTCTAATTTTTCTTTTCAAAGGTTGGCTTTCTGTTTATTGAAAAAAACTGCTTTTCACCCTGTCCAATATACGACCTAATTAGAGCCTTTTTCACCAATACACTGAATTGCATAATTATTTCCAATACGCTTGGATCCTGGAACTATTTCTCAAAACTAAAACGCCAATATTTCCAAAAGTTCTTTCCTAGTAACATAGGCTGTCTAAAAAAAGGATAATAGGTCATACTCTATTGTAACGTTCCTCATCCACTTCCTTCTAGATCTGCTTTTGCCTCTTCACCATTTCAAATTCTTGTCCACAGCGAAAACTTATCTCAAATGTGGATGAAACAGTTTTCTGAGGGACCTTGTATTTGCAATTTTAATGTCTCAAATACTGCACAAAAAGAGGAGCTGAAGAGAGTTTTACCCGCACCTTGGGACTATCTGAATGATGATAATATAGTGATGGTTATGACAATGACAGCAATGTTATAACAATGCTGTAGGCAATAACCTTGACTCTACATTTGGTGTGTGTCAGGGCCTAGGCAAGGCCTTTCTCACTTATTATCTCATATAAGTCTTGAAACATTTGAAGCAGATATGGTGTGACTGTGCTCATGTAACAGGTAAGATAAGCTTCGGAGAATTAGAGAAAATGTGCCTAAGTAAGTAAGTGGCAGAACCAGGATTAAAATGCAGTTCCTTTCCAAATCCAGAGTTTATGTTCTTTTCCATTTATTATTGATTCATCATGTCTGGTACCTACTACGTGCCAAGCACTGTACTAAATAATTTATTCACTGTCAAAGGCAACAGGTGCTCCGGAAACCGGAGCTAGTGTACTTATTAACATTTTTAGGGTATGTCAGCTATCTCGCATTACAAATGTCAATAATACTAGATGCATTCCTCAGACAAGAAACAGAAAACTGGGTGTCCTAAAAGGGAAAGTAGAAGCTTTGAGAAGAATTATGATGTGGATTTTATTTAAAGCAGAGCTCAAAGAGTCAAGGTTAAAATGGCTTGTTTACACACTTTAGGAAAGGAACCTGTTTATATGGTTCAGCAGTCCCATAAGGTCCATTAAATCTGATAATGTAATGTTTAAAATTCTATTTTAGTTTTAGAAATTTATTTTGAGGACATTATGTAAGAATGTAAAATAAATTTAATAAATAAAAGAAGTTTATGGCAGGGTTATTTATAGTACCTTAGAGGTGGAAGCAACCTGTAAGTCCAAGAAGAAGAGAATGGTAACACAGCCTGCTAATGAAATATTAGAAAGATTAGAACCAAGTGCTAGTTTGGAACAACTAGTGAAGACATTTTCAGCTCCCGGGATGAAAAGCCTTCACAGAGGCAAGTCAATTGCTCAGAAAACTCAAATAGAAAAATATAATTACAAAGGACGAAGCAGTGCCCACCTGGCAACCACACATCGTAACAGTGACAACAGGGTCAGCTTCAGAACCCAAGGAAACAAGCACAGGAAAATGAGCATTGAACCAGGAGGATGAGCTGAGGGGCAGGATGGAGCTCCTCGGGCAGCTGGTGTCTCTTCTCACCTCAGGCAGGTTCCTGAGGCCTTGGGCAGACAGGTGAAGGGAGGTGCCCAGTCAATCCTGCCCTAAACCAGCACACCCCACTCACCAACAGATCTCAGCATCTCTGCCTTTCTGATGCCCCACCACCTAGGGCACACCTCTCCTTAGAGCTACTGACATCCCCTGAGTTGCACAATAAGATGTACATGTCATTCTACCAGCCCCAAAAAGAGATTTACTTCTCTACAGCCTCTGAACAAGGAAAACCCACGTGCATGACGATGATCCTGGGCGCTGGGAAATCTTCTGGAGGTGACAAGAGATTGGATTAGTTGTTCTGAAACCCAGCTGCACTTCAGAATCACCTGGGGAGCCTGGTAAGATATTTTTTCCTGGGGCTTTACCAACTGGTTTTGACTCAGTTGGTTTATTTTATATCTAAGAATACATATTTTTAATAAGCACCCTAGGGATGACAGGCATTTCGGTCCCACTCTACTAAACTATGTATGGTATAATTTTAGTGTTTAATACAGCTTATAGTATTTTTCTTTACTAAAGTCAATGGACAGTCTTATTACAACATTTATTTAAGCCAAATATCCATTCCCAACCATGCCAGAAGACAATCTATTTACTATACCTGATAATCCAGCATGCAGAAACTTGGGAAAAACTGACAAATTCGGGATTCAAAAAAATAGGGGAAAATCCAGAAAATGGGTAGTTCTTTGTGATTGTTATCTAATGGATTAGAAAAAAGGGGGAAAGAAAGTAAGAAGTTGATATTAAAGAAAAATAAAACAGCTATAACTGAAAAACTTCTGGTATCAAGAGAAACTGTAATCATTTAATACATTTAAATGATACAAAAGGAATGTTTATCAGAGAGCCATTTATAAGATGACCTTACCCAAAGGCAATGGAAATGTTCTTTCATATCCAAACATAGCTACAAAGGTGTGAAGAGTAATCGTTACACATGCATCACTACATAGTATATGTAAACTCAAGGTATTACCAAAAAAGTGGGAAATAAAATTAATTTTTATGAGAGGCAGAGAACGCAGGTACTATTTACAGAACACCTAGCAGAGGCTGAGCACAATGCTAGGTACTTTCTACATATTACCTCCTTATAAGAACCTCTAAAGTTAGATCCTAAGAAACCCATTTTATAGAAGGGAAAACTAAAGCTGCAAGATTTAAGTAACTGGTTCCAGTTCACACAGCCGATAAGGATCAGAACCTGGAATTTAAGCCCACAAAGCTCTTTATTGCTTCCCCAATAACATGCAGTACTTTACCCACTCTCATAAGTGGTTTAAGAACCAAAAATAAGTGTAATACTTAACATTATGAGTCATGTTTTAGATTTCGTTTGCATTCTGTCCCCAAAGCACACTATGTAACATTATTAATGGAGAAGCTTGATCGCAAATTCCTGACACTCTTACAATTTATCCACTTGCAAGTTGGAAACTAAAATAATTATTATACAGACTAAGATACTTATATGAAATAGCTTGAAGTCCTAAGACACTTTAAACTGAATAATGACCCTAAGCCATTAAACTGCATCTAGGACCTGTGTGTGTCTGTGTGTCACTGTTGGACTACTGGATGTCTGACTTTCCCATCCAAATCTTGGCACAGTTCGGAGCTCTGGGCTAGAATTTGGGTGCCTTCTTAGAATATGGGGCAAGACTTTAAGAACAGGGAATGTACGGCCCATGTGGGCAGAGACAAGTGTGTCTTGTTCACTACTGTATTCCCAGGACCTAAACAGTACCTGACACATAGTGCCTACTCAATAAATACTGGTTGAATAAATGACAACAATTCACTGCTATTCTTCATAATGTCCCTTTATGCCACCAAAAACATTATTTTACCTACAAGCCATTTTAAAAACACATGACTAGGACAATACAAAGTGTATCATGATGACAAAGTTTGCCACATTATCAAATAAGTCTATTTTAAAAAAGGACAAAACTCAAGGCATGTATATTTCATCAGTGCTCTGATTCACTGAGATCTGCTAACAGTTGACAGGAAGTAGATACAGATATATGCTTATTTTGCAGTAAGTAATAAATTACACACCTTGGTTTTGACCTTCTTTCCACATAGCAATTAACTTCTTGAATGTAACAGCCAGAGGTTCAACCAAGCCACCAAAAGGAGGATCTGTCACCATAATGACTCCTTCACCTTTATCTTCCTGTAAAAATGTTCTGCATACTTCAAGGGCAGCCTGGAACAAATAAAAATTCATTTCTAAATTAGGCCTAGAGGGAAGCACTTCGTCCTATTTGGAGGAGAATGCATTAGGCTCCGTCCTCTTTCTTCACACTGAAACTCCGCTCATCCTGCCACCCCAGTCCCTCTCTGACATCCTGAAGCTTCTCTCATTCAGCCTCCACAAGATTTTATCTTTGGGTTTCTTGATAAGCAGGTTTTTAAAATTGCAAATTCAAATACCATCACTATCAGAGGACTACACATTTCAAATGGTTAAATTGAAAAAACTAAATTTAGTAACCTAAAAGAGAGAAACTCATTACCCATGAATACTATCTAAAACGCTAAATTCAATTCAACAAACAGAAGCAGGGACTGGAGACACAAAGACAAATAAGACATACTTTTTTTCCTAACCCGTTTATCCACTGCCATGAGTTCAGTTCAGTTCAGTTAAACATGCACATGTTTTTCAGTACCAGGTAAATGACTGACATTTGAATTTGCAGCTAAGTAAATAAATGAAAGTTCACAAATAACAAAGCTTATTCAGGCCATGAAACCATGCTATTAACACATTTTCCTAACAACCTGGATGAAGTGTTTTTAGTAATTGCAAAGTTAACATTACCCACTGTCTAGGATATTTGTCATTTTTTTGCTTTGGGAGAAATTAACAAGAGAAATATATCTATAATACTAACTCCAGTCAACTGACTTGGTAGTAGTTTTCAAGTATGTACTTACCTATAAAAGCAAATCAATACTTACACAGATTTTAAAGTTTAATGGCATTTTGAACTTTAATAAACCTTTATGTACTTTATAATAAAAAATACATTGTTCTACTATTAAATCTTAGAAGATCCAACTGATGAGAAGAAAAAGCACATGTAATCCTTTTCCCCAGGAGAGTCTTTTATTAACTTCCTACTGAAAGTCCTACAGCAAAAGATAGTATGTCAAGAAGGTTAATCATTTCTCTAGTGCTGCCTGGTACCTTCTTAACCTGCCTACAAGACGTAAAGGATAGATGCTGTTATTGAAAAAACTTCAAATTCCTTAGAGTGAAAAGCAGAGAAGATAAAATAAACAAGTAAACCATGCCTAAACTCTTAACCAAATTTAAAAAACATTAAAGAATATCTCTCCAGGTAAGCATCAACGGCATAATGTCCTCTCACAAGTTGCAGAGGAACCTAATGCAGACCACCCATGGGAAACCAATGCTTGCTTAATGCCACCAATGTTGACAGTAACTTAACTCCTTTCTATATCTCAGTTATCACTAAAAAGCAGTTGGCATTTTAAATAGCCACCCTCTATACATACTCTAACCCTCTTTACCATTAAGGCATATGAAATTTTTGTTATCCGAAAGACTATTATTTGCTGTGTGCAAAACTCCTGCTTTTTAATCTAGTGGACTGTACCATGCTTATGTGCAGAGGCTGTACCCTCAAGCCAGCTCACACACCTTCATGGGCACCTAGTACTAAGTAACTGAAAACCTTGACTCGGGGAGAAAAAGGGCAGATAGTAAAATCATTAAAACAATAGTTTTCTATACATCAATCTCTACAGTTGCAGTGCTATTTAGAGGCTGTTCCTAAAATACATAGAGGAGAGCCTAAACTGGACGACTCTTTTCTACTGGGAAAGATAAAGTTCAGTCTTGGCAGCTCATTCTGTTCGTCTAGAAACTCATGAGGTAATTCTATAAACTTTCAATAAAAGTTATACAGAATTTCCTAGAAAAAAAGGCTAATTGGATGTTACTTTCTTAAAATGATGAAATTACAAGAGAACTCTTAGGTATTTAAATATAATTTTATACTTATCATTATCATTCAAAATAAAAAGCAAAATCATGATATGGTTTTAAAAACAATTAACTCCCTGATCACTACTGCAGCACCCAACAGTAATATAAACTCAGTTACTTCCTTATCTGTCTCCAGCCCTGGCCACACCCATGAGCTCGGGGACCCACGTTTTAAGAGGCCATATGAGACATTTCTGCATCAATATTCCAGCAGCCCACGACTCAACATTTCCATACCTCACTTCCAACTTCCCTACCCTCTATTTGGAAGAAGGAAATTTGGATCCAGGTCACTCTCCACCAATACACTTATTACCAGGTCTTTTTTTCATTAACTGAGGTACAATTTTTAAAATTCAGGTGTACAACATAATGATTACATCTCGTTTCATCTGTGCAATGCCTACAGAATCTACTTCTTTCCTCCCTTTTCCCACTACCACTGTCCTAGTTGAGAAGTCCCTCATCACCAATTGTCAAGTGATTTTTCAACTCCTCTCCCTCCTTCACGCTAATCTAATGAGTTCTCAAGTCCTAGTGATTATCAGCTACATAAACCCTGTCTAATTCTGTTATTTCAGTACCTGGTTTTCATGGCTATCACAGTGGAAATATTCCAACGCTAAATTGATTCTGATGCAAGGAGTGCATCACTGGCTGTACTTACTAAATCAGAAGACTTGTCTTTTAACCTCAACCAACAACTGAGAATTTGTTTTCATTTCCTAAGTTGTTATTAGCTTTTTAGTTTTGCTTGGTTTTCATCCAATCATTAGCTAGTATCTTAAAGTGCAATGTATAATTGAGCATGGTTCACAAATTTTAAAAATTGATATATACACATATGTAGGGATATGCTCCAAATAGCCTTGATAATTTCAAAACATGTTCAAATTCAAAATCTCCTGTCAGGTGTGATTACCTGGTATGTTACAGTTTTTATTTTGTAATAAGATTGACAAAGAGCTCAAACTAGGAGAAGTATCAACTCTGCTATGTTGTTTATTCACAATAACATTATTATTATAACATACTGAAAGAAGCTTTTGTTAAGCCACTATCCTTTTTTTTTTTTTTTTAAAGACTATTCTTTTAGAGTAGTGTTAGGTTCACAACAAAATTGAAAAGGTAGGTACGGAGATATCCCACATACCCTTCACCCAACACATGCACAGCCTCCCCCATCATCAACACTCCCTACCAGAGGGTACATTTGTTACAATTGATGAACCTAACATTGACACATCATTATCACCCAGAGTTCATAGTTTACATTAGGATTTACTCTTGACTCTATTTTTTAAGGATGAGTTTAATAAAACAATAAATCCCTTTAACTGGGACATGAAATTTATCAGGGAGGCAGACACCAAACAACTAACCACAGGGTTATTTAAATACAGAATCATAAATCTGCAAAGAGAACCTGATGTTGGCTGAGGCTCAGGGGAAACTGGAGAAAGTGATGTGGAACAGAGCTCTGAAGAATGAGGTAAACTGAACAAGGCAAAGAAGAGAAGGCAGAGGGAGCAGAATGGGTTAAAGCTCCCGTTATGCAAAGTCACATGCCCTGAACACAAACAGCAAAGCAGAAGAGGGTGGCAGGGGTCAGATCACACAGAGCCACAGGGTCTTGGTAAAAAAGTGGGTGTTTACCCAAAAAGCACTGAAAAGTCACAAAGGAGGAATAACCTGGTCACTTCTAGATGCTCAGTACACACTCAGTGAAGGAACGTAAGTAAATATCAACAAATGGAAAGAGCCACAATTTGATCTTGAAGGACTTTAGAAAAATAACAAAGAAGGTACTCTTGAATTTGTTCCTCCACAGTCAGACATAATGGTCATAATTCTTACCTTTCCATCAAAGAAGTGATGATTAAACATGTTATAATGGCAAAAGCTATCTTCCATATAGAACTGTGAATACCTGTAAAATAATTTATTACTGAAATTACTTGTCCAATCAGAGCTGTACAGTAAGCAAACATAAACTATATTTTACAACTATGAAATCATACCTTTAATAAAGTCAATTTCATCATTGTTTAGTTTTCTGAAATAAAAAATATTTTCCCAAAATCTCAGAGAGTCAGTAACAGTAGATGATGAATAGTGAACTTCAATTGTGCCCCCAAGTTTAATACATCAATGGCAAAACTACACACATAAAACACATGTTCTTATGGACCAGAAGAGTACACATAAACAGTCAGGTTACTGATAATTACACAGTTTAAGCTTGAGATGGGTTGGCAATTAAAATACATTTCTCATAATTAATAATTTTAAGGAAAATACTGAATCAACATTTCTACTCTGTAGCTATTAATTACTATATTTTCCTCTGTGGTTGACAAAAGAAAAATTATTTGATACAAAGTTTGTCTTGGTCTATTTCAGATTAGCTTTATAAAATGTGATTCTAAACATATTTTTAAAAGTATGTGCATCTCATATTTACTGAATTAGGGCCAAGAAAGAGAGGATATTTATTTGCTGACTGAATCATTTTATTCTTCTAACACAGTAGTTTATTTTAAATACTTTTTACAATTTATTTTTATTTAAAAAGGATTTTTAAAAATGTATTCTTTAATTACAGTTGACATACAATGTATTAGTTTCAGGTGCAGTAACATACTACTTTAAAATGTCATCAGCAATGAATAAGTACCAGCTTTGGGTATTAACATTTTATAAATTTTTTTTGCTAATTTACTAGGCAAAATTCATACTACATAATGGTTTAAATTTGAATTTATTTGATTTCTTACAAGACTAAGAGTTCTTTATTTCCTTAAAGGTACTTGTACTGTCTGTCTCTATATTTTCTCCATTTATGTATCTGGGTCTTAATGCTTTTCTTGATGATTTCTGAGTTTTTCATATAGAAACCTCTTTTTTATCTCAACAGGATTTTGACAATTTAGTTATATAAATTCACATATGAATCACAACATCCTTCTACCGAACTCAAAACCTAGTGGAAAGACTAAAGTCAGGAACACCTCCTTCCTTACACAATTTCTTTAACCAGATCAGAGAGCTGCACTTCTTTGTGTCTACTTCCATTCTCAGTCATCCAACACTCTCCATGACACTCACCTCCCACGGTGAGTACTACAATGGACAGCCGTGGTTTATCACCTTCCTGTTATATATACTGTGTTAAGAGTACAGGCTCTATAGTCAGATGGTCTAGTTTCAAACTCTTGAGTCTTTCACTCATTAGCTGTGAAACCCTAATTCTTATCTGAACCCCAAGTTCTTCATCTAGAAAATGAGAAACAGTAGTTTTACATCAATGGACTTGGTAAATATAAATGAGATAATGAATGTAAAGTGCTTAATGCAATACCAGCATATAGTGAAATGCTTGGTCATTATTTTAATAAATACCAGCTACAAAGATTTCTGTCTTCATGTCCCTAATATTAGGAAGTTATGTTTATATCCAACCAAAATTTCCCCTCCTACAATCTAAATCCATTTTTCTTGTTCTATGGAGATGGAAGAACAGTTGTTCATCACTATAATACCCCTTAATATTGTCTGAGATGCTATTAGTACATCTGCTGATTTCACAGAACATAAATTTGCATTGAAGAAAAATGAAAAATGTTTGGATAACTGAAAAACACTTAAACAATATATAGTAACTTAATAAACATTCCAAAAACTGGAGTAAAATGTCAGTTACCATTAATAAACAAATGTCTTCCTATTTAACTAAATTCCAAATAGTTGATAATACATATACACACATATTAGCTATTTTATCTATCTATCTCTATCTCAATACTAGTAAGGCTGTGAGCCA
Organism: Lyroderma lyra; assembly: GCA_004026885.1. NCBI lineage: Eukaryota > Metazoa > Chordata > Mammalia > Chiroptera > Megadermatidae > Lyroderma > Lyroderma lyra. The sequence goes on along the minus strand of PVJL010001186.1, from coordinate 6,186 downwards.
GCTATCATTTGAGGGTTTTCTTCCTCTTGCATTGTTTTGTATAAGCAAAAAAAAAAAAAAAAAAAAAGAACAGTCCCTTTTTAAATCTATTTCTACCATCTCTCCATTTTTTCATTGCTTTACATGACAATGGTCATTTTTAAATATTAAAAAAGAAAATTTTATTTATGTGAAATTCTACACAGGACAATTTTCCAAAACCTTCTGAGCAGCAGTGAGCAGAGGAAAGAGAAAAAGGCCTAGATTTCGGCTCTAAGTTTCCATCAAATACAAACAAGGCAGCATAATTATTTGGATTTTAAATTAGGAAAAATCACTCAACATTACCCTCTTAAAATGAAACTGGCCACAAAGAATTATTCTCTCCATTGAATAAAGCAAACAAAACTGATCAGAAATGCATGCACTTGAAAACTGCTCAAAGGACATTCATTTAATTTGGCCATTCATTCTCTTTAAACTAAATGAGTCAGTTACCAAGTGTGAAACATGCTCTACACACAGGAAATGTAATCAAGAGCTGAATAAAATCAGTTCATGAAATGAACCCAAGAAATCCATTTTTTTTAATGTAACTTTATTTGGATGATAGTTTGCCAAATAGAGTTTCACATCTTTTATGCTAAAATTAGAACATACATAAATCCATCTTAGCAAATGTTAACTTCATATCTTAGACCCCCAGAAAAGGATATTTATAGCACATACACATAGACACTGGAGTTGAGGCAGTTCTCTGCAGCCTTGGACAGACCTTTTGCAGGGCAACAATGAAGCTAAGTCAAAGTGTCAAAAGTAAGTGATCACTGCCACTCTGTATCACAGTGATGTTTTACTGGTTTAACTGTGGTCCTTGTGAAAAATCTGCTCCACTACACACCCCATCATACTGTAAATATAGGCAACAAACTGATTTACCACTTTAATGTGAACTCTATAAAAATCTAGGTGGTTTTTTTTTGTTAAAAATTGGCAAATTGATCCTAAAATTCACATGAAAATGCAAGGAATCCCCAAAAGAAGAAAACAATCTTAAAAAAGAATAAAGTTGGAAAATTCACATTTCCCAATTTCAAAACTTACTATAAAGCACCAATAATCAAAATTGTATGGGATTAACATAAGGATAGGCATAGATCAACAAAATAGAATTAGAGAGTCCAAAAATAAACCCACTCATTTCTGGTCATTTGGTTTTCAATAAGGTACCAAGACAATTTAATAGGAAAAAAATAATCATTTCACCAACAGTGCCAAGGCCAACTGTCTATCAACATGCAAGAGAGTGAAGCTGGGCCCCTACCTTATATCATATACAGAGGGTACCAAAAGAATGCACACACCTTTTAAGAAAGGAAAAACCTGTATTAAAATTATAATGCTCAATATATACCAATAACAAAAGATGAATACAAGTCACATTTGACTTCTGCAATGACAAGAGGTGCTCAAAGTGGTTACCATCAGTGTCCAGACACTTCTGATTATGGCAAACTACTGCTTGAGCAATGCTGACCAAAGTGTCCACCCGTATCACTGCAAATGCAATTTCAATTTCTTCTTCAAGTACCACCAGTGTAGCTGGTTTTCTGTGGTACACCACATCCTTTAAGGACCCCCATAGGGAGAAGTCAAGGGGTGTTAAGTCAGGAGAACATGGGGGAAATTCAACCGCACCCCTTCATCCTATCCATTGTCCTGGCAAATGGTCTTGCGCTCCTCCAATGACAGCTGTGCTTCCACCATTTTCTTTGACTGTCCTGCCTGTCACATGGTGACACTAGCATTCCTTTGATTAACACCATCTTTTGAGTGAATGTCATGCTACACAATGTTACTATAATTCAATTCAACTTTGAAAAGTAATACACAGATGACATCTCTTAAAATGTATATACACTGTTTTGGCACCTCAGTATAAAAGTTAAATCAAAATAAATCAATAATCAAAATATAAGACCTAAAATTTAAAAATCTTAAAGAAAACAGGTGTAAATATTCATTACTTTGGATTAGGCAATAGTTTCTTAGATGACATCTAAAACACAAGCAACCAAATAAAAAAGAGTAACTGGACTCCATCATAAGTAAAAAGACAACCCACAGAAAATATGTGCAAATAATGTATCTGATAAGGGTCTAGTATCCAGAATGTATTAAAAACTCTTTAAATTCAAGAACAGAAAGACAAATGGGCAAAGGACTGAATAGACATTTATTTCAAAAGATAACAAATGGCCCTTAAGCACATGAAAAGATGCTCAACATCATTAACCATCAATAAAATGCAGTCACCTTGGAAGAGAGTTTGGCAATTCCTCATGAAGTTAAATATAGAGTTATATGACGCAAAAATTCTACTCCTAGGCAGATACCTGTTATGGCCTCAATTATGTCCCCCAAAATTCCTATGTTGAAGCCCTAACCCCCAGTACCTCAAAATGTAATTGTATTTGGAGACACGGCCTTTAAAGAAGTGTTTATGTTAAAATGAGGTCATTAGGGTGAACCCTAATGAATATGACAAGTGTCCTTGGGAGAACAGAGAATTTGCACACCCACAGAGACATCAGGATGTGTATACACAGAAGAAATATGATGTGAGGACACAGTGAGAAGACGGTCATCTACAAGCTAAGGAGAGAGGCCTCGGAAGAAACCAAAACTACTGAACACCTTGATCTTGGACTTCCAGACTCCAAAACTGTGAGAAAATAAGTTTCTATTGTTTATGCCACCAGTCTATGGGGTTTTGTTATAGCAGCCCCAGCAAATTAATTCAATACCCAAGAGATATGAAAACATATGTTCACAGAAAAACCTGTACACAAACGTTCACAGCATTATTCATAATAGCCAAAAAAATGGAAGCAGCCCAAATGCCCATCAATTGATGAATGGATGAACAAAATTCTATGCAACAGAATATTATTCACTCATAAAGAGGAATAAGTACTGATACACGCTACAACACGGATGAACGTTGAAAAGATTATGCTAAGGGAAAGAAGCCAGATTAAAGGCCACATATTATAAGATTCCACTGATAGGAAATATGCACAATAGGCAAATCCATAGAGGCAGAAAGTAGATGAGTGGTGGCCAAGGGTTAGGGGAGGAGGAAATGACAGGAGACTCTGATTGGGAGAGTGTTTCTTTCAAAGGTGATGGAAATGTTCTGGAATTAGATAGTGGAAACGGTTGCTCAACCTTATGAATAATACTAAAAACCACTATTTTATGTATGTGAAATATATCTTAATTAAAAAAAAAAGAAATATGCTTGAAATACAGCATGTGGGGAAAAAAGACTATATGATTCTACTTTTTAAAAATTTTATACACATAAAAAAGTTCTAATAAGCCAAAATCCAGAATGTTTTGGGTAAAAGAATTAAAGATCCTGTTCCCTTAAAAAGGAAAAAGGGGAGTTCCCTGATGGTGTAGTGGCTTAAGGCTTCGGCGCTGGCGCTGTCAGCACTGCGGTCTGGGTTCGATTCCCAGTCAGGGAGCTACCCACATACCAAAAAGCAAAAAAAAAAAAAAGGAAAGAAAGTAAGCCAGGGATCCTTGGAATGTGAACCAGTTCTTTGTGTATAATACACCAGGGTACCACAGCTAGCTTGGGAAAGGCTTGTCCTTAATGAAATCACAATCATTATATAATTACAATGTAATTTCAAAAAGCCATACTACTGGAAAGACAACACTATATGATTTTCACTGAAGTGAAGGGCCAGAGGTAGGAAGTTAAGTGCTCCTACAACTGATACACACTGCCTTAAATAAGTCAGCTGTGGACATATGATTTGTTTGTTTCTCCAACACCTGTATCTCCCCTCATTCAAACGTCAATTTTTTACAGAGAACCTATTTCACATGGTTGGTCAGGGGCTGGCCAGAACACCCATCTGCCAGGCCTCAGTGAAGGTTCTGAAATGGGCAGATGACTTCAGCCACGCTCAGGAGAGTACTTCCTGGGGTTCTGCTGCTGGAGCTCTCAGGAAAGATGGCCTCTTTCTACTAGACAGTTAGGTTGAGATTCTGTTAAGCTCAAGCTGCTGCCCCGCAACGTCCCTGACAGTGTGAAAGAAGCTGTGTGTAGAATAAAGCCAGTACACACAGAAGACAGATGACAGGTAGAGAGAGAAAGACAGCCCACACCACTCTGTGAGGCCCAGGATCCTGACGGGACTAAAGCCTGCTGTAATATATCCTAGAGGCCAGTGATGGGGACCAATACATTTTCTTTGACATAAACAAACTTTAGGACTCTTGATGAAAGAAATATTCCAAATATGAACACCTTATTCTAAATATAGGAATAATCTGGAAACCAGTTATTATTGTAACTTATTTGAAAACCACTGTGGAACAAGGCAGGGGGACAGGCACAGAAAGGGAAAGATGGAAGGACAATGAGGGGAATGGGATGTCTCAGAAAGGCTTATATACACTTTCAAAGCAAAGTGATTTCCAGAGGATAACTTAATTTTTGGAGCCAGGTGAGATTGGGTTTGAATCCTGACTTGGCCACTTATAAACTGTGACTTTGGTCAAGTTATTTGACCTCTTCACAACTCAGTTTCTAATCTGGCAAATGATAATGATAATAGCACCTATCTTGTAGGGCTACTGTAAAGCCCGAATGAGTTAGAACAGGGGTTAACACACGACAAGCAACTCAATAAATACCAGTCATTATTATTATAATAGGAACCCCAAAGTTAAACTTCTACCTTTAAAATAATACATTTATAATAATTTAACAATAATTATTAAGAAAAAAGTATGGTAGTTAAAAAAAGAAATTAATATACCTACACAATGGAATATTATACAGCTATAAAAGGAATGAAATAGTTTATATGCTATCACATGGATGAACCCTGAAACATTATGCAAAGTGAAAGAAATCAGACGCAATGGTCACACAGTACATGATTCTGTTAATATAAAACAAGCAGAATAGACACATCCATGAAGACAGAAAGCAGATTAGTGGTTGTCAGGCAAAGTGAATAGGAGTTTCTTTTCAGTGTTCTGGGATTAAATAGCAGTGAGGTTACAAAACACAGTGAATACACCAAAAACTGCTGAAATGTACACTTCACAATGTAAATTTTAAGTGCATCATATCTCAATTTAGAAAAAGAAGCTGAATTTATATTTAAGAATTCTGTATTATCCTTATAGAATTCAGTTGTGCTGAGGATCATTCACATCAAGCAGGTGTTAGTAAATGGTGCTAGTCCTGTTAATAAGGGAGGAGTGGTTCAGTGTGTGGGTTATTTCTGAGAAACGCAGCTGCTTATTTTAGACAACCTAAATGTGACTTGGCAATCTAAAGAAAAATGAATTATCATAAAAGCTGCACTTTTTAATATGACTTTTTACACTTTGAAAAAGAAATCTGTCTGCCTTGTTTTTAGTGAGAAAAAGCACATGCAATTTCATAGATTGTCTGCAACAAATACTGGAATATTGGCCAAACAGACTCTAACAGATTAAATAAAAAGAAACGCCAAGCCTAATTCCTTCAATATGTCATCCACAGATGGACATATTTATCATCTAGTGTCATAAATAAAGTCTGTATCTTTCTGTCTTACCTGCATTTGTCTCAACATGTCAGGAACCATTTAATTTTGAAGCTCTCTCACAAAGCATATCCGCTTGCTAATCCTCTGCCTCAGGACCTGTCTACTCCCTAGTTAGCACTCCCTTCACTCAGGCTTTGTGCAGTGAAAGATAATATGCACATCACCTGGTAAAAATACTGTCACAAATGTCTTAATCACACTTAAAATCATGATGAAAGCTCAGAATTATCTTTGAAAACAAGTATATGAGAAGAAATTTCATTCAATAGGAATCTATCTCTAAATCACAAATCAAAGACAACCAGACACATTCATAGGGAAAATTTAGGAAGCACACTTGCAAAAGAGAGAAATCTCCTGTCTCTGTTTAAAATACGGAGGATTATGGGAGAAAATATTTGCAAATAACGCATCAGATAAGGGTCTAATATCTAAAATATATAAAGAACTAATAAGACTTAACAACAAAAAAACAAACAACCCAATTGAAAAGTGGGCAGAAGAACTAAACAGACACTTCTCCCACGAAGAAATACAAATGGCCAGCAGACATATGAAAAAATGCTCATCCTCATTAGCTATC
>PVJL010001185.1:261331-289015 GCA_004026885.1 Lyroderma lyra | reverse complement strand
CCCTCTCTCTCTCTCTCTGTGTGTGTGTGTGTGTGTGTGGCTCCAGCCGGGTCAGGGTGGAGTATTGTGGGTATATGTTGGTCCTTAACTTTAATTATCTCCGGATTCTTACAGACAATTATGACGCCACAGGCTCATTCCTTGCAGGTGAGATAAGCATAAGGTGGAACTGAATGCTGGTTTAAATGTCTTGCCAGCACTTAGCACTGGTCACATGCACGTTATGTGATAAGTAGGAAAATGTTAGGGTGAGGACAACTGGGAAGATGACTGGGGCCAATTGCATCACGCCCCTCAAGGGCTTGGACAGTTGTGTTTTCCTCTGAGCCCTATCTGCTGTACTATCTTTAATGGTCCCTGTATCATATCCTATGCAATGTTCTTTTGCTGTTTCCTTGTGCTTTCCTCCTCGAAGTCTCTGATTGGATACGTTTTGCTGTTTCATATTTATGGTTTCCTTCTTCAACTCCCATAAAGGCAATGTGCTTTTCTCCTTTGAGTCCTTGCCTTTCAATTTTTGTGTTCGAACATAACAGATCTTCTGATAGTTAAAACTAAGATAACAACTCAACAAAATAGCCTCATTTTCTCAACAGGCCCTCAGCGTGCATTTCCCACGCCCTTGTTTGCCCTTCACTTCCTTTGCCTAATTTAGATTTGTAAGCTCAACGCATAGGCACTTTGTCTTTGTTTATGTACTTATGGTGCCTAGCACTAGTCTTGGATTTAACAAATATTAAATAATCATGACTTCAGAATGATTATTTATATTGGCATTTTTTAAAAAAATCACAGCTGGCCAAGAATGCTGCTTTTTTTTTTTTTCTTTTTTACTCAAATGACCTTGCCTGATTTTGAGACTCCTATAGTAGACAGCTGTATTATAGCACACTTGCATTTACCTTTGAATAACATGTGGAGGCCAGAGCTGGCAATAATTGTAGCTGTTCTTCTTCTTTGGAACACATTTACAAATTCTGCGCTGCATACCGGTTTGCTTGTGGATGTAATTTCAGTTGTGTGTAATCAATCACGTTAACATAACTGGAGAAACCGAGATACCATTTTACACAATTCTCCATCATGACAGAATTATCTCACTGGGTTAGTTTTGCATTTTTCAAATTGAAGGCTTTTCTTTTTCTTTGAATTATTAACTTGAGCATTTGTGATCTCCAGTATGGGCTTTTAAAATCTACGCATTAAGTACTCCTTGACTGTGTAGTGGCATTTACATGGTTAAGTTTTAAAGTAAAGTCCTTAATTTTACCTCTTTTCTGGTTTTAAAAAAAACAACTTAATCTATGTATCTTACTTAAACCCCCTTAAATCAGCAGACCGATGACAATTCCATAGGGCAATTCATAAAAAGTGCCAAACACTAGGCAACAATAGAAGGAATTGACGGTAGATCAAAAGTTTAACAATGCATTTCCTTTTAGAAATGTCAGCCATCAGCTTTCTCAAAATAAGAAAATAAAGAAAGTTATTCTCTCCCACTGGCCCAACATTTCAAATGCAAACAAATCAATGAAAGAAAGTAGTCAGTTACTTCAACATAGTGTAACTAGAAAGAACAGTTTTGTTAGCTTAAATGTTTTCTGATTTTTGGAGTCATTTAATTTTATGTCCAAGGTAGAACCAAGGTAACAATATTGATAAATTAGGGGGAAAATAGGTATTTTGTTAGAATCAGTTCTAAACTACCTAAGCATTTATGTGACATCTGTCTTAGTGTCCTTGCCACATCCTTAAAACTGTATTTATTAGGATTCCTGTAAGATCAAACCTAAAAGTCTGAGTCTAATTGTGCTTTCGATACACCTCATTTAACTAGTCCATGAGCTCTCTCCTATGAACACAACATATCTACCCCTGGATGTCTGTAACTGTACTCTCCACCAGGGACTCTCTGGAATGCTATTTGTAGGTGAATACAATATTTCCTAGCAGAGTGTGCTCACTGAGAATGATACAGTGTCTAAAGTACAGCCTTCCACTCTCCTGAGATTCTTACTGACTTGGCTACAAGGATAGAGGTTACTGCAAAGTAATGGGAAAAAAATATATTTTGCGGGGAGGGGAAGAATGTGAGGGATGTCTTTAATAGAATTCAACCTCTCTCTGCTCTAGACCCCGCTTTCAGAGCGTTGTGACAACTTGAGAAAATGGTCATCAGAGGAAGCTCTTGTCTTTGCAGAGCTGGGCAGCTTCCTGGATCCTTTCTATCACCCTCGCCATTCTCCTAGGTGAGGAGAGTAAATTACGCAAGTGCTTGGCAACACTCTCCCACAGGCCAGGGAAGGGATCGTGTTTATTTTATTCACCATGGGTATTCCAAGCATCGGTGCCTGACACATAGCACACAATATTTATTTGACTGAACAGTAGACATGAAATGTGTGTGTGTGTGTGTGTGTGTGCACGCGGGCGTGTGTTTAACAAAATGACTTGCTCTAGATAGATAGACAGACAGATAGATATATAGATGTAGATATATCAACCCTTAATCTTGTGTCATAGTGGGACTCACAGGAATTTAAAAAATTATTTCAACTCACTCTTAAAGATGACTTTAAACAGCTAACTTACAATACTATTAGGGGTGTACTAGATTTTACAGCTGGAAAGATGAAGGCTTTTTAAGTTTCAAGTAGAATGGGATAAAGACCAGAACTTAAAATGTATTTCTAGACTTAAAACCCCATGCTCTAGTGATCCCCTAATGATTTTCTAGCTAATATGATGGTTGTAGAGACAAAACAAAGAAACTCTTTTTTAAACTTGCCTTTATGATGCAGCATAATACATGGCTCACTTTGATTATGGTTGGGTGACACATTTTCGTTTAGACTAACTGGTGAATTGGCAGATCCGGGTCTAATTCTGTTGTCCCTGTTATACCTAGCACACTGTGGGTGCTCAAATGTTAATAAAACAGCAATGCATGCCAGGTATCAGATGTCCTTGATGTTAAATGGTGATTATCATTATTGAATATGTAGATAAATAGATTATAAACAGGGGCAAAATTACCTTTAATTGAGGTTAAATGATAGCTTAGAAGTGAGCTAGTCATTTCGTAACAGACATTCTACTGCACCTCACCTGCAGTCATTGGTATAGTTCAGCATCACAGTAGAGCATTCAGAATAAAAGATCTGGGTTTGCATCTGGAATTCACAACTTTCTGGCTGTGAAATCTGGATGAGAAAGGTTCCTGCCTCCCGTCCATGCCTTGAAGGGCCCTGCTCTAGCTTCACCCCTCCCACTAGAGGAGGAATTCCATACTTTCTGAGCACCCGGGATCCTGGAACTTACTGTCTTGCCACCTCCAGGCCAGATCTTCCCAGGTTGGACTGTGGCTGGAGGAATCGCCAAGGGGTGCTTTTTGGGAGGGGTAGGATGTAGTTTTGATGTGCTGGCTGGGGCGTAATCACACCTGTGAGCCTTCCTGTGGTATGGGTTAGGGCCGAGATGGGAAGAAAATGGGGTCCGAGTTTCAGGCCAGATGTCAGTACCCCCTCCAGCACCATGTGTCAGTTAATTCATAGCTTCAAGTATTTATGATAGGGTATATGGGGCTCCATGGGTTAGTCCCAGGCCCTTCCAAAGTTAAAGGCAGGCCTGGAACTAGGACAAGTCAGGGAGCCTATTTTAGACTCAGTTTCCTCATCTGTAAACAGGATAACAACTATTCCACTAACCTCAAAGGGATGATGGGACAATGAGAATAATCTTAAAAATAACTGTATTTGTTGAGTACCTACAATGGTTCAAGTACCATGCGAGGCACTTTCCGTGCATTATGTTGGATTCTTACAAATCTTTAGGGCATGCAGTTTTTTATCTTCTTTTTATAGAACAGGAAATGGGCTCAGCCCTTCCCCTCCCCCATCAGTGACACAAGGAAGATAATGTATATAAAAATCTTATACATGTACAAGGTAACACTCTAGTTATTAATTCATTTACATCGTGTCAAGGGAAATAGCAGTGAAATAAAGAAACAAAACCCACTGACTTACATGATGTGAAGCGTGCGTTACAGTGGAGGGAGACCAACAATAGATAAGTAAGTAACGTGGATCTTATGTCAGATGGTGGTAAGGAAGGGAAGAGAGCTGGGCTTGTGGAGTTACAGGGAAAATGGCATTTGAATAAAGATATGAAGGAGGCGAGGGCACAACAGTCTAGGTTTAGTTTGGTTTTGTGGCGGGCTGGGGGAGTGGGGCGGTAATTCAGCTGGCAGAGGGAACAGCAAATGGAAAGACCGTGAGAATGGAGCTTGGTCTTTAGGTTCCAGAAACAGCATGGAGGCCAATGGAGCTGGGAAAATGAGTGAGGGCTAGAGTAGGAGATGAGATCAAAGAGATAAGGGGTCATTAGGTCCATAGGTCAGTTAGGCTGTGAAAAGGACTTTGGCTTTTATCTTAAATGAGATGGGGAGTTAATGGATTATTTATTTATTAATTAGCAGAGGAGTGACTTGGGCTGGAGTGAAAAGACTCAAAGTCAAGTGCTGGACTCAAGGGCAGAAAGAGGGAGACCAGGTTGGTGGTTATTTGCAAAGCACAGGCAAAAGGTGATACTGGCTTGGACCAGGGTCATGGCAGGAGAGGTGGTAGGTAGAGGTTAGATTCCAGACATGATACATTGAAGGTTGAGCTGACAGGTTTATTGACCCTACTGGAGTGTAAGAGGAAGGAAGGAGTCCAGAAGGACTCCATGATTTTCCCTCTGGGCATTTGGAAGGGTGTAGATGGCATTCACCGGACTGGGGAAGGCTGTGGGTGGGACGTCTGGGGCAGGAGCACTGGAGCCTGGTTTGCACATGTTAATTCTGAGATGTCTATTGACACCAGATGGAGATGTCAGGTATATTTTTTCACTTCATTGGAGTTGATTTTCTTCTTCTTTTCTCTTTACAGCACTGTAATGGCACTTACTCATGTTGCTTGCTTTCAAGTTGGTGGTCTATGTCATAGAGAATTTGATGCTGGTGCTCAACTAAAGGGCGAAAGAGAAGTACAGGGAAGCATTTCAGCAACAGTAATACAAGGGGTATAAAGATACAATTTATAACTCGGATCCACTTTCACAACGTGGCATAGTCCCTTCTTTAAGAAGCCATGCCATCTGTTTAATGCCAGACAAGTGACTTAAGGACCCCAAAATGTTTGCTCACAGCCCGTTCTAAGTGTTTAAAATGAACTAGATGTTAAAAAGTCTGTTTGAAAATTGGAAAAAGTTCAATATCCTAGGTCATAAAAATAACAAGCCTCCTTTAAGAACAGCCTCCACAGACATCAAAATATGAACTTTTGGGGAATGAGAGGTGAGGAAGGCAGATAAAAATAAAACCTTAGGACCAGAACAGCAGAGCTGTTCCTGGTTGCTTGGCTGACCTTACACACCTTGACCTGGCTCAGAGAAGGAGAGGGAGGAGGGAAATGCAGCAGGAGTGGTGCCATCTTAAAGGGTTGTTTTACTCTGCACCAAGTGAGTCCGATTGGAACTAGGGGTCTGGATAAGGACCTTTTGTTTGCTTAATCTGTCAAGGTCTGATTGGGTCATAAAAGGCGTAGTCCGGGTCTCACTAACGACTGATCACCTTTACATGTGGCATGTTTTCGTGTCTGGGGTGATACTGGGTCTAATGCTGACACTGGCACGTTTCCATCTCCTTAATTTGGTGGTCATTTAAGTAAGTGTCTGATGGTGCCAGAGTGAGCACGAACGGCAGGCGAGGAACGCTTTCCCGACAGCGAGGTACAAATAAGCAAAATCAATCCTTAGAGGATTTGTCGCCTGAAGCGGCTAGGAGCCAACCCTTGGGTTCAAAATGATTGACCAGTACCGGGCCGGTCCGCCGGGACTCGCGCCGCGTCCACGGGGCCAGGTTGTGCGGGGCTCTGGCCAGCTCATCCGAGGGCGCGGCGACCCCCCGGCAGCCCGATCGACCCGCTCACCTGGCCGCCACTCCAGGTGCGGCTGGGGCGCGAGGGCGCGGCAGGCGGGCAGAGCCCAAAGCGTGAGGGGGCGGGACCCGGCGCGCCAGGGGCGCTCCGCCCCCCGATGATGCAGCGCCCGCCGACTCGTCCCCGCCCTGTCACTCACTCCTCACCATGGTTGCAGCACAAAGCAACAAGCCCCGGAGGCCGCTTCCTTTCTGAGGATCCGCTGGGGCCGCCGGAGAAGGCGCAGGCGGAGGAAGAGGCGGAGGAAGAGGAGGGGAGTCGCCGCTTCCCAAACACTCTCCTAGGGGGCTGAGCGCGGCCCTCGGCCCTCGGACGCCCGCCGCTGGGAGCCCGGACCTGGGCAGCCCGCGGCCCCCCTCCCCGTCCCCGCCCCGCACGGACCTGGAACAAAGTTGCCAAGAGCGACTGGGCCGGAGGGCTTCAGCGCCGGCCGAGTGCTCTGGCCGCGGCGGCGCCGGCGCCGGGAAGGCTCCGCTTCGGGCGAGCCGATGGGGGGAGGCAACGGCGGCGGAGCCCACGGCGGCGGCTTGAGCACCAGCGGCGGCGGCGGCGGCGGCGCGGCGGCCCGAGGGGATGCAGCAGCAGTCGGGAGGGACGGCCGAGCCCAGTAGAGGATCGGGAGCGGCGGGGACGACGGCCGAGGCGACCGGGCTTCGCAGTGCCCGGACCTGAGCCAGTCTTTCCGAGGGCGGCCGCAGCGTCCGAGTGCCGGAGGATTGGGGGCGCGGGCGATCCGAGTGCTTCCCGGAGACCCCCAGGCGGCGGCGCGAGCCCCTAAGAGGAAGGGGCGACCCTCCGCGCAGGAGGGAAGAGGAGGCCCCGCCTGCCCGCAGCCCTCCCCCTCCTCACTGTCGCTCGTACCTCCCTAAAAATAACTCAGGCCCGCGGGGGCCAGGAGGAGCCGCCACTGTCCCCCAAGTGGAGCCGGAGAAGGCGTGTCGAGCCAGGGCCCGGAGGGAGCCGGGCGCGCCAGGAAGCCTTGCCTGGCCCAGCGGCGAGGAAGAAGAGGAAGGGTCGTTCCCGGCCGCCGAGCGCGCCGCAGGGACCCTCCGGGCCGCGGGGCTCGGGAGCTGCGCGCCGCCGGCGCCCCTCGCGCGGCCTCGCTCTCCCACCCGGTCTCCTGCGCTCCCGGGCCCGGGGCCCCGCCGACCCGCCCCTCCGCGGGCCCCGTCGCCGCCGCCGCGGTTTGGCGGGCGGAGCGCACAGGGCGGAGGCAGCGGCTGCGCTGGGCCGGGAGGAGGCCGACCAGGGTGCGGAGCGGCCCCGGCCGGGCCCGCGGGGGGAGATGGCGTCCTACGTGGATAACAGCTTCCGCCAAGCGGTGATGAAGAACCCCGCGGAGAGGACCTCCCAGGTGAGACCCGTCGGGACTTGGCCGGGTTTGTGCCTCCCAGGCTGTACCCTCCCTTGTCCCCCCACCCCGTGCCTCTTCCTGGCACAGTTTGCCCCCAGCACCCCACTTTTCTCATTAGGACCCTCACCTTCCAGTGGCATCCCACCTCCGAGTCTTTTCCCCTGGTCATCCTGGGTTTATTTTCCCTTTCCTAGACATTTTCCTTTTCGTTGTCCTCCCCATGACTGACCTTATATTTGCTCAGCAGAGGAGTGAATTCTCTCATTAGCTTCGCCTCTCCCCAACCCTCGCCGAACCCTCTGTCTTCGGGGGTGGGTTGTCACCTCCCCTCGGTCAGCTACTTTTGCCCCCTTTCTTCCCCAAGCATATGGCCCCTTCTACCTTTAGAGTTCAGAGGTGGTTGAAAAGGTATTGGAGGGAACTTTTATGGCTCTGGGAAAGACAAGTCCCTGTGGGCATTCTAAAGTAAAACATTTGAGATGTTTGTATTTTGCTATTTTGCTCTTACGGAGAAGCGATGCCGCTTTCCAGTGGAAGGGAAGGAGGTGAATGGCTAGGTTAGAGCTTTTCGTTGGAATTGCAGGCGTGAGTGCAGAACAGGCATATTCAAGAACACCCTCGGAAAGGGCATCCTGCGGATTCCTTTGGTGTTGCACAACCGTGTCAGAATTAGATAACTTTGTTAATCTTTATACATTGTCTACCTTCAGGCTTATTTGTCTCTTAACTTCAACTGGAGGAATTGCTGCTAGTGTTGGAGTTGGTCGTCCAACTTGGACTAGAGAGGAGGAAATTTATAAAAGTGTAGTGGTTTGATTTTTTTCCCCCTGTCCTTTTAGTTGCTGTCTGGTTAATGACGCATATTCTTAAGCGTTGAGATGGTGACTACAGGAGATCTTGTTGCCAACCCTCTTAAGACGAATAAGCCCTCTTGATCCTTGGGACCATCGGACATTTAGGATCTAATGCTTGAAAGAGTTGCTGTGTTTGTTAAGTGTTGGATGCCATCTGTTCCAATCCAAATGTTTCCTTTCTCTGACGTTGATTATTATTATTTAACGTGGGGAGAGCAGAATAAAGTAGACTCTTCCAATGGTTGCCTTTGGACAAGGCCCAGGAATGGCACCTGGTAGTGTTTTTGACTTTTCATTTTTCTTGATGGATCGTCACATCTGGGGGATCATAGATAGATTACACATATTTACCAAAGGTGTGGAACACAGGTGATAATTTTACAAGAACATTCATTTCACAATGGCTCCAGAAAGTTCCTATCTAAAGAATTAGTTTATCAAAAACAAAGAACATCCTGCTTTGATCTTGTTCTTGGACATCATTGCTCCTCTTCTCAGGTGCCTTCCTTATCTCGTGTGTTGTTTTTTTTTTAATTGTCCATTGAATCAGTCTTCTGCATCTGAAAGTCATGTTCCCAGTGTGACAGAAAAGCAAATTTTTGTGAAATATTTCCATTTTTGAAATGCCCAGTGAAATCACACATGCTGAGAATATTAGAACCTAGTAAGGTGGGTCAGAAAATGATGTCAGAGGCCGTTAGTGGAAATGAAGGGTGGGGGAGTGGTGCCTTTGGTCAGTTAATTAGAATAGCAAGGACTGGAAACCTATGATGGGGGAGGGGTTCACCAAACAAGGCTGACTGCAAGAGACAAAACCTTCCCTGTGACAGCGTGTGGATTGTGCCAAATAAATGAACTGTTAAACTTTCCTGTTCCCGTGCCAGTTGTATAGAATAGAGTAAAAACTGACCCAGCATGGAACTTGGCCTGACTCAGAAGTGGGCCGGTTACTACTAACAGCCCATGATGAAAGCTTCATTGACAGCCTCAAAGCAGCATGTTTCCCCCCACCGGGCCTTCATAGAAAAAGTAAACAGAGAGCTCCCAGACATTGTGCACGTTCTAAGGTATCGGCCCCATTAACTTGGCTGTTCATTCCCTTGGTTGTAGCTAATGCAAACCCTCACACTTACTTATGGTTGTCTTACATAGAAAGTAGGTTTAAAATGTGAATGTTTTCTGTCTTCACCTGGTGTGTCAAACATAATCTGAAAGTTTGAAATACTCAAGTGAAAGTAAAATGTTTTGGTAGAAGGTGCTTTTTATATGGAGTGCTTTGTTAATATGAGGGCTGGAGGTTTTTCTGTACTGTCTTTTGCATGAATGCTTGCGAGTTAGAATTTTGTAATGGAAGAAAAGCAAACGTTAAATAAGCTTGGTATCATGAACAGAAGGATATGAACTAGGGAAGTGTTGCTGTCATGCTTCCTTCTGTTTCTCAGGATAGACTTGGTAAAGGAGCTTGTATGATTCTCATTGCAGGCAAAAAGGTGCTTTAAAAAAAGAATACTGAAAAATATAGAAAAACGTTGTTTAATTCTTTTTTTTTTTTAAGTATCACCAACCCAGTTTCTATCCCAAACCCTGTGGAGGCGTAGTTTTGTATTTGGGTCAATCAATTGCTTAGAAGTAATTGTGATGTCGCTAGTGTAACCTAAGAAGTTAGCTAGAAGAGAATCTGGGCGTGGGGAGAACCCCAATGTAAACACAGGGACTTTGGAAATTAGGGAGCTTTCTGTGCCCATCTGGCAGAAAGGAACCCCTTTTATTTAGGCATGTTGTTAGAAAGGAGGAATGGTAAGGAGATAAAGAAATTGTCACCTGGATTTTTAGCCAAGTCCTGCTTTTCCGATTTAAGGGGCTGTCATTATTTCATCTGATATTCTGAGAAGAGGAAAAACATCCTCTTTAATCCAATGTGTGTCTCATATTGTGTGTCTGGAAACCTTGCTAAGTTCTACTCAATGGGGCCCTGTTCTAAATAACAAACCCTCTTGAAAATAATGAACACTAAATGTTCTATTGATATTTTTCAGTGCACCTCTGTTGAAAAACAGGACTCTTAAGTAATTGCTTTATTAAACTATTTGGGTTTATGTCTTTAATCACTTAAATGGGAAGCTTGGTCACCAAAGCAATTTAGTGAAGTAAAAGATGTAAATAAATTACAAACAGCTTTATCCCCCAAGGCTTTAAACAATAAAATGATTTTTCTAAACCGTTTTATTAACTTGTTGAGTTCAGACCCTCTGAAATTGCTTCTGTAGAGTGTTTAAATGCATAATGTTTTAGTTTGTCAGGTGGAACATCTATTGCAGAATTGCTTCCTCTACTTTAAAGACCTAATTTAATGTGGTTTTAAGATAGTTGTGAAAGTTACTTTTTAAAATGGTAAGGGTAAAAACAGTCCCACCTTATCTCCTGCTAGTTAATATGTTGTTCTTCCCTATTTTTGGGGGGTGGGGGATATTGCACCTTTTGATTTAGTTGCGAACTCATGAATTCGTCAGCTGAGGGTTCATAACAGTACAAGACTTAATTCTTTGTAAAATCACTCAGTCTTGAGTCGCAATGAGAGGCCTGAAAAACACCTTTAGTCTAGAACACTTTAAATTATGAGAATCTGCACAGAAGAGTACGTTTGGTAAATATTTAACTTTCAAATCTAGTGGAAGAATTGTGTAAATTATAGTCACATTTTCCATTTGAATTTCTTTTTAACAGTCTCTTTTTATCTTTTTGAGCAGTCTCAGATTTTCTTTTGACAACTTATACTTTGATTATATTTTAGCTCATTTTGGGGATCTAGTAATAAATATTTTTTTCTTATGTAGTTTTTTCTTTTTCATAAAATACAACTAAATGACCCGTGTGCAATTTTGAACATGTCTTAAACAGTAATGCCTGTTTGGCCACAAGTAGTTAGCTTTTATAACAATGATATTGGAATTTTTAGCTTAAAAAACACATTTATAACTGAAATACTAATTTCAAACTATATTAGCTTTTGACTTTGAAGAAGTGGGGACTTATATTTTTGATAAAAACGTTATTAACATTCTTTTGCAGTATTGGTGGAAACTTAGTTGCCTTCAAATAACCTCTGATACATTTAGTAATTAACAGTTCCATAATTAGCGTGCATATCTTGGCTGAGGTTCAAAATAAATCTCTCCCAACTGCAGGGCTCTATGTGGAGACTGGATTAACACAGTCCTTCCCAGACCTTGGGCTTTTTACAAACAGTTAAAAAATAAAATAAAATAAAAGGCAAGAGGACTGACTACCTAGTTGCCATTTTTTCCTCTCAAGGAAGGACCAAAAAAAACCAAACCAAAAATAAAAAACAACCTGCTCTAATCTCTGATCACTGTCATTTGAATGATCTTGCTATTTACTAAGAACAGTCAGATCTGCTGTCACTTCAGGGCCCAGTTTCTGAAATCAGATTTTCTTTGCTTCATAACAAAACTCCCTCTTTGTGTGTGTGTTTTTAAATTTACCGGTGGCCTGAAGAAAACTTTATTCTGGTGGATTTTAGGGGGAACGAAATGATCACAGTAAGGTCTGCCTTTGGTGATACTTGAAATTCAGGTCACATTAAGTAATGGTGGCATATGCTTCAAATATCAATTATATCTGAAAAAAAGATATAATAACCTTTTGAAAAAAGAGAAAGACTATGCTTCTTCTTGACTCATTTGAAAACTTCCTTTTTTTTGTAGTTTTGTTATATATGGGGTCTGGCAGAAGTAACATCCCTTTTTATGAGCTGTGATAATACCTTTTATTGCAAAATCATAGGCATGTAATTCTGTAACATAACAATATTTTAACTACTTAAAAAAGGGCATTACTTCTGCTGGATCCTTATTTTTCTTCTTTTTTTTTTTAGTTTTATAGGTAGTGAAAAGAAATTATAATTACCTGAAGTAACCTTGATCTAGACCAGAGAGATATGGAAATGTGGACACTGATGATAGTTCCTGATACCTGTGTTTTATGGGCTATTCCTTTTCGTCCCATTTTTGATAGGAATTTCCTCATCTCTACAGTGAGGACAATAGTGTCCTGAGGTTGTTTTGTGGATTAAGTGAAAGAAAGTACATTTAGTATTTAGTGCCATGTCTAATCATAGTTCCTACTGCAGCACATTTTAATGAAATACCTATTGTTTCCCAAGCCTTGGGAATTCAAAGATAGAATGAGACATATGTCCCTCAAGTAATTCACCAGTCTAATGTGTCCTGTAAGTCCAGGGTGATTCTGTAGTGCTGTAACTGCTGTCCTCTGCCAACACTGACGAGGCTGTGGACTTCTAGGTGAGTGTGTAATGAGTCTTGGGAGAGTAGAAATTCACCCACAAGTGGACTAGGAGGCATGAAGGAAATTGCAGACTGACCTACTGTCATACAAGTAGCACAATATAGAGACCTTTGTTCAGTGCACTTGGTGCCAAGGGCATGAGGAGGGAATGGGGAGTGACTCCACAGCAGTGTACATAAAGGCGGTGCTTTGGAAGACGGTGAGAGTAGGCCAAGAGCTCTGTTCATTGGACTCTGCCGGACAGGCAGGCTGAGCCTGTGCGCATTTATACCAACTACTCAGTGCCAGACTGTGCTCACCTTGTGCCAGTACAGATGAATCATGGCACATGACAATGATGGACATTTCCTAGTTCATAGGGAAAAACTCAAGTTGTTGAATGTGGTTTTCTTGACTTTTAAGATTTTTTTCCTTATACTTTTCCCTTATACTATTTTTTATTTAGATAGATTCATGTTAAATTAGACGGGAAAAGCAATTTCTAATACATGGAACTGGCCTTTTGTAGCTTTGTCAGAGCTCGAATATATGTTATTAGCAAAAATATGGTCAGTGGTTGTAAGGTCAGACTTTGGGGAGAGAAAAATAAGCTGATTGCCATATTATCTTGGTTTAGGATTTTTATCTTTTCAGGAAAAATGCTTGTTCTCACATGCTAATTAACCACTAGTTACTGAACTACGAGGGCTGTCCGAAAAATCCAGCCGTAAAGGCCTCTCTTTTTCATATTACGTGACTGGATACTTTCTGGACAGCCTTCATATATGAAGTATGTGTTTCTTGCTATTTTCAGGTTTTTCATTTTCATGTTCAGCTTATGAAAAGATTCATCTTTGGTGTTGGTGGGTTTAGTTTTGGTGGAGTGGAAAGTTTAGTTGTTGCATTATAAATTCTCTTGGCTCCACCATTCTGTCTTTCCTATTCATTAATCATAAAAATTGTCTTGGAGGAGGTGATGTCAGTGACTTGAAGGGGAACTTTGGTTTGTCACTGGAACTGACTTGTTTCCCTCTTTGATACAGTCTCTCATTGCTTGCCTTTTACAAGTTGAAAATCATAGATCGTGGAGATTTAGAATTTCTCAAATGTTTGATTGAAATAGAAGTTTACATTTTTGATCTTGTTAGTGGTTGGTAGTTCAGTTGACAGACCAACACTCGCCATAATACCTTGGCCTCAGCACCTTTCTGTCCTTCTCTGTAGCTCATGGTATTTATTCCTACCCAATGTAAAAGCTAGTAAGAAAAGACAAGACCCTAAAGAAGAGTTAGCTCTCAGCTGATTTTTCTGGTGAGGCCTGATAGTAACTTTCCTAGAAGCTAAACTAGCAATCAGTGGGTTGGAGCACTGTGGTGTTTATCTGATTTCCCCTGAGTATTCGCCCCACACTTAAAACTCATTACCTTTTTTTAATAAACTTTCTAGGTTGAAATAACAGTTGATTCACATGCAGCTGTAAGAATGAATACAGAGAGGTCCTGTGCACCCCTTGCCCAGTTTTACTAATACCTTACAGAACTATAGTGCAGTATATCACAACCACAGGATATTGACATTAATAGTCAAGATACACAATTCCATCACCACAAGAATTCCTCTGGTTGCCCTTTTATAGCCGTAGTCACTCCCCCACCCTACCTCTGGCAAAGATTAATCTGTTCTTCACTGCTATAATTTTGTCATTTCGAGAACGTTATATAAATGGAAGAATACAGTATTTGACCTTTAAGCATTGGATTTTTTCACTTAGCATAAGTAAGGCTCATTACCTTTTGTCTAAAATGAAATTCTGCTGTTGTCACTGCGTGATTTGGGTTTATGTTCCTGAAATACCAAAGGTATGTGGGGATTGTGTGTGTGGGGGGGGTGTCAAGGTGAGATGAATTTAGATAGTGACAATGATGAGAAGAATCTGTAATAATGTGTATAAAATAAAAGACCAAAGACCATGAAGTCTTGAATAAGCAAGAGGGGTAATAGTACAGTACATTCGGGATATTTCTGTGTACATTTTTATATAACTGAGATTGGTGCTGGAATATTGAATTGCAGTAGCCTGAAATGCCAAGAATTGAGGTAAGGAGGAATTTGAGTGCATTTCAATTCTGTTTCTAATCTTCATTTATGTCTGATCCCCCTACTTTTGTAAAGCTGGAAGAAATTGAGGAGCAAGCTTTAGGGGCAAATGTTACTGCATGCCTGCTTTGCTCCCCTTGGATTTGGGATACCACAACTTCTTGTAGACAAAGACAGTGTATGCAGAGACCCCAAAGTTCCGTATTCCCACATGTGAACCTCCAACCCAATCGTCTGAGACTTGAATTGGAATGGTGGGAATTCCTGTCTTGATTCCTCTTCATCTGGTACAGTTTAAATTTGCATCACACAGAGAAAACTCTGTGGGAAGCTACATGATAAAGTCATTTTACTTTAAAAGTCTTTGTTCCCATGTTACATGTACTGAGATGGGGTGGCTCTTTTCCTTTGTAGATGTACATTTATATCTTTAATTGTATTCACAGAATTGTTTTGAGTTTGTTTAGTGCATTTCCTTCATATAACCTAGTGGTTATGATCTTGGATGTTGGTGTCAAACTGCTTATGGCCCTGGGCAGGTCACTTAACTTTAGTGGGTCTCTGGCTTTTAGATCTCCTGGACTGCTCAATTCTCAGTGAAACACTGGGCACAGGTATTGATTTGTCACCTATTTATTTTGCCAAGCAAGCATGTTATAATAAATGTAAACTCGCTCTCCGCTATTCTTATTTCATAAAAGAAAGGACATTTTAATATCATAAAAATAGAAAGGTCATGATCTCAATAAACAAACTTAACTTTTTTTCTTTTTACCATATTATTCTGTTTTCATCAAGGATTGATGAAAATTGTACCACAGGTGGGTATGATAATATTACCAAATTCATACAGAGTATTTAATAAATATTTGTTGTTATTACTATTATCTTTTATGTGGTGTATTCATACTGTTATTTGTTATTAATATTACTATTAATAGCTATTCATTTGCTCTCTGATCTTTTCCCCTTAGATAATTTTTCATCATTAGTATCTTACGACTAATTCACCAAAGTGATTTACAACATAATTTGATTCAATAGACTTGATTCATAGCACATGTTGTATTAGGATTGCGTTAGTTTGCAGGTTACCAAAAACTGCACACATAGAGGCTTTACTATGGGCTTCTTTTTCTCATGCAAAAGTAAATCTACAGAAAGGCAGTGCAGAGTTAGTGCAAATACTCAAGGTAAAGGGCTCAGTCTCCTGCTTAGCAAGTGATTTTAATTTTGAAAGTCTCAAGATGGTGGTTGTGCCACGAACCAGGAAAGGAGCAGGATGTTGAACAGTCCTTTCTTGGTAAGAGTTTGTCTTTCCTTTTGGAGAAAAGCCCTGCTTAGGTACTTGTCATTGGTCAGAGCCGTGTCACATGGCTACTCCTAGTTGCAACAAAAAGCTGGAAATATGAGTATTTTGCTTACGTCTCTATATTACAGAAAGGCAGGAAAGAAAGAGATTAAGATTAATGAGCACTGTGAGCTGATAGTATTTGTCTGACTTACTTTGCATAGAAAATAGATGATTGTAATAAGTTTATGCAGTCATACCCAGGAGACCTTCTTGAAAGTCTTACTGGATTATGGAGCTACATTACAGTTATAAAACCATATACAGGGTGCCAAAATAATGTATACACATTTTAAGAGATGTTATCAATGTATTATTTTTTGAAGTTGAATTGAATTATGGTGGCAATGTGCAGTATGATATCCGCTCTAAAGATGGCATTAATCAAATAAATGCTAGCGTCACCATGCGACAGGCAGAGACAATGTTGAAAGTGCCATTGTCGTTTGAGGAGCACAAGACCATTTTCTAGGACAGTGGATAGGACGAAGAGGTGTGATTGAGTTTCCCCCATGTTCTCCTGACATAACACCCCTTGACTTCTCCCTGTGGGGGACCTTACAGGATGTGGTACCGTAGAGAAGCAGCTACACTGGCGGTACCTGGGGAAGAAATTGAAACGGCATGCGCAGTGATACCAGTGGGCACTTTGGTCAGCGCTGCTCAAGCCGTAGTTCGCTGTCATCAGAAGTGTCAGGACGCTGATGGTACCACTTTGAGCACCTCTTGTCATTGCAGAAGTCAAATGTGACTTGTATTCAGCTTCTGTTATCAGTATATATTGAGTATTACAATTTTAATACAGTTTTTTTTTCCTTTCTTAAAATGTATATACAGTTTTTGGCACCCTCTGTTGATATTTTCAGTTTCTTGGCTCTTATTAGGTATATGATTATTAACTTTCTGAACTGCATTCTCTAATTTGAAAATAAAGATTAAAATACCAGTGGGTGAGCATTACATATAAAGATACATGAGACACTGAATGTAACTTTTAAATGTAATTATTTCTAAATGATAACTATTGATTGAAATATTGATTTAAAATAAAATACAGGCTTATATTTTCTAACTGAATTTTTTTCAGATTTACTCTTTTTAAATAGTGACAATGATGAGAAAATTACATTTCAGTTTATTTTATTTTTAAAAATGTGTTCCATTTGTGTGTTCTCACATTTCTGCTTATACTTTGTTATTTTTCTGGGACTTTCAAGTTTCAATTTGCCATTCCTCCACAAAGCTGAGTCATCACTTTTTTATAAATAAATATACATTTGTATATAAAATATTTATAAAAGATAGATGTTTAAATAGCATTTTCGTAATTCTTACATCAAAACTTATGTCTTGAAGAAAAATGGTTTTATATTGAATGTTATACAAGACTAGCTTTGATACTAAAACTTTAAGTGTGTACTGTGTCCTGCCTTAGAGCAATTGTTGTATTTAGTTATGAGCTTTTATGATAGCATTCAAGATTTATCTACACAAACTGCTCTTCTGTAGTGGGGTCAGTTAAATTTGCTATCAGAAGGTAATGGCTAGAAATGTTACTGGAAAAAGTCAGGGGTATTTGGCATTTAAAAAAATTCTGTGTTTTCACAAGTTACTTGTTTTGATTGGAGGGGGTATAATGTATGCCTTAGTTTGGAGTCTAAGTTAGGACCTAAGTTAGGATACCCCTTAGCACAGAATTGGAGCTAAAAATGTTGTTTATGAGTTAGTGGAACAGGAAATTTTTACTTCACTGAGCTAGTATTGATTCCTTCTCACCATTGCAAGTGTTCAAACCTGAACACGGTGCAGAATATGGTGTGTGCTTCAGAGGGTCCCACTCCATGCAGACATTCGAAGGCAATTCGTATGATGTAAGTAACACAGTTTCCTGTGAGCTACTAGATATGCTTCTCTCCTCAGACCCTCTGGGACTCCAAAGGTACATACACCTAGTAACCTCATCATGACTTGATCTTTCTTTCCTGAGCGTTTGAGATACAGGGGGAAAAGTTAATTATATCCTTCTATTTTAATAGCAAATTGAATAAAAGCTGAGAAGGAGCAGTCATTTTTGGTTCAGTTTCTGCAACATGTTGAGTCCTCCTTTATAAACACATGTAACTTTATGGAACCGAGTTATTTTTATTGTGTATCAAACAGTTGTCTCTCTGTAAGTTTAGTCACTTTTGGTGCTTATATTTTGAACTCTCATCTACATGATATTTTCACTGGCATTTAACAGTGTATAAATTCTTCCTCTGGGCTCCTGTGACACTTTTATTCTGTTATGCAGATTTTTATTACTTTGAGATTTTTGACTATCTTCAGGGAAAGTCATTTAAATTGTAAAGTTTAATTCAATTCTAGACTCTAGAACTAATTTGCTGATAAACTGTTACTAACTAGAGGTCCTAGCCTTGATCCATTTTAATAGATGTGACCGTTTATTTTTTAATTGTAAATTATTTACATGCAAATGTATTAACTTTTTAAGGGGTGATGTCAGAAATAGATTCAATTATGCTCCCTATAACACTTTAGAAAAAAGTAAGTTTAATAATATTCATTCAAAGTAAAAATTTTAACAGATTTTAGCAAGGTACATCTTAATTCAATACGTATGGAAAATAGCATTTACCTTTCACTTCATTGTCTTCTACTTTTCACCTGTTTTATTTTTAGTGTTGACATATAATTGCTCTTCATGGAAGGAGGTAGTGTGATTTCTGGAGTATCTTAAAGGCCTGACTCCATAGAATGCTGTCCTCTCCTTCTGATGAGGCCTGAGGTGACACTGAGGGGACAGATGTGGCACTATTGGTTCTTTGTATTGCGTAGAACCTTTGAGCTCGCCTGTGGTTTTTCAATGTCTCACAGACCTGTAGTTGGCCCCGAAAACTTCTCAGGGGCCTTTGGGGATGCCTGGAAATCTAGCATGGCCTCCACGCTTTAGAAAAAGATGAGTCACTACTAAAAATATGTTGTAAATTCCTGGTCTAGTTTGGACTCATGAGTAGAGGAATTAAGTACCAAGAGTAATTAAGTGAATTTCTCCATGTCACAGAGCCAGAGCCAGCAAAGGGTTGATAATTTAATCCCCTACCTAGATGGAGGTGAGCACAATGTAGCCCTCGGGCCAGATTTGGCCCCAGCCTGTTTTTGTGTATAAAGTTTTATTAGAACATCACCAGGCTCATCCTGACGTATTGTCTGTGGCTGTTTTCACATTGTAGAGGCTGAGTTGAGTAGGTGACAGAGATGGTTTGGCCTGCAGAGCCTAAAACGTTTACTGTCTGGCTCTTTATCGAAAAAATGTGTCCTTTCCTTGGACTCCCATTTCTGTAAAGACGCGGATTCCTTTGGCAGAGTGTGGGTGTGTACATACTGTTTAGTTCTGTTATCAGTTACACCTCAGAGAAGTGGCGAGTTCCTTTCTAATACGTTGTAGGGTGAGGAGGGACCCAACTGTGCTAAGAGAGCATGTTTTATAAATTTGAGGGACTGAGTCTATTAATATGGCAATATCATGAGCAAAATTTGTCTTTATCTCTAATGATAGTCCTTGAATTTAAGTGTGTGCGTTTTCTCAGTCAAGTATTAGATAACTGCAGAGCCATTTTGGAGCTATTTATAAAGCAGTTCTGACTAGATTTCATTTAATAGTTACCTTACTTGAATGCTTCAAAGACAGAAGATGGGTTGGGAAATGGATATCAAATTGGTGAAAACATTAAATCACCTGACCATTATTTTTCTTTATCACTCACTGTTACTCCAACTCAGGTTTTAAGTGATTTTTAGGGAATGTCAGAAGTTGCTTGAACTCTTGGAGTGCTTATAGTTGGGGATATTATAGTGCTGTTTCATAGTGTATTAGTAGCCAGTTTACAAATGAAAAATTTAGGAGCTTCTTGAGGAGTAAGCCCCCATATTGTAAATTAATTTTCTTGGCACATGTCACATGTTTTTATTCCTTGTTTATTTCAAAGCCAGATAACTTGATGGAAGTTAATGTTTTGTTTTTTGGTTCCACACAAGACAAATTTGTTACCTTAGAAATAAACTGCACTGTTAGTGAATTCAGTTGATGTATTCAATAATATAGGAAATGAAACTACTGATTTTCAATTCTGTTAATCCATGAACTTTGTGTTCTATTTCTTAAATACCTTTGTAAATAAATTACTTTAATCATTACTATTGCCAATGATAACATTAAAAGTTTAGGAAACATTCACACCCCAAACATTCACGGGGTACATTTACTCACTGATCTTAGCAAGACATTGCTGCTTTTCTAATGGCATGTTTGATTCGGTATTTCTGTTTGCACATATGGAAAGTATTCATTCCCTCATACGTTGCCTTGTTCTGTACGTACCTTGCTGACTGCCCCAGTGGTGACGCACGTGTGTGCTTCACTGCCTCCTGGTTGGCTCACAGCTTGGAGAGTTTAATCTTGCCAGGTTAAGAATTCCGAGTTTATTTGATGTGCAGTGGGGGCCTGTGAATCCAGACGGTGAAAGAAGGGTGGTGCTGGAAGAGCAGTAACTGAGTCGAGTGAGGAGGAGCAGGAAGGTTTGTGGGGGCTTGCAATGCTTGGGGCACAGCCTCCCACTGGACTGGGGGCGGGGACACTGGGCTAGCAGTGACATGGGGATGGGTGTGAAGCAGGTCTGCGTCGGTTTGAATGGAAACAGACACACTTAGGAGGAAGAGGGATGAGCAATGGCTCAGGACTGTACCTAAAATGAATGACTTTGTATTATTTTCCTTTTTTGTGGCTATTGTGAATAATCAGTTATGATGTGAGAGCAGGCTACGTGACCGTTTTTGTATTTTACTTTGGGAGCAGTGTGTTAAGAATGACGTCTTACCTTAAGTTTCCGCTGGTTATCGACCAGGAGGATAAATGAAACAAGGACACTTTCTTTGTCAGGAAAAACATAGGGGGAGGAGGATATGGGTTCTTATTTTATGCCCTTTTTGGGGCGGCGTTAGATGCACTTTGGTTTTTTTGTTTGTTTTCTTCCAGGTTGTATCTCAGGCTCCCAGTGAAAACTTCCCACTGATTTTAGGGCTCGAAGACCGACTGAGTCGTCTGTGATTGCAAGCCTGTAATGTTTTAGCTTAACAGGTGTCTTTAGGCAAAAAGGAAGGAAGAGGAGAGGACTCCCCCAAGCCTGCTTTCCCTGTTGAACCCAACACTCCTTTGTCCGTCACCGGTCTCGTTTCTCCCTCGGTGTAGCCGAACGAGGACTGCGGCTCGTAGCCATTATGACAAAGTGTCTCTTGGTGGTCTTTGCAAATGCACTCTGACAGGAGAAAAGAAATCTTACTCTCCAATAGCATTATTAACATAACTGTTTATAAAACATCTTAGAGACATTGGGTGGAATGTGTACTACGTATTATTGTTGGTCTCTTAGGGTTCATGTAACACGTTTTTCTGTGTCATACAGTTTAGCTCCTAGGAAGGACAGTTTTTTTTTCGGATGTTAATATTCTAGTCTGACTCTCTTGAAATAGTGTCTGTGGTCTTTTTCTGGGTTTTCAAGAAATATAGAGTTACATGAGAAGTTTTAATAAAGTTAATCTTCCTGAATTAAAAAACAAAACAAAAGAAAACTCTGAGCCTGTAAGCCCATCAGATATACCAAGGCCCAATACCTGGCAGGTTGCTGGGTGCTCTGCTCAATTAATCAGCCTTGTGTTGTACTAAAACATACCTTAATTTCCATTTAGTTTGCGATCAAGAATTATCTTACTGCTGTTCTATCTTGTTTAAAAAGATTGTAGGCATGTTATCTGAATCTTGAAATTGGGTTCAGAGATAAAACTGTTTACTTTTTATTAGGTTGTTTACTTTTATCTTCCATCCAAACAGAAACTTGCATGAGTTTATCTTTTCTCTTTTTAGTGTGTTGTGGCATTGTCTTCAGTACTGTTACTTCTTGACAGCCACAAAGATAACTTTAAAATAACTAGTTAACATAGTAGAGCTTGTACATCTATGGTAATTAAGTATATCAATATGTGTAAAGAAAAGAGACTATTCCAATGGGATTTGGGGGGATCAGAAGTGAATTTAAATGAGAGCATTTGCCCTCACAGAGGTTTAGGAGAGAGACACTAACCACTTCAAATCTGCAACATTATCTCCCCTGTGTTATGTGAAACTTTGTAGAAAATGCTAATGAAAACCTTATTATAATATATATAGTATCAAAACTCCTTACTCCCAATAGAAATTTTCCTAGTGTTAACTCTCCTTCAGCTACTTATCTTTAGCAGACAATCAGTTTTTATACTTTCAGATGTCATGTCAGTTATTTATCAAAGCAGTTAATAATCAATGTAGTCTCTTGGAAATGGTAAAAAAAACAAATTTAAAACTTTAAGCATATTATACAGTATTTTGTGCATTTCTATTGTGTGTGTGTGTGTGTGTGTGTGTGTGTTATAAAGGAAGTGAATAGATGTTAAAAATTGAATCAATTTTTAGGAAAGCAACATTTACCTTCAAATTGATGGAAAATACAAAATAACATGGAGGAAAGAAAAATGCTAGCATCTCCTCTACATCTTTGAAAGTCTGGTAGAAAGCAAGCCACAATTCTCATCAAACTGGGTGAAATTTCTTTTTTATAGGTGACATAAGAAAGATCTCACTCATAACTTAAAACATGGCCTTTTGTTTTAAGTTTTTTAAACTTAGAGTTTTTTAAACTATATGGAATAGGTTGAATGATGTTTATTGTAAAATGTTGTTTACATTATCTCTTGACTAAGGCTTAAAAAAATACCTAATCCCTCTCTATCGTATCTTTCAGAAGATTATAGAATTTCTCAGAATTTTCTTCTTAATGTATTAGATAAACACTCCCCTCTGCTGATTGTGAAAATGGCTGCATTAAAATGTTTACAGGGACCCGTGATTATCCTTCTCCCCTGCTTTTCGGCTGGGTCCTAATTTTCATTGCCTTCATTTCTACTTTTCTTAGTTTATTATAAGATGAAAGGTACAAGAAGAGAAATGCCGTTGGGGACCTATTTATTTAGGGTAGTATTTTAGCGGGAAAAAACCTGAGGCCTCATTTCTCAGTGTCAGGCAGGAGCCATTGTTGTGGATGGAAACTGTCAGGAATGATACTTGTAACCACAGAGAACAATGATTTTGCATTATCTTCCTGGTAAACTGCTCGGTGTTTGAATTGATTTTTGAAACAGCTAACCTTGGCGTTCAGGAAAGAAAACATTGGTTCATTTTTCTTTTTAGTTCTTTGCATTCTGACTGCTGTCATTCTCAGGTCTTTATCAGGGTCCCACACAAGGAAGCTTCGCTTTCCTCCCCTTGCCCGCAGCGCTAACGCTTGGATGAACG
This sequence comes from Lyroderma lyra, assembly GCA_004026885.1. Classification (NCBI taxonomy): domain Eukaryota; kingdom Metazoa; phylum Chordata; class Mammalia; order Chiroptera; family Megadermatidae; genus Lyroderma; species Lyroderma lyra. The sequence continues at coordinate 265,689 of PVJL010001185.1, read as the reverse complement.
CTGATCTCACAGCTGTCCCGGCCAAATTGCAGGACTAACTTAGGAAAGGTTTCCTCTTTCATGAAGCCTTTTCTGGTCACTTGGCCTGGAGGTTAGAGGTTGAATTTTTCCTTATGTGATTTTTACTGGTTTTTTTTGTTGTTGTTGATTTTTTCTTTTTCTTTTTTTTTTTTTAGCTCGTGCATTTCTATAAGGCATTTATCCTTTGGTAATTATTTCCTAATTGTTAGGTAGACACATCTGATCTCCGATTTTTAAACTGCAAACGTCCTTCCAGGTGAAGCTGTCTCAATGACATTTGTGTTCCCATGCGTTTCACAGTACCTTAGCATTCTTGTAAGTATTTTAGTGTATAAAGTGTGTGTCAGACGTTCTCCTAGTAATTCACTAAGCAATACTGATGGGTCAGAACCAAACCTGGTACAATTTTAAATTTTAACTCATTTTTAAAAATTATTATTTGAATGTAATGTAATTGAGACTTGTGATTCTTTTAAGACTGAGCCAAACCTGATTCTTGGAATTGCCTGATTCCCATTTTCTTAGTCACCCTGACTGCGTCATTCACAGAAGCAAGTCAGAAGTGAAAACTTGAATTCTAGGAATGGCATTATACGTTCCTGAGCCCCGGACTGCACTTTGTGGCCTTGGATTATATTTAGGTATGGATACATTTCGCTTTCACTGGATTCTGAACTTTTTTGTTTTATGCGTCTACCTTGTAACCTTTCCTAAATTAGATTAAGACTATTTTAAACTCTGTATTCAATCTCTTGTAAGGTCCAGTGAGGAAGAGTGCCTAGAGGAGAGGGATTGGGGTTATACCCCTTGTTGTCTGTCAGTGTGATTTTGGCAACGTGCATTGGGCCTTATTTTACTGGTCTGTAAAATAGGGCACCCTGTCTGCCTTAGCTGTTCTCCAGAGTGGTTGTAAGGCTTCAGGGAGCTTAGTTATATGAGACAGTAGTTCACAGATGGAAAAGTCCATGCTAATGTCAGTCATATATACTACCATTGACACACCTAAAGTCTTAGTGCCAGTGGAAATTGTGAGTCATTTTTAAAGATAATAGACTAAGATACTTTCACTGCTTGTCTGGTAGCACTTACAGAAGTTTGTCTCTCTTTGGTGTGTGTAAGGCAGTAAAACTCTGTTTTCAAATTATTTCTTTATTTGGTTGTCCAGGTTAATACTTACCTGGATCATTTTCTAAGCATAGGCTTCATGTTGAGTTTTGTAAAGAGCTTTTCCTTGTTAAAGCATTTTTAGCCCTCTAAGCACCGTTGTGTAAAAACTCGTCTACACCAGTGTGTCTGAAGTAGTTTTGATCACTTTAAGAAAGCTGAACCCCAAATTTTTTCAAAAGTGGCACAGTCTTTCCATATGTGTCACATGTATATATATTCTATTCTAATTGTGTTTATTAGAATAAAAATTTTGTAACTATATGCGATGGATGGATACAGTTTTCTTTTATGATTATTAAAGCCTGTCATTATTCTATCTTTAAATTTGGGTGCTATGTGAACTTCAGACATATAGCCGGACACTTCGATAAGAGTGTTAGTAAGAGTGGAGTAAGAATGCAGAATAGGACTCTCACAGAATAGGACTCTCATGACTGTTCTTGAAGGCGCACTTGAATTTCATAATCATGTTCCCCAATGAAATGTTCAAAAATGGATGAATCTTTATATTGTGGCTTTAGTTGTCCTTAACTAAGAGTTACTTGTATAATCCAGCCCTTTTGAAAATGCCACCTTAGCTGTTTTAGGTTGCCTGCCAGTGTCATAACATACCTTGAGTTGTGTTGTTTGTTGCTCATTTTATACCTAGAGAGGACATAGAACAGCTGAGGAAAGACGTGGAGAAGCAGTTGACATTTATTGTGTCTGTTATGTGCCAGAAGGTCAACTAGGTGTTTTCTCATATTTTTTTTACTAGTTTTTCCATCAACCCAATTAACCAGGAGTTTCTGTCTTCAAATTACAAGTGAAGAAATGGAGATACAGAGAGGTTAAGTAATTGGCTGAAGGACACATAACTGTCTTGAATTAAAGTCTGTATTTTTTTCTCTCTCTACTCTCTCTACACTAAGATTTGGTAGATATGTCTGTATTGTTGTTGATAAGAAGAACCCTTACAAAATTAAGTTCTGACCTGCTCGGGATGTTTTTCTTTATTCAGAATGTTTCTTACCATAGAGATAAGCTTCAGATCTAAAGTATAATTTTATTAAAAATTTTAAAATAATTGGAGTTAGTAGAGTAGGACCGGAAGGTCTACTTTTAAATTAGATCCAGGTGCTTAGCAAAGAGATCACTCTCAATGAATGTTAGCTGTTGTTATTTTAATCATACCTTTTAAAATAGCCTGTCTTAATCTCCACATTTATCTGAAAATAAGAATTTCATGTGATGGTTTTAATAGCATCTAATATTTATTGATTGTTTGTTTTGTCACCAGACACTGTGTTAAGGATGTAAATGTGTTATCTTAAGTGCTTCTTACTGTTACTGGTTTTTGGGTTTTAGTTTTGTTTTGTTTTTGTATGTTTTAATAATCAGCTACACTATTAGAGATTTTTGCCAATTGAAGAGAAATGTTATTGATAAGTTCAATTACAGTTTGGTTGTTGGAATGGGCTTCATGCCTTTCAAGTTGTTCTGTATTTGGGAAAATAACCTTTTTTTTTTTTTTTTTTTTTTTTTTAGTAGTAACACAACCAGGCATTGGCTAGGTTGTTGGAAACACAATTGTCATACCTCTTATTGTCACTGGTCATGAACTTTCAGTGTGGAGTTAGTTTAATACTTAGCTTTTCTGTGTAGGAACATAGTAGAGAACCTTGTTTTTTGGTACCGACTGAAAAAGCCAGGGGAAGGTTGGGAGAGTGCTGCCAGGGACCAGATGTGAAAGGGTTATGGTCTTTGAAACTAGCCGGTGGGGAGGGAAACCATTCCTGGCCCTTCAGGCGTTGTAACTGTTGCCATGAGGATGTCTTACCTTTAAGTGGACTTCGTTGTCTGACCGCTCTATCCAGAAAGGGGCTATTTGAACTAGACTTTGACCAGAACTCAGACACATTTATTCAAATATGCTAAGAATTCAGATAGGCCTGTATCTTGCACAGAGATAACTATTTAAGTTGCCTGAACTTAGCTAGCTCGAAGCCATTTATGATTGTACTTCACAGTCTCAACTACAGAATGAAAGGCAGATTGCTAGATTTTGGAATGTGAAATCTTAAGGATCTTTAGTGCTTCTGAAATCCTAAAATTATCCATCCCGATGCTCTGGTTGTGCTGGGGATGTGTATCTGTGTTCAAATGATGTCTGTGAGTTGTTCAGTTGCAGAGATTTCACTTTGTGTCTGTAGCAAAGAGTCCTATTAATTTCTCTTTGGCTCTTATACGACATAGAAAATATTATCCTTACTTTAGAGATAGAAGAGCACAGCACTTGAGGACAGAAAGATAGAGGGTTTTTAAAGGTGTAGCAAGTTTTGGCTTTTTTACCCTGAGTTATCTCATTTACGCCTACTTTAAAAAAATTATACCTTTTCCTTTCAAAACATTCTTTGTTTTCTATTTCTTATACTCCTTATTTTCTGCTATTTTTGTGGGGTACTGGGGTTAGAAGGAAAGGTTAAGTATATGGTCTCCTACATGGATTGCTCATTTTCTTCTGGTAATTGAAAGTTAACTTGCATTGTAAGTGTACAGGATAATGTTTTCTGTCTCTGGACTGTTTTCAGTGTTCCAAAAATGTTCATAATTTGTACTTAAACTGTATATTTTAAAAATAAGTGTTTTAAATATTATTTTCTTAGCTTTTTTGCATGTTTCACATATCAAAAAGTATAAAAAAGTATACAGCGGAGAGTCTTAGTTTCTTGAACTCTTTTCCACATCTTCCTAATTCCCAATCCACTAAAGATAGAGGGTGATTTTAGTTACTTGGTTATTCTTCCAAAGATGTTTTAAAAATCCGTACATTGAACCATAGGAAATAGTCCCTCACCCTCAAAATTATATCTGTGTGCCTCCCCTGGCTTATTTACTTAACATGGAATATACTTTGGAGATCTTTCTAGAATCGTACGTGAGGAGCTGCCTTATGGGCTGGTGCGTGTCTGTGTGTTTGTGTGTAATCACTACAGGGTGTTCGTAGTGCTACCGTGCACATCCCTTACATGTGAGACCTGGTACCGTGCACATCCCTTACATGTGAGACCTGGTACCGTGCACATCCCTTACATGTGAGACCTGGTACCGTGCACATCCCTTACATGTGAGACCTGGTACCGTGCACATCCCTTACATGTGAGACCTGGTACCGTGCACATCCCTTACAT